>CM064890.1:20517500-20935000 GCA_030347415.2 Decapterus maruadsi | reverse complement strand
CTCCATAGTGCTGGTCTGTAATGTCTCTCTTGTATTGAAGCCCCGACATGAGAAATTGTTCCAAAAAAATTAAATAAGTCTATATTTTAAGCTTGTTTGTAGCGAAAGCTCCCAGTGTCTCAGTTCACTGCTCTTCCTGTGTCTTCCACTGACTGGTGGAACAATTTCTCATGTCAGGGCTTCAATACAAGAGGGACATTACAGACGAGCAGTATGGAGGTATTTGGATGTTTTTTGGTGTGTCTTTTTGGACAAAGAAAGTTGGTGTCCATTGACAACCATTATATGGACAAATACTGCTGCGTGGACCCCCCCGTAACTCAGAGAAGGAACAGAGGACTCTGAAAATTCTCCCAGCTCTTAGTCAACATGAGGGTGAGTAGATAATGAGTGAAATTTGAATTTTGGGTGAACTATCCCTTTAATATATAATATACTCTATATCTTATATAATATGTCCTGTATTATATAAAAACGTCATATACACATTAACAAGTTTGAAGGCTTAATCTTCATTGTAGGAGGGTTTTAATATCCACTGCACACACTCAGAGCTCAGAGCCTGGACTGCAGATCCAGGCTGTTACTTTTACTTAGTGAAACTTTTTTGGTTGAAAGAGCTTCAGAATAAATAAGTTGACACCGGTAAGAGGGAGAGTGTCAGCAGCAGTTAGTGGAGCTTCTGATTTAAAGTGTGACTTCTTTTAGATCCTCAGGTTTTAGGAAGGTGGCGTCACATCAGAAGAAAGCAGCAGCAGCTTGAAGAAGGTCTGACTGAGGTTCATCTGTTTTCAGGTGGAAGCTCCACTGCAGGTGGATTAGGGTTTGTTTTCCCTGCTCGGGTTCGACGGGAACATAAAGACACAACAACACAATAAAACTGTACAGTGTGTGCAAACGACAGGAAGGACGCCATCTTTCATCGGAGCAAAACAGACGCCACTTTAGCTGCGGCGGTGGAATGTAAACACAGAAACAATAGACACACGAACGCAGTAAATCCTAAACCTTCATCATCAGCATCAAACTTTCATCTCGGTGTCTGAAGTGCAGGATTCAGGATTTTGTGTTCACAGTTTCAGCAGCAGCTTTAAATAGCTGCTGAGGACGTCATCAGACTGGCAGGTGAAAGATGGCTTTTGTCCTCGGTGGCCGTGGACACAATTAAACTTCACTCTGTTACTGTTTCTGGATTCATCCGCTATTGCTCTGCTTTATTAGATTGATTATTATGGGGGGTGGGGGTGGTGAGGGGTACTGCTCATTTATCAGCCTGACAGTGACTGTGTCAGGGTGGGCCGTCTGGACGCCGTTAGGGGTGTGTATTGGCAAGAATCAGGCGGCTCCACCGATACGCCGTCACGATGTCGGGGTTGTGCAGCCCGCTCACCGATATATTGCCCGTCCATCTTGCGGTGATGAGGAACAACGATATATTGAGTTTCCGCACAAAGGATTTATTTGTAAGAAAATTGTAGCACATAGCACACACATGCTGTTACATGGCAACCAAGCACTGGAGCTTGCTGAAGAAATCAGATTGGCAGGATTTTTGCATGAAGAAATGAAAATAAGACTAAATAGTGCTTATCTCCCCCTTGTGTTTTTGGAGGATTTCTGTACATGTTTTATTGATTTAAAAAAGATGACAGCGAAGCCAGTTAAAAATGTCATGAAGGTTGATATCAGAGATCATTATCACCGAGTCTTGGATTCTCAGATTTATCTTTCATATGTTATTAGAAAACATACAAATATGAAGTGATGTGATTCTCATAATCTGGAGAACATTTGGTAAACGCAGTGAGAGGAAGAGACCGTTCTGGCGGCGCCGAAGGCCTCAACAGGCCTGTGGTTTATCCTCAGTGATGATCTGTAAGATATATTTTCAGTTTTAGGAACCAAATCATCTCAGTCTAGTTTGAAATCTTCTCTCTCAGGCTTCTCTAGAGCTCTGGTGACAACGGGTCAGTGGGGTCGATCAGAAGAGAGGAGGCTCTGTCCGCACAAAGGCTGTTCTCCTCTGAGTCAGTAGGAATAAAAATATCTCACGGGTAGATTTCTGGTAAAATACTCAGAGATATTAAATCCAGCAAGGTTTTCAGCTGCAGTCTCCATGGCAACCAGCCAGCACTGGAGCTGTGCGACACAGTCAAGATCAGATATGGCAGTATTTTTAACTCAGAACTTTAACGTGGTGAATGTCAAGCTGCTGGGCTGAATACGGAGGATCAGACAGGTGCTGTGGAGGAATCTCTACAACACTGATGGATCATTTAACACGCCAAGAGATGACAGCGAAGCCAGTTAAAAATGTCATGAAGGTTGATATCAGAGATCATTATCACCGATTTATCTTTCATATGTTATTAGAAAACATACAAATATGAAGTGATGTGATTCTCATAATCTGGAGAACATTTGGTAAACGCGGTGATTCAGGGAAGAGGCTACCGTTTGTGTCATAAACACAGAAATATCGACTCTTAACTTGCCTTCAGTGATGATCTGTAAGATATATTTTCGGTTTTAGGAACCAAATCATCTCAGTCTAGTTTGAAATCTTCTCTCTCAGGCTTTTCTAGAGCTCTGGTAACAACGGGTCAGTGGGGTCGATCAGAAGAGAGGAGGCTCTGATTGGCCGACTGTTCTCCTCTGAGTCAGTAGGAATAAAAATATCTCAAATAGATTTCTGGTAAAATACTCAGAGATATTAAATCCAGCAAGGTTGGATGGTGGGTCCTGGTGGGCGGAGCTTTCACATGGCTGAGAGTGGTGGCTGCTTCGTTGTGACATCACAAAGTTGCAGAGGAGCTAACGGCTTGTTTTAAGGCTTAGTTTCTGAATACAGGCTGTAGGAGTTTCTCTGTGGACTGAGGTTTTGTCTTCGTCTTTCACGGTATCAAACGACTCACAGGACAATATGAGACCTTTAAGATGGGATGGCCAGGCTCCAGTAGAGCTGGGCATTTAACTGCATAAGCATCACACCTAAATCTTGAACCTCCTACTGACTTCATCTCGCTATAGTAATAAAATGTCTCACGTTTACACCTGAAGTCCACACTGTCAGAGACAGAGAAAACAGAGACTTCTGGAAACGTTGCTGGACCTGTTTTAGTCTAAAAACTCCAGGGTTGCGTTGGCGCGTGGACAGACTGAGAACAATCTGTGATTGAAAAGAAAAAAAAGGTTCACACCACTGGTGCACTGCTCCCCAAGGGTCCAGATCTTGAAGATCAAAACGTTGACTATGTAGTTCTATTCTACATTCACTTTGGGGAGCGGTACACCATTGGTGTGAACCTGTTGTCTTTTTCACTAGACTCTGCATTTTGTCCTGCAGCTGGTCTCCAGATTGGATTTTGCATGCACTACTTTTTTCTAACTTTGGAAAAGATAACACAGAAACCGGCCTTTTCTCCTGATTGGATCTCATCTGCTGTGGTGAAGGTAACTTGAATAGTGACCAATCCAGGGGCGTGTCCAGACATTTTTGATGGGGTGGCCCAAGTGGGGCACTGACTTATGGTGGGGTGGCATGAAGCATGACAGGGTTCGACATTGCCCGCTGGCCCGGGGCCAGTAAAAGTTCATGCAGGGCAAGTTGATTGGCCAATCACTATAATCACTGTAATCAGTGCTTGGCCGTTCACTGGCCCGAACGACGACATGCGTCGTGATTCGCTGGAATGCACGTGGGAAAATCAAAGTGAGACATAACGCTCGCAGCTCAGCACATCTAATCGGAGATTCCACCGAGCGTTTCAGTGGCGGTGAGCGGCCTGGCGCTGCTTCATACCGCCGCTGCTGCCGAGTCGGAGCAGACGCAGCTGTTACCGTCACCGTACCGACGAGCTAACGTGTCCTTTGTAGTTCATCATCACCGCTCCTTCAGCCTCACGTCTTCACTACAGCTGTTGTCAATAAACACGCATGGAGATGACACTGTAACCCATTATGTCAAACTCAAGGCCCGCAGGCCACAACCGGCCGCCATGGAATTATCTTTGGGCCACGATAATTATGACTGAAGGCACGTCTACACGTGTCAACAAGCCCCCATAAGTTGACGACATAAGGAGCTTAAAAACAAAAAACCCCAATAATATTAACCAGTCAAAGTTCTTGATATTGGTTAATGGTTAATCATGTGCATCCCTAATTAGAAATGACTATGGAAAGATGCAGATAGAGCCTTTAGAAATGAATGCAACTGATTTAATCTAATGATTAATGTTGTTTATATGCAATAACTTACAGGGTTTATTAGTTTTAGGTTCAATGTGTCCAAAAAGGTCATTTCAATAAGTTCTGAATAAACAACCAGTCCAGCCGGCCCATGGCGTCCCACATCCCTGAGTTTTACACTGCTGACTTGTACAGACAGGCACCATCACCATCACATCATTTTGATCCAGGAAAATAACATGTGAACAATTTAACCAATATAAATAAATAAACACGTTTTTTTCCCCAAAAAAATTGTTATTTTCATTTTTTGAAAATACACAAGAGGCCAGTAAAACTCAAATCTACAGTACTGGCCAAATGGGCCAGTAAGAAAAAAATGTTATGTTGGACACTGCATGAGCATAAGACCTGATGTGTCTGCAAAACCGATATCTACTTAAATTACTAACACTGCAAGAAAAACTAGAGCTACTGGTCAAATTACAGGAGAGGCAACACACAGTTGTGATAGAAAACCTCAATATTTTATTCTTGGAAAAAAAAAAGACTTGCTAGTATAAAACAATGTAAAAACTGCCTCTGACAGGGCATATGGTCCAGCATATTTTGGGGTGGCACCTGGGATGGCCAATCAGATTTCAGGGATGGCCACTCCCTGAACACGCCACTGGTAACATCATTAACTCATCTAATCACCTGGACCTGATCGCATCAATGAATATGGAAAATCTGACACTCTAAGAATTGAAAATGGGTTGTGTTGGATTAGTATTTTTTCATTTTCTCATCTATCTAGTTTTTCTACGGGACGTTGATGTAGACTGTTTCCTATTCCTCGTACTGGTGAGGTGTACAGTACGTCTATGGGCTGTCTAGACCAATACCAGACCAGAGATAAAAACTGGTTCCAAAACTACTGAGAAAAGCTCTGGTTGAAAATGTGAGCTGTGTTTGTGTTTGTGTTGAGCCCCCTCACCTCGAAGGTGTTCTTGGTCATGCCTGTGAGGCCGTAGTAGGACGTTCCCGTGGCGATGGAGCACACGCAGAGCTCGCCGATCTCGTCCGTCTGACAGAGCTGCGGGACGCCCTCTGGCTTCACCACACACACCAGGCCTGGGTCGAGCACACACACAGGAGGCAAACACGGCATTAACACAGTTTTCAGCTCCAAACTGATCCATTATTCACTCCTACGCTCACTGCGCCTGTTCAGAGACACCCACCACGCATCTCGGTCTCATACCGCAACTTTCATCTTAAAGTAGGTTCTTCTAACCCAGTTCCAACGTTGCCCCAAAAGCAGGTGAGTTCACTAACTGGGTTAAAACAGAAAATCCACAGCAGGTAACATCTGAAATCAGTGGATTCTCTTTATACTGTTTTGCACAGTTTCATTTGGGATCCTGATCAGTCTCCAGTGACTCAGCGATAAGCCTGTAGCTTTAACTTCGGGGGTTTTAAATCTCACTTTGAGGCTGATGCTCTTTCAGAGGAAAAGCTCCTCGCTTATGAAAGAGCGGAGGAGAGGAGGAAGTCCTCGGTCGGAGCTGACGAGATTCCTTTAATTCCCCCGTTCAGCGGCAGACAGTGTCCTCGGCTGCTGCAGCAGGTGGAGTTCCTGCACCGGCCACTGGGTGGGGTGAGTGCACGGGAGAGCGGGTGATGGTGGTTTGATCAACAGGGTTTGCACAGCCCCTCCTGCAGATCAGTGAAGAGACTCCTGACGCTATGTATCCCTGTGATGCTCACTTGATTGATACAAATATATAAAAATACATGGAGGAGTTTAAATTACTATGGAAATAGCACAGCTGAGGAGAGGATGTGATGTTGTTGTTGTTTTTTATTATCATTAATTTTCTCTTGTCTCTCCTTACACTTTATAGGGTTAGGATTACAATCAATACTTTTCATTTTTATTTTTACTTCATGTACTTTATTTCTACTGATTTCTGTTACATTGATGTTGATGTTACATCTGTACTGTGACTGGCTGTTGTCATTTATTTTCAATTCATCACCTGAAATGTTTCTCTTGTTAAAACATGCATATTGTTTTGACCATCTGCCTGAAAAGCTGTTTGACTGGCTGTAGCACACAATGGTGTGCCTTCCTAAAGCACGAGATTTTGATTCTGTTCCTACTGACCTCACCATGGAGGCTACTTCCTCTTTCATGTCCGCTACCTGAAATCGCCGAAGCGGTACCAGGGGGCTGTTTAAGTCTGCATGGAACAATCAATGCGCGCCTCATTACATATTATACAATGCACATCCGGACCAGTCAAAACCTCACGCGTGATCTCGCGTGATAAAGTCGCGGTACGAAAAAGGGTCAGAACAAGCTCAATGTTTGATTAAATTTTTTTTTTTTTCTAATAAGTTTTACGAATTGATCCAAAGCGATCCAAGGGGGGCTGGATACGTAAAAAACCAGGTTATGACTCCTTTAAAACTGTTGTAGAACCCGATAATGTAATAAAACATTTCACTTGAGTGGATTGAAAATGTAATAAAACCTGATAATGTAATAACTTCCCAATAATGTAATAAAGTGCATTTCCCAATAATGTAATACACTCTTAACCAATTATGTAATAAAGTATTACATTAACGGGAGGTTATTACATCATCAGGTTAGCCTTCCATTTCAAGGGACCTGATCATGTAATAATACTCCAATAATGTAATAATTTAACAGGAGATCACAATTACTTGGTTTCAAGTGGTGTTCAAGGTTATATTTCTGTGTAAGCAAGTTGGACATGCATACATTATTGGGAAATGCACTTTATTACATTATTGGGAAGTTATTACATTATCAGGTTTCATTACATTTTCAATCCAATCAAGTGAAATGTTTTAGTACATTATTGGGGTTATTACATTATCTGGGATTTATTACATTATCGGGTTCTACAACAGCTTTCTTCCTAAATAAAATAAAAACTGTAGGTTTTTTTTTCAAGACACCAAAAGTAACTGTTAAACTTTATTCAACCTTGATTGATTTGTATACTATACTCATCTTGTTGAAATGAAATTTCAAAGACCATTTAAAAACTTGACAAATATGGAAAACAGACAGTACATTCTTTGTTATTTTATGAAATTTCAAAGACCATTTAAAAACTTGACAAATATGGAAAACAGACTTCAAATGTCCACGTGCGGTGGTGAACAACGAGCACAGGAAACTAAGCTTTGGCCACACATATCCATTCCTAACAGCACAAAACTTTCATACATGGAAGAAAAACCTGTTTTACTTTATTTCAATTTTAAGATTGGCCTCTTGATAGTTTCAACCATGTTTGTGTAAACACGCAGCCAGTCGGCGGTGTTAGTAGATCTTGGTCCAACCTGCAGCGAGCAGGTGTTGAATTTGTTTTTGCTTTTTATCTTTGATAGGATCAAACTGATTTGTTCTGTCCTAAATAGTATGAAAACTTGAGTTATTCCTCTGCAAATCTTACATGTTGTAAAGATCTGACTGAAACTGACACGACGTGAAAACAAGGAGGAAACTGATCAAAGGATAAAAAACAGGGATTATCAATGGAAGCGGATAATTGATACAAGGTTTTGACGCCTAACAAGAGTGGAGTGTTCTGCACTTTCATCTGCCTTCAACCATCAACATGTCAACTTATAAATTACAGTTTTCACTCTTAACCAGAGACGCTGCCGAGCAGAGCGGGAACACACACACACACACACACACAGAGACAGATGTGTACCTCCTGGTGTGACGGTGCCCACATCCTGCACGGTGAGCACCGACAGACGCTCCTCTGTGTCCACCCTGACCACGCCGTAGGTCAGACCCTGCATCGACAGGACGCCTCGACCCGGAGGCTGGCTGCTGTCCTCCACTGGCCTGCACACACACACACACACACACACACACATCAACATGTCAGTAGATATACTAAACTACACCACAAGGATGTCAGATAGAACTTTCAGTGAGTGAATTTGCACATGATGTCTCACATGACACTGACACCCTAACCCTCACTGCAGCAACTGCATCCAAACCACATAAGGCCTGTGTGTATGTGGTTTGGATGTAGATGTATGCCTATGTTGGGTAAAGTAATTAGTTACTAGTTACTTTCCCAAAAAAGTGAGTTAGCAACTGAATTACTACATTATTAAAGTAACTTATTAGATTGTATATGTCCATATAAGGTAACTTATTACCAGAAATGTAACTATTGCGTCAAATTAGTTGGACTCGCCCCCCTAACCATAACTGTGCGTTCACACCAAAAGCTTCCAAAGCTTCAAAAAGGCCAGAAATCATTAAAGGGATAGTTCACCCAAAATTCAAATTTCACTCATTATCTACTCACCTTAAAGGATAACTTTCGTTTTTTACAACCTGGACCTTATTTCTAGCATCAAATACGATCATTTACTCACCCTGACAAGTTTGGTGTCATTTGTTTCGTCGTTTTGATGAAATTAGCCCCAATCGAGCGGCGCGTATATCCGTATAATGCGAGAACACGGGGCACCCAATGCAGCCTCTAAATAACACATTATCCGCCGCAAAACTCGTTCATTTCGCCAATATTTAGTGATGATACACTAGTGTTATTCCCCTCCGAGCCCGTGGTGGCATGTTAGCAACATCCTGCTCCTCTAGGTTGACCTACTAACCTCTGATCTGGATGATGTCATCTCCGACGGCGGCGCGGCGCGGCTAACTTGCTATCGCTAATGCTATGGTCCGTTTCTGCGTGTTTCTGACTTGTCAGAACAAAATGAGCAGCTGGATGAAGTTCAACTTCCACAGGCTTCCTCTCCTCAGCCTGGATCCTCACTACAGCTCTGACTAGTTGAGCTAAAAAGGACCCAAATGCCGAAGCAGAATGATTATTATCAGAACGAGCCGGGCACCGGTCGGAGATGACATCATCCAGATCAGAGGTTAGTAGGTCAGCCTGGAGGAGCAGGATGTTGATAACATGCCACCACGGGCTCGGAGGGGAATAACACTAGTGTATCATCACAAAATATTGGCGAAATGAACAAATTTTGCGGCGGATAATGTGTTATTTAGAGGCTGCATTGGGTGCCCTGTGTTCTCGCATTATACGGATATACGCGCCGCTCTCATGTCATTTGGAGTCGTCAAAACGACTCCAAATGACACCAAACTTGTCAGGGTGAGTAAATGATCGTATTTGATGCTAGAAATAAGGTCCAAGTTGTAAAAAACGAAAGTTATCCTTTAATGTCGACTAAGAGCTGTGAGCAGTTTCAGAGTCCTCCGTTCCTTCTCTGAGTTACGGGGGGGTCCACGCAGCAGTATTTGTCCATATAATGGCTGTGAATGGACACCAACTTTCTTTGTCCAAAAAGACACACCAAAAAACATCCAAATACCTCCATACTGCTCGTCTGTAATGTCCCTCTTGTATTGAAGCAATGACATGAGAAATTGTTCCGCCGGTCAGTGGAAGACACAGGAAGAACAGTGAACTGAGACACTGGGAGCTTCCGCTACAAACAAGCTTAAAATATAGACTTATTTAATTTTTTTCGGAACAATTTCTCATCGGGGCTTCAATACAAGAGGGACATTACAGACGAGCAGTATGGAGGTATTTGGATGTTTTTTGGTGTGTCTTTTTGGACAAAGAAACCTGGTGTCCATTCACAACCATTATATGGACAAATCCTGCTGCGTGGACCCCCCGTAACTCAGAGAAGGAACGGAGGACTCTGAAAATTCTCACAGCTCTTAGTCGACATGAGGGTGAGTAGATAATGAGTGAAATTTGAATTTTAAGTGAACTATATAAGTAACGGCACATTTTATTGTCAGTAAGTGTAACGGCGTTGTAACAGGAGAGACAGTAACTTTTTGGATTACTTGTTATTGAAAAAAGTAGTGCCGCGAGTAACACCACTATTCCCGTCACGCTTGTGTTTGTGTGTGAACAAAATGAAGTGTGGTCTTTGTTGTAACTCAGAGCTCAGTAACTGGGACTGTGTGTTTTTCTTCAGTCTGAGCCACGGCTCCATCCTCCAACATCTATAATAGTCGCTCAGCAGTTCTCTAGTCGAGCATCTGTTGTCTCCTCAGTTTGATAATGTGTTGTGTTGTTGCTCTGATTGATCAGTCGCTGCTGTTTTGATGCAGAGCTGTGAGCTGGAGGGACATAAAGTGGACCTGGCTTCTCTCCTTTGTCTGGATTGTTTACTCTGTACCTAATCATGTATTTACGCATTGTCTCTGTGGTTGTGTTTGCAGAGGTGAGTGTGTTCGTAAAACCATTTGCATATTTGTGCGCGTACGTTTGCATAATCTTTGTATGTAAAGTAGGATTGAGAACACATGTGTGTTGTGTGTGTGTGTTTACCTCCTGATGGCCACGGTGAGGGCCTCGGGGGAGCTGGCGCAGGGACAGATGACCTCGGCCCTCAGGCCTTTGGTCTGAAAGACGTTGAGGAAAGCGTCGCAGGAGGAGATGGACCCTGAAAGACACACACACACACACACACACAGTCACAAACTGTTTCAGCTCTGATACTGTATGTTTGTGTACATATTGGTCCGTTATTTGAAGGAGGAGGTCTCCTGGATGTTTTTAAAAAACACTTAAAGGATGAGACTGATGTTTCTATCACTATGTGGAAAAATGGAGTTACATAGGTTATTACACTGTAATTAATTAGGTAGGTACACAGGAACAATGACCCCTTAAAATAAAGTGTTACCTAAAAAACACTTAAAGGATGAGACTGATGTTTCTATCAGTGGAAACTGTTTCGTACGGATCCTGCTGAACTCAGGTCAGTGGAGTGTGCTGTCGGTGTGAGGTCCAGCTGATCCTGTTGAAGTGGTGGTGCATTCAAGGACACTCAAAAACTGTCCAGGTGTGTTGTCAGAGAGCCGTGTGTAAATGTCCTAAAAGTACAAGATGTTCTACAAACTCATGTTTAACTGGTTCCAGGTAGAATATAAAGTCATCTGGAGTTTTTCACCAGGATGTGATGCAGACACGTCATATCTGAATTAAACTCAAAATGTTTGAAGAAAGATTCTGAAGCTTTAAAGACTGTTCAACTCAGTACAGTGGGTGTTGTGTTGCGCTTTCAGACCCACTACACATCTGGTCTCACCTCAAGACACAGCTCTTCAAAGCTGCTTGCCCTGTAACACCATGTATTCACTCATATTGATGTATTTTTTGGCTATTTTTGTTATTCTTTGTTCTTTTATCTGTAAAGGGACCTTCGGTGTTTTGAAAGGCACCAACAATGAATGTATTCTGATTATAAAGCAGTTGGAGAGCGACATTCTCTTTTTTAGATTTAGAGTCACTAATGAATCTACTGGAAGTCTGATCTTCTCTGTCTTGTAGCTCTGGTGTTGGTCTCCACCAGCTCCTCCTGAGGGAAACATCTGGAATTAAAGGGGAACTATGCAAGTCCAGTGGCTTTGCTGCTGTTTTGCTAACGCTCCTCTTGTCCATGTGCATTTGTTTACAAAGAAGCCGGCGAACAATCAATACATGGAGCGGCAGATAACGTTATATAATATATACTAGGGCCGGGACTAATTACGATTAATTAATTACACAAAAAATAACGCGTTAAAAAAATTAGCGCATTTTAATCACACTTACTTTTGTACCGTTTCTCACTGGATGAGTTTCAGACGTACGGATTACACTGGAGCACAATCATCTAACGAGTCCCCCCCCCCCCCGTCGGAGGACAATAGTCACGTTTGTCGAGTCCCCCCCCCCCACAATTTGAAGCTTTCACAACACACACAGTCTCGGCCGCTACGATCCGCTGCTGGAGCGGCGGAGAGCTGTGGCTGCAGACGGCTCCAAAGATCCTTAATATGTAACAGGATCGCTCACTCGCACTCTTTTTCAAGTACTTTATACACCTCTGCACGTGTCGAGCCGAATCGCGCTGAGCAGGGGGGGGGGTGAAATGGAGTCAGGTCAAAAATTTATATGCGATTACAATGCGATTAATTAATTACAAAGCCTCTAATTAATTAGATTAATTTTTTTAATCGAGTCCCGGCCCTAATATATACAATGTTACCACGTGTGTATTTGTGTAGCTTTAACCGTCATAAACATCGATCTATCTATACATTTTATTTATGACAATGTAGTTTCATTTCTGATTTACCTGGTACATACAGTATACGTATGTATAGGATAATGCTCTTTGTCAGGCTATATTGTTTAATCTCAGGAGTTTTATTTGTTTAATAAACATTTAGTACATTTATGAAAATGTATTTTTGTGTTTCCTTAAATAGAAAACTGTCTTTCTGATGTCACAGCGCAAAATAAAAACAGAATTAGTCGTTGATTTAATGAAACAACATCAGGACACTTGTAAAGCTCTCTAAATTGATACTGACTTGCAAAGCGTGGAAGAAAAGGACTAGTTGTGGCTGACAGTCATTTGAAGTTGATGGACTACAACATGCAGAACGCTCCCTTCCTTCCTGGTTTCTACTGTTTCATCTCGCTCCTTTTCACTCCACTTGGGTTGGAAATCATTTATTTTGCCAAATGCGTGTAGTTGGACACATCCCGCTCTATTCCTGTAAAATGACCCAGTTTCCCGCCTTCCCAAGGGACTTCATCCATTTCCCTGACATTCTCTATCTCTACTACTCTTTAAAGCGGCCGGGCTGCCGAGGCTGGCTGTGACCTTACAGGGGTTTGATCCGTCGGCCACCAGCAGCATCCTCAGCGAGCTCAGGTTGATGTCCTTCTGGTCTTTGTGGGCCACCAGAGCCCAGTGCATGTCTCTGGACTTCACACAGGCTACCTTAGCTGCAGTGGGAGACACACACACACACACACAGACGGACAGACGGACAAACAGACAGAGGGGAAATTAGCATTTAATCTCTCTGACAGGCAGGTGAGTGGAGTGAATGGCGTGAGCTGAGTGACAGGTGGAGTGTGTGTCTGACCTTTGTACTGGCAGACTTTCTGGATCCACGACAGAGGGTTGACCTTCATCAGCGAGTAGGGCACGCTGATCACGTGCATCATGTTCATCACGCTCTACACACACACACACACACACACACACAGAAAATGAGTTGGTATTTAAAGCTGAAAGAGCTGTTTCACATTTTTATCATGTGTCTGCCTCTGTCTGGATTTTGTTATTGAAACATGAAAACGATTTTACATCTACGATATTAAAGGGACATTGTGTAAGAATTGCTCCATCTAGTGTTGTGGTTGTAGATCACCAGGAACTCGTATTTTTCATGCTGCATTCACGTGAAGTTGGGCAGACGGCAGACGGACGACAGCCGCTGCAGGTAACGGCTTAAACAAGCCTCTATGTAAACAAGTGTTCCATCATGAATAGATATGAGGAGAAGTTACACAATGTCCCTTTAAAGACACAATTAGACTGAAACTGATCAGTCTGGTGACGCAGCTGTGTCTCACCGTCAGGATGCCGTGCCACAGCCCCACGTCCTTCTTAAAGTCAAGAACGTTGACGATGGTCTCCGCTGCAGCCAGAGAGGAGGAGAGACGAAGCTAAATTATTAAATTCTGACCCAGACATTGAGCTGTGTGTGTGTGTGTGTGTGTGTGTGTGTACCCTCAGTGTAGCTGCAGGACTGGGTGAGAGCCTGGCAGTGTGTGAGCAGGGCGATCCTCGTCACCGTGACTCCCAGCACGCTGCCGTCCTTACAGGTTTTGTACTGAGAGCAAAACAACAGACGGAGGGTTTGGATGAGAGGAGAGGGAGCGTCAGTCATCCTCGCGCGCGCTGTGTGTCGCCGTGGAGGCTTTATTAGATCAGTTCAAAATGGCTGCTGCTCGACATATGAAAGGCCAGCCGTTAGAAGAGAAGGGAACGCGTCATTTCAAACACGACGTTAACGTTTCTCCATTCGTCTGAAAGCAGCAGATTTAATTAAATGTCTGCTGATTTGATTTCTGTGCACTGACCAATGGGCTCTTTGCACAGCTCCACTACTTCCTGAACTTAATGCTGCTCCTTTATTTCCTGTCTTACATTATTGGACAAACTGATTATTCCAGGTGTGTCTGACCATTGTGAGTACTCATGCACACCTGGATGAATCAGTTTGTCCAATAACGGAAGACAGGAAATAAAGGAGCAGCATGAAGTTCAGGAAGTAGTGGAGCTCTGCAAAGAGCCCATTGATAAAAAACACACCAGCATTTCAACGCAGGCCACAGAAGGACATGTCTACAAATACCTTCTTCAAAGGGATAGTTCAACATTTTGGCAAGTTGGCCCATTGCCATAATCCCTATAGCCATAGCAAATACCTTTTTCAAAGGGATAGTTCAACATTTTGGCTCAAATTTCTTGGCCCATCAAACTCATCAAATAATCCAACAACTCCACAGTCATAGCAGTAGGTTCATTACCACACTTAATTTGTCAGAGACTGCTTGATGAAAAACTGACCCTGACTAAACTTCATCAAATTTACCAAAAAGATCATATCTCATAGAATGTGCTCTTCTCAAGAGAAAATGATTTATAAATGTCACTCTTAGATTGACTGCAGTTGATCCCATGAGAGCAGAATTCAAAATGTTCTAGAAAATTCAGTTTTTGAGATAAAATTCTGATATTTGCCAAACTTCATCAACTGTGACTCTTGATATTCTCTTTTTTTTTTTTTTTTAAGGAAGATTGAAAATATATTTAGCAGGAATTGGATGGTATATGTTTACAGTAAAACGTTTTCATGCACTGGAGGCTCAATTTTTTATCAAAGAAGAATTCCTAGGAATTCAATAGCGTCTCGGCAGCTTAGCCACCCGGACCCTAAAGACACACTAAATACACACATTCAGATGCAGAACAGGAGGAACAGAGTGTGTGTGTGTGTGTGTGTGTGTGTGAGCTGACCTCTATATAAGCAGTGTCGTTGTTTGCATCTTTGATGTGAGGGAACCAGTCTCTGGGAGGTTTGGAAAGGTGCTTGGACTCTGTTACAAACCAGAGCAACTTGGGCCAGCCTGAGGAGAGAGAGCAGAGACACGGTGTGAGCAGGAGTTCACTCTCAGCTGTTTGTCATCTCACCCAAACTGAGGAGGAAAACAAAAGTGCAACAAAGGAAAAACTCTGATTCCCATGTTTTCCATAAACATCCGTCAGCTTCATTCCCACACTGTGACAGCTGACACCGGCTGAACTCCTGACAGCAGCTCAAACATCTGCTGTCTTCTACTTTCTCCTCGGTTGTCTCCGGCCTGAGCGCTCAGACGTTTCACACGTTTGGTGTTGAACTAGACTCCGCCCCCTGCTCCACTTCTCGTTGTGTTGAGTGTGACGGAGCCGCCCCTCCCCCCTGTGGGGAAACCTCAGCACCCGCACATGATGGATGGGCTCTGCTCTCACCTTTGAACTGTGGGATCTCTCCTGTTGCACTCTTGGGCAGACCCTTGTGGCAGGCATCGCTGGTCAGCGCCACGGTAACGCCGCAGCTGCCCAACAGGAATCCAATCTGCTGGCTGCCGGCATCCTATTGGACGACAGAGAGAGAGAGAGAGAGAGAGAGAGAGACGCTGGCGTTCAGTTTCTTTGATTCTGATTCATGAGAACAACGTGAAGACTGAGCAGTTGTCAGGAGCTGCTTCTCTGTGGGAATAATCCCACGGACACAGGCCACACACCCACACACACACACACACACACACACACACCACCACTCTATTTTCTTTACCAAAGTGATTCCTTAAAAGAATAGTTCACCCCAAAATGAAATTTGAACTCATTATTTACTCACCCTCATGTCGACTAAGGCCTGGGAGAAGTTTCAGAGTCCTCCGTGGCAGCATGGAGGTATTTGGATGTTTTCTGGTGTGTATTTTTGTGACAAAGACCGTTACACGCCGAGACCCCCTCTGACCCCACTCTGAAACTTCTCCCAGCCCTTAGTCGACGTGAGGGTGAGTAGATAATGAGTGAAATTTCATTTTGGGGTGAACTATTCCTTTAAGTCTGGGTAAGGGTGTGTCATGCAAAGGTTTGGTCCAAATTTCTGTTCATGTGAACAGTTCAGCAAGTGAAAGATGAAATAATCTACAAGACATAAAGTTAAACATACAACGCTCTTTTTCAGTATTTTAGGTAATATTATATGTAGGGCCGGGACTCGATTAAAAAAATTAATCTAATTAATCAGAGGCTTTGTAATTAATTCATCGCAATTAATCGCATTTTAATTGCATATAAATATTTGACCTGAGAACAGTGAGAAACGTTTTTTTTCACATGGATTTTAGTGTACCATTTTATAATGATTGAATACATGAGCTTAAGCAACAGTGGTTGCAGTGCTGAGGCACCAGGTCGGTTTGAGCTGCGTTCAGTCTGCGTTAAAACTCCGCAGGCAGCTCAGGGTCGGCGGCTTTTTGACTTGTTACTCGCTGGTGTGTTAGTGATGGTACAGCCTGAGGCCAGTATACAGGTAACAGGTAAGTTATAATAACATAATAATAACATAATAACAGTTCTATTCTCCAAATAACCAAATACAATTAAATGTGTATAAAAAGGAAAAACCGAAAAATTATAATAAAAACTTTGTTCCTTGAAAAAAAATAAAATGCGATTCATTGGTTAATTGCGTTAATTAATTAATCGCATCAATTACTTAATTAACGCAATTAACGCATTAATTTCCCGGCCCTAATTATATCATAATATTTTATCAGTGTATCAGTGTTATTTTTGTTTTCTACAGTTTTAGAGTGAGAAAGGGAAACAAAGCAGCATCCTGCAGAAGAATGGGAAACCCAGGAGATTTGAGGTCTCAGATAACTTTGACCAGACAAGGTATTTACTATGTAGTATTGTTCTTCCTCTCCGCCATTTTTCTTTATACTTATTATTCACCTTCAATTGGTTACAGGTGTATAAGAACAATATTGAAGATGAGGAGTAAATCGACACATAACTTCCTCTGCAGGAGGGGGGGGGGTTCAAGAGCAGGAACCAGCGTGCGGCTGCTGCAGCGTGTAACCGTGCCGACCCTGGCGCTGTGTGACAAACCGCTGTACACACAGCTGAGACCGCTGGGCTGACATGAAAGAATACAAAAAGTGACAAAAATGACATTTGGGGGGGCTCCTGGGGGGTAGGGGGTTGGAGGGGGGGGGGACCAGCAGATGCAACAGTTGGGGGAAGGGCTTTGTCAGGAATGTTGACTTTCCTCTGCTGCCTGTTCCAATGGGACGGGGTTGTTTCTCACAGATACTTCCTGCAGGCTGAAAACACCCAGTTCTGATACTAACAGGGCCGGAGCTGAAATGCAGCAGGGGTCCGGGGGGTGGGGGGGTGGGGTGGGTGGGGGGTTTAATTAAATTACCTGACCTCCTAGGGATTATGTGTTCATCTCAACTAGACCTGATCTTGACTCTTTACTTACTTTTTTTTCACTAATAAGTTGTACAACTAAGTTTAAGAAGAAAAGTTTGAGAAAATGCAGGATACTTTAAATGTAGTAGACAAGACTACAAGAACAGGAAGCAGATGTAACATTTACTGAACTCCTATTGGTTCCAAAAGGTGTGTTTGAAAAGTGTTTTCATTGTCAAAACAGATGTGGCCGAACCGGAAAAGGATTGATGTTACAAAGCGCCGCTGTGAAAAATTAAATTACCTGACCTCCCCTGGAGAAGTGAAAGCAGAGGAGCAGAGCTGCAGGGTCAAAGTGACGACTACAGAGGAGGGAGCGGAGGGCGCCACAGATGATAGATGAGCCGTTAAGAGCTCTTTATTTACTGTAAAGCACAGCCAGGGGACAGGCTGGCGCTGGCGCTGCTTCTCTATACGTGACAAACATCAAGTACCTTGCGGCTCAGGGGAACCTCTATGGGGACGGGGACCACCTCGGCCAGCAGGCAGCCGTAGAAGGCCACCATGAAGGCCACTGGGTCGTTGTTAGGAAACACCAAGGCAACCTGAGGAGGAGGGAGAACAGTTTAGAGTCAGAGAACAGATCAAGACGGAGAAGAAAGTTTATTGAACTCTCTTGTTGTAAGAGCCTGAAAATCATTCTGGGTTTGTTTTTTCTGTCACTGCAGGTTCATCACAGTCTGAACAGACTGACAACGCAGCTGCAGTGAGAAGCACAAAGGCAAGAAACCAAACCTCTGTGTATGTGTGTGCTGCTGGTGGTGTTGGTGGAGTGACTCACCCGATCACCCGGTCGCACCATGGGCTCCTGCTTGCTGCCCAGTTTGTGGAGGATGTTGTAGGCAAGCTTGATGCTGCGAGACCACAGCTTCCCTGCAGGGAGCAGAACACAGGATAGGAGGGTGAGAGAGAAAGAGGGGAGGGGGGGGTTCACAGGATGTAAGTGCTTCGACTTCTATTTTGAGAATGTGGAGTCAATAAAAGAAAAATATGATCTCAGAGGTCATCGTTGATATTGTTTTATCACTGATTACAATTGAAGGTAATGACTGTCTGATGCACAAGTGGAGGAGGGAGAGGAAGAGAATTCAATAATGTTAACGGAAACTTTATTGACAACAGAAGAGAACAGAAGATTCAAATTCATTGTTTGTGATGATGAATTCAAATGTTCAGACTGCAATGAAACATTTTTATCCACCATGATTTCAACAAAATATTGTTGTTGTTAATCCCATAGACTGAGAATGGACAGAAGATTCACCCATTGGTTTTGTCATTGTTTGTGATGATGAATTCAAATGTTCAGACCTGTAGCTGAACATTGGCCATGAAACATTTTTCATCCATCATTGATTTCAGTTAAAGGGATATTCTATGGAGAGTTGCAACATTTTCGGCGGGGATTACAGTTTTTTGAACGCGGAAGTGAGCTTCACTTCTCAGACCGACAACTGCCCCCTTGCATAATCCCTATAGTTTCAGGAGTTGGTTCATTACCTTTAATTGTTGGTGCAAGCTGTTTTGAGAACGGTGAGACAGAGACGTGAGCTGCTCAGCTAACGCAATGCAACATTTACTTTGAAAACAACTTTGTCTTGTAATGTTCTGTTATTATTTCATAGCGTGGTGAATGTGCAGGTCATAATTTTGAGCATTTTGGAGTTGTTGGATTGTGTATTTGATGAGTTTGATGAAGGAAAGTCCGGAAATATTGCACGCCTTGCAGAGCTTATGGCTCTAATGAACCTACTCCTAAAACTATAGGGATTATGGCAACAGGGGAATTCTCCAAAATGTTGAATTATCCCTTTAATGTGAGATTCACCCAAAAAAAAAAAGAAAATATGAAAGCAGTCTCCATGGTTACTGATGCATAACATTTGGTTAATGAGTTTGAACATTTTTCCTACAGACCCAAATGAACTGAGAGAATGAAATGTCTGATCCAATTATTTTTATTTCCTGAAGAAACTGATTTATTTAAACTGAACTGTTTTATTATGACACAGAAACTAAATTAAACCTGGACTCATTTATTGTGTATATAATAATATTAAAATAATATAAAAAGTGCATATATTTTTGGTAATTGGCTCCACTGATGTATAAACCAACACCAGCATGTGTGGGACTTCACAGCTCTAATTCAACCCAAAACAGGACTTGTTAACCTCAAACTAATCACAGTCTCATCATGGTCTAATTCAGGAGTTGGCAACTAACCTTGGCCTTGAGCCATTTTTTTTTCGAACCCATTAGATGGCAGCCAAAACATTAATCAAAGGCTAATTTAGGATACTGATTAATTAAAATACAATTTACATTGTTACACTGTCACAGTTACATATTAAAGGCCTGACTGACTCACTGACTTCCTGTAACACAACCTGTGGAACTTCCTGTCACAATCAAAGCTCCCAATATCGAAGTAAAGAAAAACTCTCTCATGCTTTTATTTTGTAGGATTAGGTTTAAAGGGATAGTTCAGCTTTATTGAAGTGGGGTTGTATGAGGTACAAATGGCCATTAAGTAGAAAGGTCTCTGAAACACTGGCGCTGCACCGAGACACAGGCAGTAAACTGTTGTCAGTGAGGGACAACTATCCCTTTAAGGCTAAAGAAGTGATTGTCTTGCTCCCGTGACAGATCTATTTTAGCACCGGGTTCTGTGCACTGACCAGAGATCAGCCAGCGGCCTGATCTGACTCTTTGTGTCCGTCACACTCTCTAAACTCTGAATGTGAACATGTGTGTGTGTGTGTGTGTACTGTATGGTGAATGTTTTGTGTGTTGATATCAACCACATGAAGAAGACGCTCCTAAAAAGCTGCAGAGACGTTGGCTTCAGCTCTTCCTCGTGATCTCTGCATCTGGTTTGCTTCAGCAATAAATGATGTAAAGGAACGTGTGAAGCGCCTGAGCGCCTGCGTACCATATGTGAGCACGTAGAGGGGCTTCCCTGCCGTGTCCAGGCTGGTGAGGCAGGGGGCCTTGGGGGAGATGGTCCCCCAGCGCTGGAGCGCCGCCTCCAGGGACGGGGGCCAGTTGGTGACCACCCCCAGGGCCTCGCCACGCACAGGCATCATCTCTGCCCCCTCAGGCCGGGGCTGGTTGGGGTCAGGCTGCTGGACTGGAGGTGAGGAGACCGACATCATCATCACTATCATCATCATCATCATCCTCATGATTATCCTCATCATCATCATCATCATCATCATTATCATCATCCTCATCCTCATGATTATCCTCATCATCATCATCATCATCATTATCATCATCCTCATCCTCATGATTATCCTCATCATCATCATTATCATTATCATCATCCTCATCCTCATGATTATCCTCATCATCATCATGATTATCCTCATCATCCTTCTCATCATCATTATCCTCATCATCATCCTTCTCATCATCATCATCATCACCCTTCTCATCATCATCATCCTCATGATTATCCTCATCATCATCATTATCATCATCATCCTCATGATTATCCTCATCATCATCATGATTATCCTCATCATCCTTCTCATCATCATCATCACCCTTCTCATCATCATCATCCTCATGATTATCCTCATCATCATCATCATCATCATTATCATCATCCTCATCCTCATGATTATCCTCATCATCATCATCATCATCATCATCATTATCATCATCCTCATCCTCATGATTATCCTCATCATCATCATCATCATCATTATCATCATCCTCATCCTCATGATTATCCTCATCATCATCATCATCCTCATGATTATCCTCATCATCCTTCTCATCATCATCATCCTCATCATCATCATCATCCTCATCATCATCCTTCTCATCATCATCATCATCACCCTTCTCATCATCATCATCCTCATGATTATCCTCATCATCATCATTATCATCATCATCCTCATGATTATCCTCATCATCATCATGATTATCCTCATCATCCTCATGATTATCCTCATCATCCTCATGATTATCCTCATCATCATCATTATCATTATCATCATCCTCATGATTATCCTCATCATCATCATGATTATCCTCATCATCCTTCTCATCATCATCATCACCCTTCTCATCATCATCATCCTCATGATTATCCTCATCATCATCATCATCCTCATCATCCTTGTCATAACCATCATCCCCATCATCATCATTATTCTCATCATCATCATCATGATTATCCTCCTCATCATCATCATCCTTCTCATCATCCTCATCCTCATGATTATCCTCCTCATCACCATCCTTCTCATCATCATCATCATCATCCCCATCATCATCTTCATGATTATTCTCATCATCATCATCATCCTTCTCATCATCATCATCCTCATCATTCCCCTCATTATCCATTATCATCATCATCATCTGGATCAGGATCCGTCCGATCATGATCATCCTCATCATTATCCTTATGATCCTCACCATTGTACTTATTAGGGATGCCCCGATACCGATACTGGTATCGGGTATTGGTCCGATACTGTTGTAATATACTTGTACTTGGTATCGGTGAACTTTAGCGAGTACAAGAACCGATACCAGTGCATGCAATTGCTCTGCATGAAGACCGCGATCAGAGGGTGGCTTTGCATCTTTGTTGTATTTTTTTTTTTAGATCAGAGGCTTGTTACAACAAATTTTTTGTAGCAAGCATAAAATAAAATAAACCTTGTCTTCCAATTCATTGCATTTTGCCTAATCGTTAGTTTTTTTGTTGTGGTAGAAGAATCGACATCAATACTCGGTATCGGCAAGTACTCAGATCCAAGTATCGGTATCGTATCAGCTTGAAAAAAAGTGGTATCATTGCATCCCTCGTCCTCGTCATCATTATCATCCTCATCCTCATGATTCTCATCACCATTATCATCATCCTCATCGTCCTCCTTATCATCATCATCATCCTCATCATTATCATCATCATCCTTATTATCATCCTCCTCCTCCTCATTTTCATCAGTACAGACTTTACTGTTCACAGTTTGTTTGACAGCACATGGAAGCATTGAGCCGAAGCTGTGAGGAAGTTGTAATCACACTAACAAACGACTGATAATTAATTGGAGCTTTCTGTTAATAACACAGATGTAGTGTGTTAATATTTGGACAGCTGATTCCCTTTAAGGCTGAGCTCCAACAGCAGCGAGCCTCAGAACAGGAACCTACTATGATCCATCATAAAAACGGCTTTGGGGCGAAGTGAGGGTCCGAACCACCACATCAACACTGAGCTCCACACGACCGCAGATGTTTACAGCCCACTCTTATGTGCCCAAACTGAGGGAACACTTATTCTTCTAAGGTTTCCAAAGACAATGAGGGAGAAACATGGAGACGAGGACCAAAGATAGAAAACGCAGCCAGATGGTGAGAGCAGAGCAAACGGCACACAGCTCTGAGATCAGACTCACACGATCTACATTTTAAAATACTTCTAGAGGATTTAGTGCCCTGTAAGAACTAGACTGGAAATCATCTGGTCTGTATCATCTATTCCATGTGACTCTATATGGAAATATTTCTTTACACGCACATGTTTCAGAATCATGTAGGAGCCTTTTCTTCTTCTTTTTTTTTACAAAACACAAACATTTCTATTTGTATTATTACTAATTGCAGTTTAAAGGGATAGTAGCATTTTTTTAAAGTGGGGTTGTATGATCTACAAATAGCCCCTAAGTACTTTAATTGCAGTAGAAGACTCTCTGCACTCCTCCCGTTAGCAACGGCAGCCCATAGTCCTGCCCAGAGATTTACAACATACATTGTTGTGAATGGACCCAAAGAAACGGCCTATTTTCGTGGCCTAAAAGAGGTTTTACCTGAAAAAAATACACAGTTCCATTGTTTGCTATAATATAATTTTTTTCAGCCCTTCAAAGTGCAGGAAAAACACAGTTTTTATTTGGAGCTAACCAACTCACGTATCCCTCCGGCCCAGGGTTAGCGCCCGCTGATCAGCAGTTGGTTAGCTCCAAATAAAAACAGTGTTTTTCCTGCACTTTGAAGGGGTGGAAAAAAATATATTACAGTGAACAATGGAACTGTGTATTATACGAAAATAGGCCGTTTCTTTGGGTCCATTCACAACAATCAGTGTTGTTTTCGTCAACGATGACGATGACGAAATATTTTCGTTGACGACCCTTTTTTTCATGACGATAACGAGACGATGACGAGATAAACACGGCGCTCTGATGACGAAAACATGACGAGACGTGTGTGAGTTTTCGTTGACGAGACGAGGACGGACGAAAACGTTAGTGGTCGGGCTGCAATCGCCTCTAAATTTCAAATTGGCGATTGTCAGCTTCACACAATTTAACAACGGCTCCGTCAACAACAGAACAGCGCTGCTGAGACGAGCCGCGGAGCGCCCGGTGCTTGTGATCAGAGTGGCAGAGTGTAGGTGCAGGTGCAGGTGAAGGCAGTGATCAGCTGCTCTGGTGACCGAGGTCGGCGCGCTGCAGCGGCTCCGCAGCGCTGACGAGTGGATGGTCAGACGTTCACAGTGCAGACACAGACACTTCTGCTTATTGTGCGTGTAATCTATCTGTCAATTAAAATCAACAAGTATCTGCAACGCTGCTGCATCCCATCCTTGTGGTCAGACCCACACCTGCATGCAGCGCACATTCTGCTCAACACACCTGGCGTCACTCGACGAGAAGATATACGTAGGTTAAGACCATAAATGATTTGCCATTGGGTGAAAATTATGTGTAAAACTATTCCTTAATTGAATTAAGACTTCTTTTTTTTCACTGAAACTGACGAGAACTAGACTAAAACCTCGTTGAGTTTTCGTCGACGAAAACTAGACTAAAACTATCACATATAGAAATGACTAAAACTGACGAAAACTAATAAGAATTTTCGTCAGAAAGACTAAGACTAAGACTTAATCTAAAATGCCTGCCAAAAACAACACTGACAACAATGTATGTTGTAAATCTCTGGGCAGGGCTATGGGCTGGTGTTGCTAACGGGAGGAGTGCAGAGAGTCTTCTACTGCAATTAAAGTACTTAGGGACTATTTGTAGATCATACAACCCCACTTTTAAAAAAATGCTACTATCTCTTTAACAGAGTTTCTTCAGCTCAGCCCATCATGCCCCACCCAGTCATTAACCTAAAGGCTTTGACTTCAGTCCATTGGGGGGGATTTAGGAGTTATTAGAGAGCATTAAAGGCCCAACATTGTATAAGTCATACTTTCATGTCTTCTTTGATTATAAAGCAGGACTAGGTCCCATATTAATACTGTACTGTGAGTCTGTTTCCAAAGTCCAAGCCTAGTGTGAAATGAGCCGTTAGGACTTCCTGTATGTTTGTGATGTCACAACAAAGCAGTAACCACTCTCAACCTGGAAGAACTTGGTTTAAACCTGAAATCTGCTTTAATTCTATGGGATCGCTCAGAGTCTCCTCTCTCCTGATTGGCTGACTGACCTGTTGTTACCAGAGAAGCTGATAGAGGAGATGTAAAACAACACTGAGGTGGTTTTTGGTTCTTAAAATATAAATATATCTTCTTAGGGATCAAAACACTGGAGAAGAGTCAAACATGCTGTAACTGGAACCAGAGTTAAACATGCAGGTCCAGAGACAGCCTCTTACCCTCCAGCAGTTCGTCAAAGTCGTCGACAAAGAACTCTCGTAGTGGAGGTCTGCGTGGCTGCTTCAGCGTGTTCACCAGCTGCTGGATCTTAGCCGACACACGGCTGCTGACCGGGACACCTGGAACACACACACACACACACACATGGTTGCAGAGATAATGTTTTCTTTCTGACAGTGGAAAGGAAAGTGGTGGCCTGAGCAACCACCACACACACCCACAGGGTCATGACAACTTTGGTGACTGAATTTGATTTTTTTTATTATTATTATTTAATAAAGTGTAAAGACAGTTTCTTTTAGAAAAAATAATCCTAACAATTTGAGATAAGGTAGAAAAGCAAAACAAAAACTGGGGAAAATAATTTATGTTTATATCCTTTTTGTTTTGTTTTATCCTTTTCTGTGTTTTTTTCTTCTGTTTGTTTTTGTGTGTTATATTGTACTGTAAGTATTTTTATTTTTTTGTATGTCATTGACTGTTTCAATTTAAAAAAAACTCAAAACACTGTGCATATATCAATTTATTGCACGTTTTGGGTCATTGTGACCTTCTTCAGGCTGAATTGATATGCACAGTTTTGAGTGTGTGGTTGCTCGTTTTATTTGTTGTTTTATAAGTTTTAAAGTTCAGCTCCAGCACCTCTTCTAAGTCTTTTGCCTACAGTATGGATGAGTGGTGGCCTTCTTCACAATAAAAAAAACCCCAAAACATAACAACTTTGGATGTGTCTGTTGTGTTTGTCTTGCCTAATAGTCTGAAATAAAGATGAATTGACTGGAACTAACCAACAAACAGAGAAGTGCTCTCTGGTCTGTGGTTGGTGCTCTCTGAACAAAGGTGCTGTGTCAGCTCCACTCGGTTCATCCAGGGGAGCGACACCAACGCTCGCTGTAATTGGTCAGTTCTCTAAGGTGCTGGTCTAATTTGAGTTCACCTCCTGATTAAAGAGTTTCTATTTTCATCTGACTGTCTTCGGCGCCTGCATTCGGAGCGGGTTAGAGGTGCCGCAGCGTTTCAGCGTTGCCGAGGCGGAGGATCTCACCGTCTCCCGTCTCCATGCGCTCGGCGTTGCCGTACTTCTGCGTGTTCCTGGCGATGGTTCCCATGTTGGCCATGTGGTGACGCTCGGTGTGCGAGTGGGACGAGTCCGACGAGTAGCCCGTCACGTCCGGGGGGGCCGAGTGGTTCTCTATGGGAAGGAGTAGGAGGGACGGAGGGAGAGGCAGACAGTCAGCGGTGACTCAACGTTGGTATTCATCACTGTCCTCAGCTCATTGTTACACACACTTTGATGCTCATTCTGACTTGAGTGTGAATTTGGGTCACATCTCTGGCACGCACAGGAAGGTCTGAGGTCACTTCACTAAAATACCTGTTACATGAAAGTGACAGCACGTTTAAGAAAAGGTGAAATGCTAATTTTAAAACAGATCATATTCAACTGCTTCCTTCAACACAAAGTAAATCATTTTTATTATTAGAAGCTCATCAATAACCAATTAATATCCTGAAATCAATACTAAACAGATCCAGACCCGTATTCACAAAGATAGTTATTAGCTCTATTTATTTGCTGAAGTCTAGTCGCCATGCTGGTCATTTCACCACTTAAAGGTCCAGTTTGTAATATTTATCAAGGTTTATTTGCAAAATCTGAATTTATTTGCAAAAATAAAATCTTATAATATCCTCCCTGTGGAATTTTATGTTTATGTTTTTTTTTTCCAATGAAAATCTGTAAAACGCATGGATCATCACACCAGCTTTTAAAGGGCCAACGAGGAGTTTCTATTCGGTTATAAAACAGTCTCATTAAAATAAAATCTTGTTAATGGCTCCATTTTCGATCAATTACAGGAATTCTTCTTTTATATCCACCTTTTTTGATTCCCGATTTTTTTTTCCAATGAAAATCTGTGGATCATCACAACTGAACCTCTTTGAACCTCTGACTTTAATCCTTGATGAATGAAAACATGAGTCCGTGCTCGGTGGAGGAATTCTACGTGGGTGTGAAAACTAGGAACAGTGGATATCACACAAACTGACAACTTCCTGGATTTCAGCCAGCATGGTATATAGCCAATTCTGTTGCCACAGAGATCACTCCATGCCGACGTTGCCAATGTAACCAGATGTAAATATTTATATATTTTGGACCCGCCAAAATTTATTAAACAATTATATATATACTATTTTAAAAAATTCAGTAAAATTAATACTTTTATTCTGCACCTCTCTAGACATTCTCTGGATGCATTCTTTTTGAAAAATGTATCCTTTTGATGAAAAAGTTGTAGCTATAATCTTTAAGAATTAAAAATTTGAGGAAGATTTTTCCTAGAATTGAACAGCACTAGTCTTAGGAATCTTTGTGAGTACGGGCCCAGATTTACTATCCTGTGGTGGTCTATCAACCTGTTCTATCATAAATCAAAGTGAAACATGGGGCTCTTCTTCTGAAACCACTTCCTCGGCCGGCACAGATGAGTGACAGGTGGAGGTGTTCCCGGCCTGGACCTACCGTCAGACTCCAGCGGCGGGGGCCACAGCATGTCGGAGCCAAACTCGCAGGATCGCCTCAGAGATCCTCCGTTCTCGGCGACGCTCAGCGCTCCCTTCCTCTTCAGGGACAGGTGGCCGATACCTGCGCTCACACACACACACACACACACACAGCTCAAGGTGACTAAATCAAATATAAAGCAGCGCTTTGAGGTGAACGTGGACAACGTTGTGAGAGCTTCATCGATAGAGTTTAAATAAAAGTGATGAAGTCAGTGTAACAGGAGGTTAAGTAGAGAGAGTGAATGAATTATGAATGGGAATTGACTGCGTCAAACTAGAAGCTGCATGGTGAATATTAACTGTTCTGTGCAGTATGAACAAATAGGAACACTGTGAGAGACACTGAATGACTAATGAGCCTGAAATTTACAATAATCTAAAAAACACATACATTATGTAAGTGTTTATGTTTATTTATGAATTGACACCACTATAAGTAAGTCCCACTTTCGCAGTTTTTATGAAGATTGTGACATTCATGAATGTTTTCTTATCCAGGATTTGTTCGTAGCTACTGTAGGAATAGAATCTATGCACACTCAAGATCACACTTTTTCTGTTGTACAGTTGTATAATATTATATGATATGAATTAGAATCATTTATGATGTTTTTAGTAATTGTTTTATTATTTTACAAATGATTGTAGTCTCCTAAAAAACACTATACACACTTCATTCATCAGCTGCAAACACGTTCATGAAATAATGTAGAGTTTTCTTAAGAAAATTCTTAAGAATGACTTAAAGGGATAGTTCAACATTTTGACAAATTGGCCCATGGCATAATCGTTGTTTTCGAGGCAAATGCAGAGACTGCTTGCCGAAAATCTGCCCCCCCCCCCCCCGACGGAAACGTGCAGCAGCGGTTTTGCATGAATTTACCTAAAACAACTCGTTTTGGAGTTGTTGGATTGTGTATTTGATGAGTTTGATGAGGGAAACCAAGAAATCCTATAAGCCTCTGTAGCGTAGTTCTGAGCAGCTCACGGCTCTGCTCCACCGTTCTAAAAATAGCTTGCACCGACAAATAAAGGTAACGAACCTACTGCTATGACTAAAGGGATTGTGGCAATGGGCCAATTTGCCAAAATGTTGAACTATCCCTTTAAGAATTCATTTAAGAGAAATGTTGAAGTTATTGATGACTGAGGCCCAATGTTCTCTTGGTTGTTTTAGTCCATTTAGCAGCCTAACCGGAGCTTTTTATTTTTATTAGATATAGATTAATATAGAATAGATTCTGTGGACCAGTTATATAAATTGGTCTTTTTTCCATTAGTTCCTGTTTTTCTCTTTTCACCACCTCTCATTGATGTTGGTTTATAAACACATATGATCTGATGAGACAATGTTAGACATAAAAAGCTCCAAGGCGGCTAATAAACAAAACCCTGTGATGTTTTTCTTACCTGCTGATCAAGAATGAACTCAATCATATTCTGTTCGCAATAAAGTTGTGTTGATAAAATAATTCAGTCTGTTGCTGTGATTAATCTGCTCTGTACCTCATGAGAGAGTGGTGGGTGTTGGGGGGGTCGATAGGGGACAAAGCAGGGCCCTTCACAGGTAAATATGCAGCTGTAAAGTGCGTCTACTGTACTTACGCACTTTAATTAATACACTCTCTCAGGACTGGACACTCGGTGAAGCCTTACCGTGGTGCGACTGGGACAGGTGGCTCTGCTGGTGGTGCGACTGGCCCAGGTGCGTGTGCGCCAGGTGCGTGTGCGCCAGGTGCGAGATGTGCGTGTGCGCCAGCGAGTCGGCCAGCCGCCCGGCGTTGCCGCTGCCTCCGCTCTGCGTTGACGAGGACGAGGAGGAGGTGGAGCCCAGGTGGGCGGGGCCTAACTGGGAAGGGCGGCTCATCCAGTGCTCCATGCCCGACATGTCGTCGCCCGGCCCCGCCTCCTCCTCTGAGCCCGACGACGAGTCTGAGCACAGGGGGGACAGGCCTAGTGAGAGTCAGTGACCAAGAGAAAAGCTTCACACAACGACATCAACACAGTCAGTCTGAGTCAGCGTTATAGAATACAACAATAAAGGAATAGTTCAACACTTTGTGGGACCACACTGACTTTCTTTCTCATGGTTTGAGAGGTTTGTTGCCTTAACCTCCCTCATTCACACTTTGATTGTTGTACAATTTAAAGAGATAATGAGGAGTTTTGGAAAAGCTAAGTGTTTTCACACTAAATTTATGAGCCTGTGCGCACCGTGATATTCTTTGACCGGTGCAGTCAGAGGTTGGAAGACGATCAGATACCGTCGTAGTTCCAACCATAAGTGGCGATTCGGCGGCGTTATTCTCATGACTCACAGGGCAGCGTCTGCGAAACCAAAAGTAAGGAAACGCCCAGCATTTCCACCACCACTAATAATAACAAAATAACGATAGAAACAAAACGATATATTTATCTAAATAGGCCCATTAACAAGTGTGGCGTGTGGAGAAATTCCTGGTTGTCCCTTTAAATAATTTGTGAAGTAATTTTTTCCTTTAGCTTTATGCTATGCTAAGCTATGCTATGCTAAGCTAAGCTAACAAACTGTAGTTTTTTATTTATCACATGGGCATGAGAGTATTTTCCTTTAACATTCAATATCCCAGCTCATGGATTTAGTCACATAGCTTCAGATCGGCTGCATCAATATGTTTTGTAACATACACAACTTCATGACACATGGTGCCTTTAATAAAATCTCAAGTCTTTTCACAATTTCCAAATATGGAAAATGCTTTATTGGTTTTATGCTGTAATATTGTAGTAATATACTGGAATAGTATAAATATTTTAATAATAACAATATGAACGGTTAATTACCAGTTAATGATTTACAACAACACAAGATAAAATTGAGGACTAACAATAAAAATAAAAGATAAAATGCTAAGATTTAAAAACACTTTACAGGAGCAACAAAAGAGATGTGTAACAACAAGGCATATTAGAATTAAATCAAATAATAAACAGTAAAATTGTCAGTGTATTATAATGAAGCCGTAAGTCGATTCACACACATAGAAATACATCTTTACGTTTAACTTCTGATCTGAGGCTGTAAACTGTGACGTGTGGCTCATTAGGGGCCGTGCTGCTTAGACAGCCTCTGACACCTCTGTCTAATATGTTGAGAAAACAATACTTTAGATGTGCGACAGTAGTGTGTGTTTTCTCCAGCTCCACAGCAGACACTGAACAGGCCTGCATGGAGCGCTGGGCGTCTCCGCCACCACACCCAACACCTGAACTGGCACCGGAGCAGAGGCTGTGATCCAGGCCTCGTCAGCCCACCCTGGACCTGACAGATGCTCATGTGGCTTGTTTTTGTGTATGGATGTTATCCTGGCGTGTCCACACTGTTTTGGTCACGTGGTGATGGTAAGTGCTGCGCTAGCTCGGGTCAGTAAACACTATTACATAAAGAGAACAATAACACTACATTATCATAGTTAAACCTCCCTTTATAATCCCCAGAGAGCTTCGACCTCCCATTCAATCAAAAACACCCTGAGCCCTCCACATCTGAGCCTGGTAATAACAAACACCGTCTGAACCCCAGGCTTCCCTTTAACCGCCACGGCTCTGTCAGATGGGGCTTCAAAGCAAGGCAGCGGACCAGGATTCGCCGCTCCTCGTGACCTTTAAAGGGATAGTTCACCCAAAATTGAAATTTCACTCATTATCTACTCACATGTCGACTAAGGGCTGGGAGCAGTTTCAGAGTCCTCAGTAGCTTCTCTGAGTTACAGGGGGTCTCGGCGCAGCAGTGCATGTCCATATAATGGTTGCAAATGGATACCAACTGTCTTTGTAATAAAAAGATGCACCAAAAACTATTCAAATACCTCCATACTGCTCGTCTGTAATGTCCCTCTTGTATTGAAGCCCCGACATGAGAAATTGTCCCGAAAAAAATTAAATAAGTTAATAAATACGCTCCTCTTCCCGGTTCGTCCAAATTTGACAAACTGTGAAGAGGAGCTTCAAGAAGCTTTCGCTACAAAACAAGCTTGAAGTATAGACTTACTTAATTTTTTTTCGGGACAATTTTGCATGTCGGGGCTTCAATACAAGACGGACATTACATACGAGCAGCATGGAGGTATTTGGATGTTTTTTGGTGTGTCTTTTTGTCACAAAGACAGTTGGTGTCCATTTGCAACCATTATATGGACATACACTGCTACACCGAGACCCCCTGTAACTCAGAGAAGCTACGGAGGACTCTGAAAATTCTCCCAGCCCTTAGTCGACACGAGGGTGAGTGGATGATGAGTGAAATTTCAATTTGGGGTGAACTATCCCTTTAAGTGGCAGAGGCAGCAGCCTCTCACAGACCACAAAATGTCAATAATTAGTCAGCTAACGTGGAACAGCCACAAGAACCAATTTAGCCCAAAGTGGCCTCAGGCTGCACGTCGGAGAAGAAGCACAGGGACTGGATTCGCTCCTTTAAATAAGAGCTAATGGTGTGAAGGCAGAGGGGAGGCGGTAAACATCAAGGTGAGCACTAATGTTACGGTTAACTAACACAACGGGCGGATTCATCAGCGTCTGGAGGAGACGTCAGGTTCACTTAAGAATCCCCTCCGAGGTTAAAACGCAAATTAGCGTCAAACAAAGTTATTACATTCCCTTCATTAAAATTCCATCAACACCTAAACGATGGTTATCGGCTCCGATTACGTTCCATCTAATGAGCTCATATCTGAGGTAAAGGTCGACCCCCGCCGCCCAAGTTCTGGTGGTCACCGAGTGCAGCAGGAAAACTTTTGAGGAACACTCTGGGTGTTTTTCAGCTCGCCGGCCGGCCGGCCGCAGCACATCAGCTGTCTGTGGTTTGTTTTTACTGTAAATCTATCGGCGGTTTCGCACGCCTCAGAAAATGTGCTCATTGGCAGTTTTTTCTTTTTTTTCACTGAAAAGAGTTGAGTTTCTTTGTCGGAAACCGAAATGTCTGAGGAGCAGAGACATGTCGTTACAACATAATCCCGTCTGGGCACAGGACGGCCTCTCCAGGGTCAAATCTTAGGCTTAGTACAACCCAGTTCTGCAGAGATAACCACAGTGTGAGCGTGCTGTGTGTGTGTGTGTGTTTTTCTCTTTCCAAGCTTTTTTTTTTTTCTAATCGTACAATTATTTCCATGTCAAAGGGAAAATACAGAGACTGTGGATTCTCTCGTTTTCTCTTTGACTTCATGATCCTGCTGCATGGCTGCAGCTCCACTCAGCAGGTCACGTGATCTGCTGCAGAGCCTGGTGAACAGCTGACGTAGTGTGTCTAAGTTTTGTTTTTGGAGTGTTTTTGTGCGTGTGTCGTCACCTGGAGGCGTGTAAGCATCCATGGAGGTCTGCACCACCAGAGAGCGTCTTTTGGACGGCATGGGCACGGCCACCTTCCTCTCCACGTGGCGAGCCAGCACGGCCTGCACGGCCTCGGTGTGGACGTCTGACGGAGAGACAGAGAGAGAGTGAGGGAGGGAGAGAGAGGAGGTGCAGTAGAGGAGGAGATTTCCCTGGCTGAGGTCACTGATTTACTGAATTTGTGTGTTTCTGTTTGGATCTGATTGGATTTGAAGTCTCCTGTGATCACTGTGAAGCAGCTCGATATCAGTTTATCAAGTGCAACATGCTGCAGATACGTGGTAATGAACAACAGCAGCTACACATCAGTCCAGTTAGGAGTAAATGACAGTGACTAGTAGTGACAGAGAGAGAAATCCACTTTTGAAATTTTGAATTTTTATTCTCCTCATTGTGATTTTTCATGCTTCACGTGTTCATTAACATAACAATTCACCATTTTCATCCATTCATCTGAACTGAAGAAGCCTCTTGGATGAGAGGTGAAACGTCTTCAAGCAAGAAAAGAAGTCCAGTTGCTTTTTACTACAACTCCACAAGAACATTAAAGGGATAGTATCATTTTTTTTAAAGTGGGGTTGTATAATCTACAAATAGCCCCTAAGTACGTTAATTGCAGTAGAAGACTCTCTACACTCCTCCTGTTAGCAACGCCAACCCATAGCCCTGACCAGAGATTTACAACATACTGTTGTGAATGGATCCAAAGAAACGGTCTATTTTCGCGGCCTAAAATAAGTTTTACGTCAAAAATAAAATACACAGTTCCATTGTTCGCTATAATATAATTTTTTCCAGCCCTTCAAAGTGCAGAAAAAACACAGTTTTTATTTGGACTTAACCAACTCACGTATCCCTCCGCCCAGGGTTAGCGCCCATCGATCAGCAGTTGGTTAGCTCCAAATAAAAACTGTGTTTTTCCTGCACTTTGAGGTGACAAGGCTAGGTTTTTCTAGTTTTACCCACTTCCTCGTAATGGTTTTCCTACAAGCAGCACTTATATAATAAACGTTTGTCATTAGAGGTGACTTTTCTGATGGTAGAACTCAAAATTAGGATTTCTGGCTGTTTATCCCAGTGTCTGAGTACTTATTTAGTTGTAATATTTGTGTCATTTGTTTTATTGACCACTTGTACAGAAAATTGCCCCTTGGGGATAATAAAGACTGAAAAACAGCCGGCTGGTCTGCAGTTGGTGATTGAGTCTTTCACCTCAGTTTCTTTTCACTGAAACATGTTAAATCTCATGCAGCCTCCTCAGCCTCAGCTGTTGGAGATCTGTCAGTACTGGTAAACTGGCATTAAAGTCATCAGACCTGTGGGAAAAAAATCATTCAGTGACACAAACATGTAGGAAGTGACCATGTGAAGGAAACACATTCTGGTTGGAGAGAGCAGGTGTCCCACACAGAATGTTCTTCTCCTGTCCCGTTTCCCACATTTTAATTAGTTCTAGGTTTGTTGTTTTTTTATAATTGATGTTTTTATAACTGGTGTTTTATAATGGAGGTACGATGTCATCGTGTCAGTCAATCAGTGCACACAGGTGAAGTGCAGGTGAGCCCGTCACCCTCTTCATCTGGCCCTACTTACTGTTTTTGGAAACCTAGTGAATCTTTAATGATGGAGGCAACAACAGAGTAAAATAGATGCAACAGCTACAACGAAGAATCTTAAGGTTGCCCTATATTTAGAAATATTTATATTTATATTTTTTTATTAGCCTGCACGGCATGTGTGAATGTGTTTGTTTGTATGTACTGCTGATGGAACTCTGTCAATTTCCCCACCGTGGGATGAATAAAGGCATACTTTACTTTACTTTACTTTACTTTAAGGTAGTTACAGCTGAGTGAAACCAGAGTTTGCCTTCTCTGCCAAGAATGTTACACCTCTACATATTTATATTTATTTATTTATTGCTTATTTTGCAATGCAGTCTTGCATTTGATGCTCCAAACTCATGGAATTCTCCAACATACTCTGGGGCTGGAGAATATTCCCTCTCTTGTTGATTTTAAACGTAAACGTAAATCATCCTGCAATTGTTTTTCAGTGTAATTGTATTTATGTTTTACTGCTGCTTGTAAACTCGTTGTGCCTGTAAATGAGGGAAACCTCAATGACCAACAAGTTCAAATAAAGGTTTAAAAAAATTGGCGGATGGAAGCACCAGTATTACTGAAATCTGTTTATTCTTTAAAACTTAGATTACACAATCTCTCAACATTTAAAGGGATAGTTGAGGGTTTTTTTTAAGTATGGTTGTATGAGGTCCAAATAGTCCCTCAGTGTAATATCTGCAGTAGACAGCTCTCTGCTCTCCTCCAGTTAGCCAAACCAGCTCATACTGTAGTGCTGGACGGAGATAAACAGCTGTGAGTATTTTCGCTGCCTACGAGAAGTCCCATCTCAAAATAATTCATCTGTTGAAGTGTAGGCCGTATATGTGCATCAATCTGTCAGAAAAACAGCAAATTATCTGGAACTAACCAAATTATTTAGTAGTCCTCCGCACAGGCAGGCTGCACGACGCGTTGTATCACTCCGCCTATCAGCTGCAGCAATAGGCAGAGTGATACAGCGCCGTGTTCCACATAATCACTGTCTTTGTCCCACTTTTTTATTTTAAGAGGGGTGGGGTCTAATCACCCTAATTTTGGTAAATAATTCAGCTGAAATTGTGATTTCAGTTGGAATGATTGTCAACCAGGAAAAATGTGAAAATGATGTTCTTTGTTCTGAAGAATATGATTTATATGTCTCTGTTGCTACACAACATTTATAACACAACAATGCTGACACTAATAACACTAACATCTTTCTTAGAGAAAAGCATCTCCTGTGATTTGGATATTACAATATTGATATTAATTCAGGGTTCCCACTCTTTTCCTGAAATCATTTTCCAGGACGTTTTCAGCTGCTACAGTCTGACAGACACACATCGTCCCGTCCCATTCATGCTTTGGAGAAGTTGTAGTTTGACTGATGTACTTCATTTTGTACATTCAACCAATTTGTTATATATTTATTCTTTTCTCTCAACCCCAGATGTTTGATTTAATGGTGTGCAGTCTATGGCTCTAACTTATCTTTACATGCTTAGAAATTAGAATTAGCTTGTTTTTTATTTAAGCCGCACCTCAGACAGCTCTCTTTTCTTGCTGGACACATCTTTGGAAAACAAATCCTTATAGTTACCCAGGGGGCAAAGTCCCATTTTTTTGGAAAACCGACACGGAGCGTTGTAAAAGGTTGTCCACCAGAAATGATATCTAGGACCTTCAAGGATTAAAACCTGGGTGGACAACCCGGTCAACTAGCTGCAGGAAAGCTACGGGGTCCAAAACCCCCCTTCTTGGGTCATTTTGCTGGCGAAAGTATGTAAATGCAAATATTTAGGTACTACAATGGCATAAATAGTCATACAACTCTAAAATTTGGCAGAGAGTATCTTGACACATAGGGGAAGGCAAGAAAAAAAGATTCTGGGGTTTACTGCAACTTGATTTTAAGATATCACCCTCAACATCCCAAAAAAGACCAAAAAAACAACTGTTCGTCTGACAAATTCTCATGGAAATTATTATTTTTCAGCACTTTATGGAGGACATCTATACCTAACATTTATATAGAAAATTACTTTAATTCATAAGCTTCCATTTGAGTCCAAGATAGCCTTTCTATCTCAAAACCCCCACTTGCTGTGGCCAACGGTCTTCTCTCTCTATCTGTTCATTTTGGGGAGATCCCGGAATACCATGTATTCTAATGGGGCCAGTTAACATGGAGTTTTTCACAATAGGTGTTGCACTGTTTGGAGACAGCCTGTAGCTTTCCAGTAGCTAGTAGAAAGGCTAGCTTGGACTCAAATGGAACCTTATGAACTAAAGAAAGTTTCTATATACATGATGTTCTCCATAAAGTGCTGAAAAATAATAATTTCCATGAGAATTTGTCAGACGAACAGTACTTTTTTTGGTCTTTTTTGGGATGTTGAGGGTGATATCTTAAAATCAAGTTGCAACAAACCCCAGAATCTTTTTTTCTTGCCTTCCCCTATGTGTCAAGATACTCTCTGCCAAATGTTATAGTTGTATGACTATTTATGCCATTGTAATACCCAAATATTTGCATTTACATACTTTCGCCAGCAAAATGACCCAAGAAGGGGGGTTTTGGACCCCGTAGCTTTCCTGCAGCTAGTTGACCGGGTTGTCCACCCAGGTTTTAATCCTTGAAGGTCCTAGATATCATTTCTGGTGGACAACCTTTTACAACGCTCCGTGTCTGTTTTTTTGCTTTGCCCCCTGGGTAAGTGGGGTCTGAAAAAGTCAAATGGAGCTCTGATAGCTGATGTCACCATGTGATAAAACAGTTTTCCAGGACAACTCAAGCTTTTCCAGGACATTTGACACTTTTTCTCAATTTCCATGTGTTTTCCATGACTGGATAATTGGTCAACCATTTTCCAGGTTTTCCAGGACGTGTGGGAACCCTGTTAATTGCGCTCTTTATTGAATATTTCCACTGTTGAATGACATGTGTGTATCCGTACCTGATCTGTAGCGCTCGTCTCTGGTGCCGGAGGTTCTCCGCCGGTGGAAGCGGGCCGCAGAGGGAGGGCCCAGCGGGGCCCGGTGGGACATGGGCCCCTCCATACCTACAGAGGCAAGCAGACAGGCAGGCGGACAGACGCGCACACACACATATATATATAGACACGCACACACACACACACACACACACACACATATATACACCCACGTTTGACAAAAGCAGTAGATACGGTGCATAAAAGGAAAAAACAAACATGGAGATGATTTGATTTGGCAGAAAAATGACATTTTTCTGACTTTACAGAACAAAACGATAACAAAACAACTTAAATGAAATGATAATAACGTGGCATCTGCAACATCTCTCAGTATCCCGTGACCCGTTTGCTACTGAAGCTACTAGACGTCCCCTGTGGTGCTGTAAAAGATAAGGACACACCAGATTGCATGATGGATGTGTGTGTGTTTTAGCAGCGGCGAGGCCTGGCGGGGGCCGGCGTACCTTAATGCGTGTGTGTGTGGAGGCAGCAAGCGACTAGAGCGCGTTCAGATACAGATACAGAGGAGCAGGCCCAAGCTGAGCTCTAGGGAGTCTTAACCTACATTCACTAATGGCGGCGGCTGAGGCTGAATCGATAGAGGAGAGTACAGTATCATCGCAACTGTATTTGTCATGAGACCAGATCGATGCTCCGGTGCTGATGTGGGGTGTGTGTATGTGTGTGGAGGAGGGGGCGGGTCAGAGGTTGCTAAATTACCTCCAGCATGTGGGACATATGCCCTGATCAGCTTGGACCTCTTCTTCTCATAACCCTTCTGAGTGATGTCCCCTGCAAACAGATAGAGATAAATAGAGAGTGAGAGGCGGTGGCGGTGGCGGTGGCGGCGGCGGCGGCTGCCTGGCCCGGTCTGTCGGCAGCTTCGCCTCCAAAAAACTTTAAGGAAGGTGGTGGCGCCTCGTTTGTGTAAAACACCACACGAGTGGATCGGATGGGCCTCAGGTTGAGTCTCTCCCAGTCTTTGACTGTCTCTGTCTTGACTGTCAATTCAAGATTTAAAAAAAAAAAAAGTCAAACTGAACTTAAACAACAGAAAAGTACGAATGAGATGACGAAAGGTGGAAATGAAGAAAAACAAAGAAAAGAATAATATTTACATCAAGTCAACCAGCTGTATCCATGTATGAAGAGGCTTTCAATGTAACGTGATCCCATCCATACATTAGCAGGACAACGTGTCCTTATGAGGCGGTGAGGAAGGGGGGGGGGGGCAGGGTTATCCAAGCTGTCAGTAGGTGAGAGCAGGGTTCCTCCTGGACAGATCATCATAGAGACCAACAACTACACATACTCACACCACTTTGGACAGTGGGAGGAACCATCTTGTTGTCAAGCCTTTTAAAGGTCCAATACGCAGAGTTTCCTCTACATGTAACTGATGGTGGCGCACCGCCACAGCAAAATAAAAGCCGCCACACCTCTGGACTCAGTTTAGGTGCTTTTCAACCACAGCTGAGTTGTTCATAGTTCCTCCTCAGTAAAAACCAAACTTATCAACCAGCGCATCCAGCGCTTGTCTGAGATATAAATTTTTAGATTAAAAACACAAATAAGCATTTTTGACTGGTGTTTTTCAGAATCAAATAACAAGGTTAGCACCATCCTCCTTGCCCCATGTGTTTTGCAGGCTATAGTCTTCGCTGCAGGTGGCTCCGATATGTTAAAAAATGACAAATCCCGATATCGATATTAATGGACAGCCCTAATTTTTTTTCTTCATGTCATTTCCCCCCATTACTTAGGTATTTTGCCTCCCATTTCTGGACTCGGTTTAGGTGCTTTTCAACTCTGAGTTCTTCACTGTCCTATCAAATAAAGGCATGAAAAAGCCACCAAAAAAAACTATTAAAACACACACAAATAAGCAACAATACACACATCGGCCTCACGTGTTTGTCAATCGCGGTGTTTTATTTTGAAAATTGTTTGTGTGACTTCCTGCCAAGATTGATGCGACTGCTCGCGGCTCGTGCAGAAAATAAATCAGACGCCGAAACGACATGTCCTCTTTGATTATGAAGGTTCTCTATCAATACTGTCAAAGTATCGAAGCCTCAAGTCCACAGAGAAACACACACATCCTGTATTGAGACACTGAGCCTTAAAGGAGACATATCATGCCCCCTTTCCACAAATTCAAATAGTCCCCAGGTCTTAAAGACATGTCTGTGACATGCTTTGGTCAAAATACCCCAGGGATCAAACATCCCAGCTCTTTTCATCCTCTCTAAACAGTCCTGTTCAGAACGGCTGCTTTCAGTGTCTGTCCCTTTAAATGCAGATCAGCCACTGCTGGCCCCGCCCCACCAGGCAGGGGTGGGGTTATGCAAATCTGAAAACATCTGAGGGAACAGCTCGTAAAACCTCATGGATTTCACCCTAAGGAGCCGGCAAACTACAGATTTTTTTGATTAATTCTTGCATTTTGCAGGCTTTAGGCAAGACAAACATGTTATAGAGCCTCCAAAAAGACATATTTCCATAATATGTCTCCTTTAAAACCAGCTGTCAGGACGTCTGTAACTTTGTGATGTCACAACTAACCAGTCACCGCTGGTGCCTCCTTGTTTATAAGCAAGTAAACCAGTAAAAGAGGAGGAGGTTGTCCACTCAAAGGAAAACCTGGAAGACCAAAAGTGACCAAATCTCTGTCTCCAGTGACAGACAAGGACAGATAAACATGGACGGAGCTCCCCTCCTGATCTGATGTCTACAATATCTAAATGTAAGCTGTGTGGTGGTGGAGGCGCAAGGTGTGTGTGTGTGTGTATGTTACCTCTGTGGTATGAGACAAACAAAGACAGAGGGTGAGTGTGGCCATCTACTAACCACTCTGTCTCTTTCTGTATATTATGGGTCAGTCAGACACTTCGTTCCAGTTGGTGAATACCAGTGATGTCACAACTACGTTAGCCAATCAAAAAATTGGCTTTTGGCCACGCCCAGCGAGCAGCTTCAGGTCCCACAGAGTCAAGTCCAGTCATCTGGGATGGAGAAGAGTCCATGTTTATGAGTCAATACAGCTGAATGCTGAGTTTTGACCAACGCTGGGAAACACATGCTGTTGATTTCTGAAGTGACCAGTGACCGGGGGTAAACACAACTCCTGCAGCGGTGACAACATTTCAAATAGACCTCAGCTGATGTAACACCTCCATGGTTGTTTGGCTTTCAGGCACTTTCACATCATTACAGAGTGGAGTAGGTAAATGCAGTTCAAGCATGTTGATCATCTCCTGTCATTATGAACACGGGGCTTTCTGTTCAGCAGCACCATGGTTCTCACTATTGTTGAGAACGCTAATCTTCTTCTGTGTTTCCCTGACAAATAACTGGTGACCACCCAGTCTTTGACCAACCACAGAGACTTAGAACCCGTGTTTTACATCAGTCCCACAAAGTCTGAGGACGAGTGGACGGACCGACAGCGGTCAGTGTGGACAGACACGCAGCCAAGAAGGAGCTCATTACAATCCCCTTGAGGGGGAGGGGAGTTCATCTCCTTGGCAACCGCTGATGCCTGCCTCTCAACACCACAGCCACCTCCTGTCAATCACAGAACCCCAGGCTCCTCACAGCAGGGCTAATGTGTGCTAATCGGTCCCCGTTTGTACCCAATTAAGAGCCGTTAACCTGGCTCGCCCCAGCTCGCTAATTACTGGTTGAGATTTATTTGTTTAACCCGAACCAATCAAATCCAGAGGTGAATGAAGAGCGAGGACTGGTGACATGCCAGGCCAGCTGACGGACTGAAAACAACTCAATGTCATGTAACAGTGATGGTTCATGTGTCTGTTGGACGCCGCCCACAATGTGTTTGTTGGGGACTATTTTCAGCAGCGTATTCATCCACGCTCGGTGCTGCAGGACGGTGTGTGTGTGACTGAAACAAGATCAGCTAGAGTGTGTGTTCTATGGATGTCATAATAGGTTGTTTTCAGTCACGTGGTTGTGATGACGGGCGGGGGGCGGGGCTATGTCAGATGGAGGGCAGGAAGAGGAGAGCGGTGCCTGAAAATGATGGGAAGCGAGTACTCCAAAGGTTTTGGTCGAGCCTGCACGTAGCAGGTATCACCAGAAATTAGAAAAATACATACATACTACTGACATGGAAAAAAATGTTGGCATATCCCTTTAATATATGAATCATTATGAATCCCCCAGGATAAATATTAAAATCATTAATTGTCATTTACGCAAATGAGAATAATGGCAAAATAACGGAACCTCTTTGAACCTCTGCTCATCATCTCTGTTCTGCAACTCACTCCTCGCCCTGAACCCCCAAAAATATTAAAGTCTTTAATTGTCATCTATACAAAATAAGTCTTCCTCTGCCCAACATCTCTGTTCTGCAACTCGCGCTGAACAAAAACAAAGTTACACACTTTATTTTCGTCCTATGCGAGTTGCGCTCATCTTCCTACATGGTTCTGGCATTATCGTTTGTGTTTTTGAAAGTGACTTTACGATTAATTAACCGTGGCGTTTAATACTGTCGTTAATTGTGAAAACTAAACGGGGAGTTGTGGGTTCTACGAGTGAATACCACTTCCGCGTTCGAAAAGCTGCAGTTCCTCCTCCGGCCTCTGGGGGCTAGGAGCGGAAATGAGCAACTCTCCATTGACTTCCATGTTAAAATAGCCGACTTTACAGCTTAAAAAAACACATTTACAGGCTGGTACATTTTTTGTTTTTGGTCCTGATAGTTTCCACGTCCGTGAACACTGTGGGGGGGGGTTGAATTTTTTTGTACCACAACCGTTTTAGTGTTGTTAAGACTTCAAATTCGTACATAAATGGGGGTGTGGTCACGTTGAGTGACAGGTTAGTAGACAGTTACCGGCCATTAATTGGTTGCTCCGAGTTCAGTGGGCGGGTTCTCGGCCGGCAAGCCGCCACGCCTCTCCAAATATGGAACGTCGACTCCCACTAAAATCCAAGATGGCGCAGTTCAAATGCCCGTAGTAGCGGCACAAAACAGACTCCCACGAACCAATGGGTGACGTCGCGGTGCTACGTCCATGCTTTTTACATCTATGGTGAAAACAAGTGATTGTGACATCAAGGTGCAGGAACATGTGGCCCAGTGGCTGGATGTGTAGGATATATAGGATATATCTACTATCATCACAGCTACCTGTTAGTGAAAAGTCCTTATTGAAAACCTGGATGGCAAAAAAAACAATTTATGTCTGCTTCTGCTTTTGCCACAAAAATCTTGGGGAACACAAACGCCTTGGAGACACATGCAGTTATGCTTCGTCTGTGCAAGAAAACAAATTACGACTGCAAACAAATATTGACACTATTCAGATTCCAGACTGGAAAAGCAGTGAATCCACTTCAAAAAAAGTCATTTCCTCCAGACGAAAACTGTTTTTGGTTTTTTTTTCTTCGGTCAAATTCCTCAACAATAATATATTCCTAGGGAAGAGTCTGGACGACAGATCAAGTTCGCAAATCACCAAACTCCTCTGGGTTCGCTCTGTTACCAATTTATTTTCCATAGGCCCATGCCCCCCCCCCCCCCTCCACCAGCACAAGCTGCAGCGTCGCAGGGACTTTAAAAAAAAGCTTGATGTTTTTAACAACAGTTTCTGCACTTTAACCCCCCCCCCACTGACTGGTGTGGGGGTGGAGCGGCCTCCCCAGGTAGACGATCCTCATCCCACTTCCTCCCAGCTTCCTGTTCCCTGCAGTGGAAACCTTCCACGCAGACTTAGCGACGTGTTCTGCGCGTGTTTCTATAGTTACCGTGGTCTCCCGGCATCAGGAGCTGCTGTGTTTAAACGTGTCGTCCACCTGTACAGCTGTGGACAGATGCACACACACGCACACACACACCCTTTGAAAACAGAGTGAGACACAGAGAGAGAGAGAGTCCTGCATTTCACAATCTGAGGATGGAGAACGGCCAAAACATCTGGGTCCAATCTGTTCATCTCTGCTGCTCAACGCCATGTGTGTGTGTGTGTGATATCTGAGTGAGGCCTTTTCTCAGATCAACCGCAGCATAACAACATTCCCCCCCCTCTCTCTCTCTCTCTCTCACACACACACACACACACACACACACGGTCTGTGGGGAGACGCCATCTTCCACTCGAAGCGCAGCAGAGCAGGGAGGGAGTTGCCTAGCAACGGTTCTCCTGGAGAAGGCCTGAGACAGCCATCTTGGATTTGGAGCGTCAGATAGGAGAGGGGGGCTGATACCTGCCGGGGGGGCTGGGGCACCACGCTTGAGTCTGCGAAGCGGCGTCAGTATGTGTGTGTGTGTGATAGCAGCCTGTATATGTTCACTCATCACTTCCCCCCCCCCGCTGCCTGACACTGGGCTGTTTCAACGGCACACAGCTGAGAGGATGGATGGCGGTCCCGGCTGCAGGTTGCTGAGCGGTGGGAGCGCTGTGATGTCACTGCAGCCACAACACATCATGAACACTGAGGTCCTGATGTAAAGCTTTGTGTTCTACTGATCTGAGGTCTGAGATGTGGCCAGTTAGTCATTTCCTACATTTCCCAGAATGCCCTGCAACTCTCAGTCCAACCCCAACCTGTCCTTTTACTGCCTGTCTCCTAAACACTGCAACTCACTCCAACTAACTGTCTGTCTGTCTCTCCTTCCTATCACATCATCCTAACCGGCCACCATGGTAACCAGATCTACCTCCAGCAGGCTGCTCACACACACACACACACACACACACACGACGACAGAGGACTGAAGCCTGCGTCATGCGTTGGTGTAATGATGTGCACTCGCTCCACCCATAAAGGACGTGCTAACCGACCAACTTGCCAAGCGATTGTCAACCCTTTGGCGAAGCGGTTAGCATCGTGGCCGCGCAGGAGACCAGGGTTCGAACCCCACGTAGGGCAGGCCGTGAAAACCACAACGCAGAGGGCCAGATATGACATGGGCTACACCGGGACCTCAGGCTGTCACATTCACATGCAGGGACCCGTGTGGACTGCAGAGCCAGGGGCCACACACACACACACACACACACACACACAGTTGCTGTTGCATCCGAGTGTCACGTCCGCAGCGCACAGAGCAGAGATGCGCGGCGTCCTGGTGGTTCAGTGGGTTAAGATGCCACCAGTGACAGTGGAGCAGAGCGTGGAGCTGATGGAGAACATGACGCTGCAGCATCAGCTCCACGTCGGCCTGGAGGACCGACTCCAGCTGCGACCACGGCAACGACTACTGGAGGAGAGCTGAGGACTCATTGGCTCACATATAACTCTATTGTATCCAAATCTCTCTTCTTTCTTTCCTCTCTGTAGTTTAATATTTTTGTCAGTTTGATGCTCTGATAATTTGTATTAGTACTAATTTTTTGTTTTTATTTTTCTTGGTAAAAATAATCACAGTGTTACAATTAACATTTAAATTCTTAACCAATTCAATGTTAAATCCCCAGGTACTTTGCAGGTCATAAATTGTCATCTATACCAGATGTTTGCGTTTATATTCATCATTTTTTGTTTGTTTTTTTTGCTTTTTTGTTTTTATTAAAAATGACACGCTAACATTTAAATTCCTAACAATTCAATGTTACTTTGCTGTATGTCAGTCCCTCTGTCTCTCTGTCAAAATAAAGGCATAAAAAGCCCAAAAAACACAGATAAATAACACTAACATTCAGTAATGAGTGATGGTGTTGCTGTCTGAACAGTCAACCTGCTGTTTTCTCTCTTTAAGTGACACTCACACTTTATCAATGACCAGAATTCGAGGCAGCGTTGAGGCCGATCCATCCACTGCAGCAGAGACACCTCACCTCGCCGCCCCCACCCCGCACTTCTGTCTAATTAAAAGGTTAAACACACACACACACACACAAGGAGGAGGAGAATCCTGAGCTTGACATTAACATCTTCAGTCTGTTTGTCTCCATCACAACACAACACACAGCTACTAAATACTACACCTTCTGTATCAAGCTTGATGTATGGTATTTAGTCTAATTAAATACATTTAGCTTTTGTGTTGGCAGTTTGTAAAATGTGCAGATTAATAAGTATGAAAAAAAAAAGATTATTATTAGGTCTACTTATTATAAGTTGTCATGAGAACAGAGAGCAGTTTTCACGTCAGTATAGTGTCAGAGTTTGCTTGGAATTTTAAAGGGACAACGAGGAGTTTTGGAAAATTATTATCAAGGATTAAAGGTGACTTATTATAAGTTGTCATGAGAACAGAGATAGAGACAAAACGTTTTGATCAAAATGGAGCCATTAACAAGTATAATTTTATAAAACTCCTATTGTTGGCCCTTTAAAATAAACATTTATTGACGGTAACATATTGATATTTCATCTGCCAACTGTACATGTTCTTGATCTGCATATTGTGTCAGGTACATGGAAATGTGTAAGTAACACCTCACTAAAGTGACTGAGTGATGAAGTTGTACCATTGGCTGAACGGCCAGATGCTTGAGTTTCCCCATCGGCTCTCGGACTTTCAAACTGATTTTTTTTCCTACTGCATCATCAGGACTAATGCTGTGTTGGAGACATCTCGCAGCTCGGAATCTCGCAGTTGAAAACTCAAGAGTTCCAACTTCAACGCATCTTAGACGCACCAGCAAAAAGACGTTTCAATGTATTTTGGCATTTGAATGCATTTTAATTGATGTGTTTCCACTTTTTCTAAGATCCCCGTTGTCTCCGACGCAGCATCAGTTGTAGTTTGAACCAGGAAGGACAAAGGTCAGACCTTCCCTCAGCAGGTTTCGAACAATGCTCGTGAACAGCCCATAGTCTTATAAAGGATATAAAATAGCCTCGTTAGCTTTTAAAGCTCTTCATGGCACGGAGCTTTTCCTGTTGGATCTCTGCTCTAATTGGCTCTCTGACCCCTGCGCCCTGTGACAATCCCACTTTACTGTTTGTATTGATTATTGGGGCAGTGAAGGGTGGAGGAGCTGCAGTGGAGGAGAACATGAGTGATGCTGCAATTCCTGTTTTCTTGCTGCAGTCAAACACTCCTTCGTTTCCTCTGACTCTAAAGGTCAGATAACCCGACCTCACAGCTTTACTCAACACAACATCCTACATAACCGTTTATCTAAAGATTTCAAAAACATCCAAGTTGGAGTTGGTTTTGTAATTGAGGAAAGAATATTGGATTCTTTGGTCTTGTAATAAATATTTGGTGACATGTTTAAGGCAAGAACTAAAAATGTCCGACTGTCAACTGGACTAATTAGCATGTTTGGTGGAAGCTTGTTTGCGATGTCTCTGGAGAGTTGTTCCTTAAAAGAACAACCAGCAGTTGTCATCCAGTCGCCTCCTGCTGCCTCGTTTCATCTGGAAGTCAAAATTAAACTGGTGCTTTCATATGTTAGCAGATAGAAAACATGTTACTGGGGATAAATCTGTGTTGTGTGGTCATTAAACTACAGCATGTCAAGGATTTCTTCATCACTCCTGATTCCCTGTCCTTCAGCCTTTTCCTCGTGTTTCCTCCTGCGAGCGGTCTGATGATGCAGGACGCCCACGGGCCCGGCCCACGGCCCACGGCCCGGTTCCGCTCATTGTGGTCTGATGGAGCTCAACAGGCGTCGGCTGGAGACGAGACGTCATCTCAAACAGGCTGCGCTGACAAATGACTGACAGCTGCTGTGTTTTCGGAACACGCCAACGTGCCACTTGCTCAGCTGCTGTCACCGGTCCGCTTCCCATTTGGAAACCGGAAGCCGCGCGGCGCTTGTTCAGTACAGTAGATGCATTCAGTCAAATTTAGCACAATTATGGATCACTGGGCGGGTATCAAACCTACTTGTCTGGTTCTGACCAACATCTTTCACACTGGGGAATGACAACTTTGGCTGCGAGACAAAAGATTATTTTCATTTGCGTTTATCTGCCAAGTGACTTCCTGATTCATCATCTGGTCGGCAAACTGTTCAAACTAAAACTGAACTGTGAGCAACAAAAACATTAAATCTTCAGATAGGAGGAGATAAAACCAGGAATATCTAGGTTCCTGTTCTGATCCTTGCAGATCTGCAGTCTGTGGTGTCAGCGTTACCTCCTGACCACATCACAACCAGCTCCATGAAGCAGCAGCATCAAGACTGAATTTACAGTTTCTAAAACCTCCTTTAACGAGTGGAGGTTTATGAGGTTTATGGCGTTCGTTCATCATCATGTTACTTCATCATCTAAACCACTCCTCAAAAAGACGGCTCCAACCTCCAGCGGGCTGGACTCACCAGATATTTTCCAGTAGCTCTGCAACTAATATTTTATTAGTGACACCATCTCGGAACTTTTTAATGTCTATTTGAAGTCCAGTTTCAATCTGTCAAATGATATCTCAACCAGATACTGGAGTGTTGAGTCTGATGATGACATCCACCAGTTTAGATACGGGTACATCTAAATAGAATATACTTTTGAAGCTTAAATATACTGGAAAGATCTTGACATCGTAGAACAGATTCTATGAATGTGTTGTTTTCTTTCTAATGGACACTTTGTCTGATGGAAACACTGTCCCAGATTCAGGTTCAGCTTTATTTATCCTTTGCAGGAAACTTGTTTTCAACAATCCATACTAAACATCCTCACGATGCAACATACAGTATTATTCTGGAATCTGACATTACAGGTCAAGGCCAATGTGTGTTGGATCATGAATGAAAAGGAAATGTGAAAATTTTTCTGTTTGCAAGTTGATTTGCTTCCCTAAGTTTTCTGTTTATGCTCCTAAAATTAGAAGTTATGGGCCTCTGTAGTAAAAAAAAAAAAAAAGTTAGTCTGGAGTCCAGATATCTTGTAGCTCTTCTTCAAAACCTGTATGTGATTGTTTTAAAATCTAAACTAAAACTAAAAAAGATGTTTAAAGGGATACGCCGAAAAAAAATTTTTTGTTTCTTGCCTCACTCCTGAGTCCATGACCAGCAGATAGACACCATCCTTTCAACTTTGCGTGCAGTAACCATGGAGATAGAGCCATATCGCCGGCAATTAGCTTAGCTCAAACACTGGAAGTGTATGGGTAGTGTTAGCCTGCCTCCTACCCAAGCCAAATCAGCAGTCAGAAGCTGATTTCATTTTAGCTCTAAACTCTGTAAATATATCACTTTATCAACATTTCAAACATTTTTAGGTGAGAAAGTAGCCGTTTAGATCAGCAGTGTGTCGTTAATTTGTCTAAATACCAGCTGTTTACAATTTTGTTTGGACGAATTTGGTGCTACTCAAGCTAGCTGTTGTGACCAACACACTTCCGGTTACTTTCACAAAATAAAACACCCGTTGCCCTTTACATACAGAAAACCATGACGATAGAATTTGTGCTTTTACTTTGAAACAGGAAGCTAACCTACCCTCGATGTAGCTAGCTTGAACCAAAATAAACCGTCTTTGCTTGAACCCTCCGTTTTGACCGATCTCGTCCCGTTACCAGCATTTGACCGCTCAAGATGAGAGTTTTGTCAGCTCTGAGACGAAGATCGGTCCGTTTAGAGTTGCTGAAGAGTGTTTCTGATGACTTTAGGTGGAGGCAGGCTAACACTACCCATACACTTCCAGTGTTTGAGCTAAGCTAATTACGGGTGATGCGGCTCTATCTCCCTTGTTACTGCACACACAGTGGAAAGGATGGTGTCTATCTGCTGGTCATTGACTTGCAAGTGAGGCAAGACACGGGAAAAAAAATATTGGCGTATCCCTTTAAGAGGAAGCAGCAGATTCTCACAGCTGGAACCAGAGAATGTGACTGATGAATGACAAAAGCAATAAACACGGAGAACTGTTGTCAATTCATTTTCTGCTGATTGACTAATCAATTTAGCAATTAGCTCTTTAAGATTTATTTTCCAGATTAAAGCTGGCCTCAATAGATTCATAATCAGGACTGATGTCTAAGCAGCAGCCAAGAGATACGTACTGTACAGTAAGAATACCCCATACTAACATTAGGCAGTATACAATCTATACAGTCAACCCTCACTGCTATCAGAGCTTTGCAGGCCTGAGATAATATCTCTGATAAAGGATAACTGGAGATTCATGTGCGGAATGTTGCTCCTCAGCAGCTTCAAGGTTTCACTCATTAAGTTTGATCAAGATCAAGTGATTACTCATAGATAATTAATGAAAATCCCTGTTAATTGGTGGCAGTTTCTGCAGTGTGAAGCATTGCAGATGGGGAGAAACGTGGCTACACTGACCTGAAATGCACTGCTCCAACCTCCAGGCCACACATGCTCATCCAGTATGTACACATTCAGAAAGCAGAGCTGCTCTTATGACAGGAAATATAGAAATCTGTAAGAATTTGGAGACGACCACGCCCCCCCCCTCTCCTTCCCTCCACTGGCTCAAAAAGCTTTGATATGGTGACATGAAATATTTAGGAGAGGAGTAGATGTGCCGACAGATTCACACCTGAGCAGCACTTTGTTGATAAAATATGCATGCGTGGACATTCCCTCGTCTTCTACCAGTGTCTCTTTGTTCCTCCCGGTCACACAGTTCCACATTTAACACCTTGGGCTCATCCCGCAGCATCACACAAAGCCTGCTCCAGCAACAACAACCTGCAACAACATCTCCAGAGGACATTAAACACACAAACACCGGGCACCGCTTCAGCCTATGAGACTATAAAGGATAATTCAGTGTAGGGCTCGGCCGAACAGGGGAGCTACGCAAGATTTGTACCTTAATTAAACAACTTTGGGTGGTTGAATGACTTGTCACAGGGAGAATGGAGGCTCTACCTTCCACCAACTGTAGCGTCTCTCTCAAACACACCCAGTGATGTGGACATCGCTCCATGGATTGCCTTCTCGCTAGCTTTGTTGAAAACAAATACACAGAATGGAAACGGCAAAAAATGACTGCACGTGCATAGTTCCCCTTCGATTTATTTTTAAAGCTAAATATTAAAGGGGCTTATGATGTTATGTTACAACTGTTTATATGCTGCTCACCCCACACAACAATTTTCCACAATAAGTATTTGATGTTCTGCCTTCAATTTAAATCTTTGGTAAAAACCTAAAAAAAAGGGGCACTATGCCTGGTCACTTTTTCTCTGTTTTGCTAACCCTCATCCCGGCCATGTGCATTTGTTTACAACGAAGCTGACGAGAAAGCAATCCATGGAGCGGTGGATAATGTCATTTATCATATGCAATGTTTGATGTGTAGGCCTATATTTGTGTAGTCTATCTGTCATAAACAAGAGATTACGGGACATGTTGAGGGGGACATGGGACGCCGAGTCGGAGGCTCTGATCTTACAAGGTTGGTTTTCAGTGAGGAGATGCTAGGTGGAAGGCAGAATGCCTCCATTCTCCCTGGAATAATTTACAAGTCATTCATTAACCATCACAGCTACTAGCTGTTTAATTAAGGTAAAAATGTATCATAGTGAAGCTAAAAATCCTGCATTCCTCTTTCAGGGATCAAAAAAACAGCTGGTTCTAAGTTTGTTTTTTGTTTTTGTGAAAATGTAATCAGTCGATAGAACAGTTATTGGAATTTTTCATTCCCTAACTTCGGCGCTGGCCCCAAATATCCACATGGGCTGGGCCCTACTTTGGTGTCTGCTGGATCTGTCAGCCCTGGAGTTTGTAGCTTCTGAACCAGCGAGGACCTCCAACGAGTCCATCCACAGCTCTCTTCGTCCTTCTGCAAGTCACGCTGCATCAAACACGGGCTAAATGCTCCAAAACGCCCAATACTAGGGATGCACGATATATCGGCATCAATATCGATATCGGCCGATATTTGTCATTTTTTAACATATCGGTATCGGTCCGATGTTTAAAATTGGGCCGATATATATCGGCCCATATATATTTGTATGCAAAACCTGCCAAGTTGAGGTAATGGAGGAGGATGGTAGCCTGTAACCTTGTTATTTGGAAGTAAAATACATTCTGAAAATAAAGGAAGACATTCAAAAATTCAGTTTGCATGATTTTCAGTCTGTACAAAAATGTATCATCTCAGAAACTTAAAAAACCCCAACACATATCGATATCGGTAAATATCGGTTATCGGCCATAACAGAAAAATTCATATCGGATATCGGTATCGGCCAAAATTTTCATATCGGTGCATCCCTACCCAATACCAGCGCCTTAATGCCTGGAGGTCACAGCAATATGGCAGAGATGATGCGATTTGGTCGACACTAAGAGAGGGAGCAGGGGGCGGGGGCTTATCTTGAGAGAGATCAGCCGATTGGTGGCTTTATCTAATAAACAGGTGGAGCTCTGGATCGTCTCCTCCAAGACGGAGAAGTTCCATCCACCGGCACCACCCGTCAGATGTGACAGAAAACTGCTGCCTGAGCTTCATTACGTGGCTTTTTACCAACAGTGATTTACTCTGGTAATCTGGGAGCAGATGTTTTCCTGGAAACTTCTTCACCAGCAGCAGTTTTCTAGAAGAACGTCTCCTCTTCTTCAAGCAAAATACTTGATATGTATTTAATCAAGTGCTTAGTTACATGATTAATCAATTATGTCAAGGGAAAAGACACAAACATTCTCCGGTTTCAGCTTCTATGTGAGATGTTTTCTGTCTCACATCTGTGTCTGTGCATCTGGATTTCCTTGAAACGAAGGCCAACACCTGCGTTCTTCATTCTGCATGTTTTCAAGTCATCATTCATGCAAAAAAGATTTATTTTTTTTAAATATCAGGAATGCAGCAATGTGATGATTCATGAACAACATTCTCTGTTTTAAGTGTCTCCGATGTGACAATTTACTGCGTCTCTCCTTTAAAAGCTGTTTCTGAGATTCTGGATTCCCTGGGTTTAAATGTTCAGACGCTTTATAAACGTCTCAATCTCGACTCGGCATCTCGGCAAAAGTGCGTAAGCTTGGAGTGATGAAATGTGAGGATGTGACTGCAATGTAATGAATCTGCAGATCTCTTTTCCAAGGTTAAGTCCTCAAATCTGTACAAAAAAAAAAGAAAAGAAAAGAAAACTGACAAATATTCACATTTTGGAAGATTTTTTTTAACGCTTTTGGATTAAAAATGAAACATGAAGATTAATTTACAGCGTGTTTTCCCCTCCTTTCTGATTTTTAAGCCTCTTTGAAAAGATGCCATTCATTTACTCGCCACGCTCTGCAGCACACGCTCTTACTTTGTAATGACCACACACACAGACACACAGACCCAAAGCCGTGCTCTCGCTAAACGATTGCTACGCAAAATCAACAGCAGACACTTTCTCACCCTCCGTCTCCATGAGCACCAGTGACAGACACACACACACACACACAGCAACACACACGCACATCCATCACACGAGCAGGAGGCCTGTCAATCTCCGTCCTGCTATGATCCACCAACAACGCCGTCAGTCCTCCGAGTACACAAACACACACAAACGCACACACCTGAGCGTTTGAAGTGTTGCACGCCGTCCTGACGTTCAGCCATGACGCTTCAACTTCCTCTCGCCGTCTTCCATCGTTAATAACATCTGCCAGCAGCAGGTTCTGCTCTGATAAACACCCTCGGCTGGAACAGGAGCTCCAATGGGCCTGCAGCTGCCACACGTTACCTCTGTGTGTGTGTGTGTGTGTGTGTGTGTGTGTGTCACTGCAGTGGAAGAAAATAAAGGCTTTTATGAATGATGAGGCTGATCAGAGGGGAACGGGACAGTTTGATGTGTCGACTGCTTTCGGAGATTTCAAAGAGCAGGACTGATGTTTTAGGGTTTTAAAAGCTGCAGATTCCCTGATTGGTCTGAAGGGAGAAACACAACTCAAGCCTTTTTTTTCTCTCTCTCCCTTTTTCTAAATGCTGAATAATTCTGCATGTGCCCCAGAATTCACGGCGTCTATTCTGCATCACCCTGAGGAGCCTGTGACAGCGTTTTCAGCTGCAGGTTACAAGTTTCACTGCAGCTCCGACAAAGTGACAGAGTGAAAAAAAAAAGGAAAAGAAAAAGAAAAAAAAACAACTGCACTCAATCTGCTTTTTACTGCAAAGCAACATAATTAACGCAGGTCTGCTGTCACACACTTGCAACCACGCAAATGTGTGTGTGTGCCACGTTATCCACAACAAATGGACATTTGAGGCAACAAGGTGGCTCGCATCCAGCACGAATCTAGGCTTCCTCCCTCACAATGTAGGCCTTCCAAGGCCTGTATGAATAAAATATGCCATCCCCATTATATAAGGCAGAAATATGCCCTGTTCCTGTTTGAGATGTATTGAAGTAACAGCAGGGTGGATTGCTGTGATTGAGATTCAATGGCCCATAGAGAGAAATAGAGAGATAGAGAGAGGGAGAGTGTTTGCTGCATCTGTGTGTAGAAAGAGAGAAGAGGAAGGAAGAGGAGAAGGAGGAGAAGGAGGAGGAGGAAAATATTCCCAAGCATCCTCCCCATCCTCAGCTGCTCGGCAGGCCCGAAAACACAGAGGCAGGAGGCTGAGATCGCGGGCATCAAATGCCAAACTGCCCCTCCGTGCTGCTCTGTCACGCAGCGTTGCATCGCGATGCTATTATTAAACCCGATCACACCACGCGCGCACATACACACATTCACGCGCGCACACGCACGCACGCACTCACAGGTATCATGATTGTGTCAACATCTCAAGGTCAAACAACCGGCTGTTTTTCAGCCCCAGCACCGGCGGACGGGCCCGGTTGGCCGTTTGCTCTCACTATAAACAAGCACCGCAGCCGAGACAAAGAGCAGCGGCCGAACCCGCAGTCCCGCTCCCGCTCTGCACTCATCCTCTCCCGGCTACACGGAGCTGCCGGGGCCGGTCTCTGACTGACAAACATCTGGATGGGAGGAGCAGGAGGGGGACGAGAGGAGGAGGAGGAGGAGGGGGCCGCAGGAATGAACGGTTGGATTCCGTTAGTAGGTAGGAAGCCTCCCGGTGTGGATGGTAGTGGTGGTGGTGGTGATGATGATGATGGTGGTGGTGGTGAGATAACGGGATAACGAGGGAAAAGAGGAGGAGGAGGAGGAGGAGAGAAGGAGGTGTACTCACCCTCTGACAGCTCCAGCTCCAGCTCCGCCAGCCGGGCTCGGATCTCCAACGGTATCGGCGACGCCTCACGGTCCGCCATTCGGCTTGTACCTTAGAAAACACTCCCCGGTTCAACTGCCTCCTCCTCCGCCGCCGCTGCTGCTGCTCCTCCTGCCTCCTCCTCCTCCTCCTCCTCCGCCGCCGCTCGGTAAGGGAGAGCTTCTCCTCGGCGGCCCCTCCTCGGCGGAGGCGCGTAAAGACTGCGAGGCGTCGAGGGAGAACAAAGAGGATAAATGTGGGGCTCGTTCTAACGGGGGGCCGCCATGGCGCCCGCGGCTCCTCGAATCGGCAAAGACCCCGGTGGCTCGGTCGGTTCTCTCCGCTGCCGCTGCGGTGGCTGTGGTGGTGGTAGTGGTGGTGATGATGATGATGATGATGATGAGGCTCCGAGTCAGCGCCGTTTGCAGCTTCTTGCCGCTGATGTCACGTGACCGTACAGAGGCAGGAGGGAGGGAGGAGGCGCCGCCCATCACCGGCAGGGGGCGCAGCGAGCAACCACACCTACACAGGACAGCCACTGCGTTTATTTACACCAAACCCCATCATAACTAACGGATTTAGGAAAACACTTTTTTATTAGGCTATTATTATTATTTCAAAGGCTTTTGAATATCTATTAAGCAGCTTTTGAAATAACTCTTTTGTTTGTTTCGTTTTGGTTTCTTGTTTTTTTTAATTATTAGTATTATTATTACTTCTTTAATTATTATTATTATTATTATTATTATTATTAATAATAATAATAATTTGTAATTCCTAAAAAAACACACACAGAGACCACTACACGCATCAGTTATGGACCTGTACTATTCCATCTGTAAAAATATAATAAATAAAATTGAGGGGGAAAAAAAGACAAACACAAACTATATTCCTTGTGTTCATTATTTGTTCATCATACAAAATCTAAATTGTATAAAGCCACAGTAGTCCAAGCAACAACAAAATAACCTGCATCTGTTGAAATCATTTACTTACCTGTGTAGTGAAGTTTCATGTATTCCTCAAATCCTGCTTTCTCCAGGGTTAGAACAAACAGCCAGTTACATCTGACGGACAACAGTCTGGACAGGCCGACACAAGGAACTTCACATTTTGAAATGAAAAGGCAAGACAAATGTATCTCTTACTTTCTGAAGCCAAAGTACAGTTGTATTTAATCAAGCTTTGGTCAGTGGTGCTCTGCTGTTTTACAGATTACCTGTCTTCTCCACTCCCTTATAATGTGGTCATTCAACAGCTGCATGTGGAAACTAAACCTCAACAGATTAATGTGATTAATATTTAAGGTCAAGCGGCCTTTAATTAAGTCTAGTACGTCTGAACAAGCCTAATGTGGCAGTGACACATATGTGAGCATCAATTTGTCCCTCTAATATACTGTATTTCATTAGTACTATTCGTCCCATTCATTAGGCCTATGGCCTTCCAGGAATCAAATCATCCTCATCGTAAACAAGTGCTGGAGCCACATAATGGAGTAATGCCTCCTACAATGTGACTCATCTTCCATCTGCTGGTCAGAAAGAGGAACCGCAACCAAGAGAGTGGAAGTCATCAACTTACAATGAAATACAAAATCAAAACATCATCAAATAAAAATCAGCTAACACTCCATCTGCTTTATAACATAAAACAATCTAACATCTTTAACTTCAAAGGCACTTCTTTAATATTGGTTCAGTATTATGTACATCTGTACAGACAAAGTAACATGTGCCAAAACCACGCCTGCTCTTTTTTCATGGCAACTGCTTTACATTTAAAATGTTATATTTTAAACAAAAAGAACATTGGACTCAACGTAATACAATCAAATTCAAGTTCCCCAAATACAGTTCAAGTTCTTTGTGCTGAAACAGTGCTTTCTCATGGACACTACCCCTACGCCCCCCCCATCCCCCCACAGCCAAAGCATGCTTCCCTTCACGGAACGACCTGTGTCCAAAACACGGGGCGCTGTGACAGTGCAGTGCATCCAACAGACACAGGTCGGACTAAAACTCTAACACACAAGAGCACTCTTGTCTAACTTAAATTAAAATATTACATAAATTAAATTCTAAAATGAAAAAACCAAGTCATGCAGAGAATAAAGGATTGATAGCTTTTCAAGTTCAATTGGATTCCTTGACTAGCAAGATAAATCAATACAGTATTGTGACCCTATCATTACAAGCCTCCACATCTCACCAACATCTGAAAATGGAAACAAACTGGGTGAATGGCACTAACATTTAGAGAAAAAGCATCATGTGTGCCCACAGGGGCCTGGAGACTAAACCATAACACAGATGTATGGAAATAAAAAACACCGAAACCAGGTCAGGATTGTGGCAGAACATCCTGTACAGACAGAAATCAACACACACACACGCACGCACACGGGCCAGGAAAGAAGTGCCAGTGCCATCAGCGAAACAAGACTCAATCAAAATGGAACCTGGCTCTCGATAAACTGACCTGAAACACAAACCAAGAAATAAAAGTAATGTAAAGAAGTTGATCAACATTTACAGATTTTTTTTCCCAGCTTCCCGTCTTAAAAACTGAAAAGTTGGCCAGGCATCCTGAGTGGTTAATGCCCCTGAGCTCACACCGGCCCATAATGTCCTACACTAGGCAGCAATAGACCCCCCCCTCCATGACCCACCCCCCACCTCCAACAGGATTTATAAGGGGTTCAGTTTCCACTACATTCAGTTGATGTGAAGCCTGTGTTTCTTAGTGAAATACATGCAGACAGTTTATACAACGATACACATTTTACTTGTATGAGACACATAAGACCAATATAAAAAAAAAATAAAAAGGAAGAAAAAAAAAAACACAGGTGTTTCTCTCAGTCTCATATGATCACCACGGAAACAGAGCTGGATTCAGCGGTGACGCCTGGATAGTCTGGGATGGGGATGTGCTCCGCCTCGGAGGAGGACGATGCTCTCTGGCAGATCTCGGCGTAGCTCGGCTTTTTGGACTCCTGAACAATCACAGCACAAGTTGGAGTCAGTGTCTCGTCACGCGTTTCCTCTGCCAGCACATCAACCTCCCTCTTGTGTTAGGGTCGCCACACACACATTTTTAGGTTTTTAATGCATAAAAGTACCACATAAATTTGTTGACTCTGACTTTTTAACGGGTACCTATACTTAAACAAAATAAAACAATTTTTTTTCACAAAATTCTAAAATGCTGTGGTGAAAACTCTGACATTTGTGTTGTTAGGGTTAGTTTTGACCTGGTTATAACGATAAGAACAACAATGAGAATTGTGCAAAGAAAACCAGCCTTTTCATGGATCAGGAAGCCTAACAATGTAACCAAGAGATGAGAAACAAATGGGATGATTTAAAGGAATAGTTCAACAATTTGGCAAATTGGCCCATTGCTATAATCCAGAGTAGGTTCATTACCTTTAATTGTCGGTGCAAGCTATTTTTAGAACGGTGGAGCAGAGCCATGAGCTGCTCAAAGGTAAGCTACGGAGGCTAATGGAATTTCTTAGTTTCCCTCATCAATACACAATCCAACAACTCCAAAATGCTCTGGTGGACAAGTTGTGACCTGCACGTTCACCACACTATGAGATAATAACGGAACATTATGCGGCAGAGTTGTTTTCGAGCTAAATTCATGCAAATCCACTGATGTGTGTTCCCGTCAGGGTCAGTTTTTCGGCAAGCAGACTCTGCATTTGCCTTGAAAACAACTCTGTCAATTTGCCAAAATGTTGAACTATCCCTTTAAGACTCAGATCAAAACTGACCCTAACACAAGAGATGGTAGCAGAAAGAAGGTTAAGGCCCTGTCCACACGAATACGCAGCTTCACCGAATCCGATCTTTTTCTTAATCGTTTTCAAAAAAATCTCCGTAAACACGGCATCGTTTTCAGAAATATCCCTTTAAGGATCCAGTGAAAACGAACAAAACTGACCCTAACACAAGAGATGGTATAAGAAAGCTATAAGAGGAAGGTTAAATTGACAATACTGACAAAACAGGCCCAGGGCGCCTACACCAAAAATATTAAGACCAATATTTTCATGGATAAGGAATATTATTTATAGAATAGAAGCCTAACAATGTAACCAAGAGAAGAAAAACTAATTGGAAGGGGAAAAAAAGTGTTTTCAGTGTATTTTACAGATGATTTAAGACATGGGTCAAAACTGACCCTCTCTATTCTCTTTATACCACTCTCTGACACAACAGAACAACAGTGTTTGTGGGTGTGGTTCACACTGGTGTGATGGAATTTAATAATTCAACTTTACCACACTCTCATCAAAATGCACTAAATACAAGTTACAACTAAATTTGGACAGACGCGTTTTCTTCAGTGGGGATATGGGACTGACTGATGTGTACTACAGACTGTGTACATTTAACACAGAAGGAGCAAAAAGAGCAAAGAGCTGGTCTGAAATCTCCATCTCTTCCATTTCTATTTCAGATCTGATGTAAGTTTTCATAAACAATAGGACAGGTACATGCTGTCAGAAAATATGCTGCCACTTCAAAAAGAATCCTTGGAATGAACACAGCAGAGGTGTGTGAATGTGCAGCTGAGTAAATCTTACTGTGACTGCTTCCTGTGTGAGCTGAGCAGGTCTGTCCTCACCAGCTGCCTCTGCACTCTCCTCCACATTCCTATGGAGACCAGCAGAACAATCTCAGTCCACACAACTGGTACCATGACAACTGCACAAAATATGATCTATCTATAATATCTCAAATATTATCTATGGAGAAAGAAGAAGAACTTCAGACACGAGTAGGGATGGGTACCGAGACTCTGCACCATAATGGAACCGGTGCTGATGTAAATGATAGTAACCAGACCGAAAAACAACGCAGATTTCGGTGCCACGGAATTTTTAATGAGACGTACTGCCCCTTTAGCTCTGTTGCTGTGTCCTCGCATCAGTTTTTGTTGTGTGCGAGAAGAGCTGCTGGTAAGAGTGAGGTTTTTTTTTTCTTGGTAAACTGCCTTTTTATTGGCTGCAGCGGTGTGCCTGGTGTTATCACAGTACACGCACAACTTTTTTATCATCGACTCATCCACGGACCACGTACGGGCTGATGGTGGACAGCGATCCAAACCGATCAACAAGGATCCGTTGCTCCACTACTTGTCTGCTCACATGCACTGGTGTGGATTGGCTGAGCCAGAGCACAGTGGATGTGGCGCTGCACAGCTGTAGCGTGTTGAGGTGTCTTTTTTTTAAATATTTTTGGATTAGGATATTAGGATATTTCAATTAATATTCTGTTTAACTTGCACGTCACAAAATGAATTTGTTTCCACTGTGGGTCTTAATATTAGTGTAATAATAACTCATCTATCAGACGATGGAGCCAAAACTTTGTGAAAAATTCTATTTTTGAGTAAATCCGGGATGAAATTCAGTTGTTGTTTTTTTTCACATTGGACAATGCAGGCGCATTATACGTCAGCCTGCTCACGATTCATCAGCCACTGATATTGGATACGTCATCCGTCAATCAAACGTCTGAGACACACACACCGAGCTCGGTCTCGCCCCAAGCTTTGAATATCCCGCCTGCTCGATAACAACCAAACAAATTAGTTTTCCTTACTCAGGTAAACTCCGTTTCAAAAGTAGCGGTTTGGCACCAGTATCAGATAAACGTTACCCATCCCTAGACATGAGCGAGTCTGATGTAAAGGTGAAGAACCTTGAGGAACAAAAGCACAACGGCTCAGACAGAGTCCGCCTGCAGAGGTGGATCCGTCTGAGTGACACTCACTGCTCTGAGACAGGCTGAGCCTCCTGTGAAACGGTTGCCGTGGAGGGACAGGGGCTGCTGCTCTGGACTGGACTCTGATGATGAAAACACATTTCAGTGCATGTGGCTGTTTGTGACTTTCTCCTGTCAGGATTGTCATTCTGAATCTGTCACTCAGAGGTATAATGTGTGTGTGTGTTGTACTTTGGCGTTGCCGTTGGCTGCAGGTACGGTTGCTATGGCGGTGTTTGCTGGAGCTAGAGGAGGGAAGCTGGTCAGCCCGAGCTCCAGAGGAGGAGACGGCTGACGAGTTGGAGGAGGAGGCGACTGGTTTGGTGGATTCTACAAAGAACATAACCGTAGTGAAGACACAGTCTCAGGATGAATGAACTCTACAAACCTTTAAAGCTCAGTGGCCACTTACACGACTGTTAGATGACGACTCAGGTCTCCTGGCTCCTCCTCTCCTCCTCTGGTAGGAGTTGGGTCTCCTTCAGTGCAGGGAGGAAACAGAGCAGTGATTAGGGTTGCAAAGGATGGAAAATGGTAAATTTCCGGAAACTTTCCATGGGAAATTAAGCTGGGGAATTTTGGAAATATTCCAAATTGGAAATTTTCCACAGGAATTATGGGAATTTATGGGAATTATTGGGAATTTATGGGAATTAACTAGAAATTGGGGGTAATTGAAACAAACTGTATCAAAAAAAAATCTTGTCTTTATGGGAATAATGTCACCAAATCACCGTTTATGGTTCGTCTGTCTTGCGCCGGTCCAAGAATTTCACCGTGCACGGAGGCTCATGGGAAATGTAGTGTGAACACACTTTGCTTTCAAAAACTCCTGGTTGTCCCTTTAAATGAAAGGAGCCCTCCTATTGTGCTTTGGGCTCAAAAGTGTGGCCTCCAGGGTTCAAGGAATCATCTGTGCATGTGATGGAGGAATGCACAGTGCATGTAGGGGGCGTGGCCTAACAGCCCTGCAGGAAGCAGTGTGCATGGAATAGCAGAGATATTCAAGTTGCTTGCATTAAATCTGGTTGTTTTAGCCAAGATTATGCTACAATATATTTTCTCCAGCTATATTTAAGTTCCCTGTTAAGGGCCAACCTTCAATTTTGTAAATTTCCGATTTATTCCCGTTAATTCCCGTATATTCCCGTTAATTCCCATAAATTCCCGTTAATTCCCATGGAAAGTTTCCAACTTTGAAAATTCCCGGAATTTTGCAACCCTAGCGGTGATGCTGAGCGGCTGATTTACACTTCTGCATTAAAGCATCACTCAATCATCTGTATTCCACATGAGTGTGTGCAGCCATCGATGTGTAGCATTTAACAACAGTAGCTATAGATGCAGCTTCTCACCTCAGGCTCTAACTCACCCCCTCCTCTGCAGCACCCGTGGCTGTAACTAGGGCAACGTGCAAAGTATAATTCTGACATAAATCCCCCAAATTCACCAGCAGTTCCTTTTTTACTGTCTTTATCATCTTACTGTCTTTCTGATTCGCTGATTCCACAGTTTCCTCGTGTACTTTATCCGCCACGTAAAAGCATGAATAATAAATCAACACAGAAGGTGCAGTAAAGTGCTGCGTGGCTGGCTGTCAGTGTGCAGGATTTGTTTTGCTCATGTAGCACTGAGTGTGACAGTTGCCATAGTTGTCAGTCTGTCTCGCTGCATGCCAGCAGCTTTTGGTTTGTGAACATGAAAAAAGCCAGAGAGCTGTTATTCATCTGTCTTCTCCATGGTTAATTCAGCTGTGATTTGTTCACTCTATTGAAGGATAATACACCCATCAGACATAATATTATGAGCACTGACAGGTGACGTGAATACAATGTAACACTAAAAAACACTTTATCGTGGCACCTGTTGGTGGGTGGGATAAACTGGGCAGTAAAAGATGATGTGTTAGAAGCAGGAAGACATGAGCAGTGTGATACTGATACTGTTGCTCAAACTGCTGAAGAAGTCCATGCTGGTTCTGATAGAAAGCTGTCAGGATACAGTGCAGCGCAGTTTGTTGCGTATTTGGCAGCAGAAGAGACCAACGCTGTATTAGGCAGTCCCTCCAGGATTTCGCGGGATTTTTTTGTGATTGTTGCGGCCTAAAATGCCTGATTTTGCGGCCACATTTTGAAAAAATTGCGGTGCATGTTGCGATGTTTTAAGGGCTTTTGTTGCGATTAAATTGCAGGAGACAGCGAAAGTTGCAAAAAAAGTTGCAGTTTTGTTCTGAGTAATTAAAAATCTAAGGAAAATTGAAAATTTTTAAATGTCACAAAATAATGTGAGGTCCTGTTAGCCTATACCAGCAATTTTACACAGGAAAATTACATAGAGTTGAAAGTTGTTTTACTTTTTCTCAAAATGTTTAAAAATCGTGGTTAAACAACTGTTTTAAAATGCCACTAAAACAGTCCAGTCTTTGAATAAAAAGGGGAGGTGGGGGGAGGGGCACCTGGCCGCCGGCTGCTCCGCTCCGGCCCTGCAGTGGCGCACCCACTGGATTCCCCCTCGGCGAGCGCTGCGGGGTTGACACAGCCTCGGGTGGTCAACCAGGACAACTCACACTCTCAACACATTAAAGGATAACTTTCGTTTTTTACAACCTGGACCTTATTTCTAGCATCAAATACGATCATTTAATCACCCTGACAAGTTTGGTGTCATTTGGAGTCGTTTTGACGAAATTAGCCCCAATCGAGCGGCACGTATATCCGTATAATGCGAGAACACGGGGCACCCAATGCAGCCTCTAAATAACACATTATCCGCAGCAAAATTTGTTAATTTCGCCAATATTTTGTGATGATACACTAGTGTTATTCCCCTCCGAGCCCGTGGTGGCATGTTATCAACATCCTGCTCCTCTAGGTTGACCTACTAACCTCTGACCTGGATGATGTCATCTCCGACCGGTGCCCGGCTCGTTCTGATAATAATCATTACGCTTCGGCATTTGGGTCCTTTTTAGCTCAACTAGCCAGAGCTGTAGTGAGGATCCAGGCTGAGGAGAGGAAGCCTGTGGAAGCTGACCGAAGCTGAACTTCATCCAGCTGCTCATTTTGTTCTGACGAGTCAGAAACATGAAGAAACGGACCATAGCATTAGCGATAGCAAGTTAGGAAGACATGGGCAGTGTGATGTCACAAAATAATGTGAGTCGGAGATGACATCATCCAGATCAGAGGTTAGTAGGTCAACCTAGAGGAGCAGGATGTTTGCTAAAATGCCACCAAAAATTGCTCGGAGGGGAATAAACTAGTGTATCATCACAAAATATTGGCGAAATGAACAAGTTTTGCGAATAATGTGTTATTTAGAGGCTGCATTGGGTGCCCCCAGTGTTCTCACATTATACGGATATACGCGCCCTGATTGGGGCAATTTTTAAAATCAAAACGACTCCAAATGACACCAAACTTGTCAGGGTGATTAAATGATCGTATTTGATGCAAGAAATAAGGTCCAGGTTGTAAAAAACGAAAGTTATCCTTTAAACTCAGCTTGTGTTCCTTTACTTATCACTTTGTGCATGTTGTGTCACGTTTCTTGCCGTCAGTCCAGCCACGTCGTTCCTCCGTGGACTCATTTTCAACCACTGCTCCGTTCAGACTTGCACTCTCTGCTGTGTAACTCGTGAAAAACACCGAAAATTGGTCTAATTTGCGGAAAAGTTGCGGTGATTGTACAAAATTGCAAGATCGCAAAAAATTTGCGGGGATTTGCTGAATTTGCATTAATTGTTGCGATCGCAACATCGCGAATTCCTGGAGAGACTGATTAGGCAGGTGGTCAGAATGTTATGTCTGATCTGTGTATACGAACGTACTGACAATACATTCTATTTCTATTATGTGACTTTATACAACTCACAACTACAGTACATGACCTACCGTAAATTCTCAACTAGACGCCGGTCTCCTACTGGCCAGGTGTGGCTACAGGTTTGAGCAAATTAAAGCCAGCCTCAATTTCTATTTTCTGCAAGTTCTTGTGAATGTACAAACCCTCTCAAAGCCCATGATCGCTCGTCTGAGCAGTTTCTGCTTAATGTATGCTAGAGTTCTCAACGGGCCAGGGGTCTCATTTATAACCGTTGCGTACGCACAAAACGGGGCCTGAAAGTTGCGTACCTGACTTTCCTCGTCAAGGTTGTGATCTATAAAAACAGACCCATTAACATGAGCCATGAGTACGCATGGTTTGGAGGAAAAGGGTAATGGCGACACAGACTGAACTGAAGTCAGACTGAAGAAATGTAGAGTGAGAAGAACGATTATGTTTTTATTATCGGCCGTCACACATTTCAACCCGTATGCGTTAGAGCCATGTTGCCACGGTAATTTAATTCAGCTGCGTTATTTTGCATTGGACTGATACTAATGATCCTACGCACAGTTTTATTAATGAGACCCCAGAAAACAAAGACACAGTCTGATCCAACCCGTTAGGGATAGGTCAACATTTAGTCAAATTGGCCCATCACCATAATCCCTATCGTCATAGCAGTAGGTTCATTACCTTTAATTGTCGGCGCAAGCTATTTTAAGACCAGCAGAGCAGAGCCGTGAGCTGCTCAGAGGATTTCTCGCTTTCCCTCATCAAACTCATCAAATACACAATGAGATAATAACACAACGTTACCAGACAGAGTTGTTTTGCATGAATTTACCAATTGGGCCAATTTGCCAAAATGTTGAACTATCCCTTTAAAGCAGGACCCAACGCCGCCGGACTCTCGAGCATTAATTCTCAACCCCCCCCCAAAAAAAGGAAGCCCATAGTCCGACCTGACCTGAGTTATTTGTATCCTATATGTTTTTGACCCAAACCTGGAGCGTCCAGTCAGCTTGTTCGAGCCGGCCCGTTGAGAATTCCGACTGACAGAAGGAAAGAGGCGGAGCCTATATACAGACTATGGCTGGAGCATGCAGACAAGCTTGATCAGTGCTGATTAAACTTCTAAATGAAGTGTTCTGGATCTGGCTCTTTCCTTCTACTCCAACTCTACAACAATAATAGAAAGATTTGATGATATTTTCCATCTTTACGGAGCATAAAACTTTGCCCCATACAGTATGTCCTGTCTCAAATATAAGATGAGTCAGTTCAGCAGCTGAAGCAAATTAAAGCCTGGGCTTCTATTTACAGTACATGTGAGTATGTCATTCATCTCTATATGTGACCCTGCCCCCGCCCTTTGTCAGCTGGGATTGGCTCCAGCGCCCCCATTGCCCTACACAGATAAGCAGCACATGGACGTACAAGCGCAGACACAACAGTTGGACAGTTGAGACTCTAGTTCCTAATGTCTGAACATCAATGACATGTTTTTACCTTCCTCGGTCGGTTGGTGCCATGACTTGCTTGTTGGGCTCTGACCTCCCACCTCTGCCCTGACGCCACGGGTTGCCCCGTGACTGGCCTCGGCCCGGCTTCCCTGGAGAAGCGGAGCGCTCCGTTTGCTCCGTCGAGTGGGACGAGTCATTGTGATTGACCTGCCAACGGTCTCCGGAGTTTGACCACCTGGAGCCTCTCCTGATGGAAACATTGCGTTGATTTGGTGTATATTCGCGGCAACATTAACAACAGACTGACGGCTACAAAAAATATGATGAGGAAAACCTAATGGCTGTGACAGAACGGGGAGTGCACTAGTTTCTTTCTAGTTCCATCTATGTAACGACACACACAAGACACAATGACACGTAGCTACCTCAGCCTGTGTGGGTTGTGAGGTTTGACATTGGAGGCTGCTGTGAATCCATTTGTGAACTCACTCATTGATGGAGGCTATGGACAAAAAAGTAGCTTGATGAAAACCAGATCACACACACACACACACACACACCACAGAGCTACTAGTCGCACATTCAGTGTGCCAAAGCCGGCAACAGCACCCACCATTACAAGTACATGGGAAAAAAAGAAAAGATACATAGCAATGCTGATGCAAAACTGAAGCATGTATGAGACATCAAGGGTCCTCACCTCACCACAGTCCTGGTATCCTGAAGCCCACATCTCACTGGTGAAATCATACAGCTGCTGTCCTGACAGGTGGGTGGGGCAGGGCTGCTGGTAGGTGGCTGGGGGGAGGTAGGAGCTGTACTGGTCCACCTGGGCCGGTCTGTAGCCATTTTTGGGAGCGTAGGAATTGACTGCCATGGTCTTTGCCTTTATCCTCACCATCAGGGGTTTTCCCTTAAACACCCGCACCTCTTCTCTGAGGTACTTGTAGGCCTGACGACATGCACACACAGGGGCATCTCAATTAATTAGAATATCATGGAAAAGTCCATTTCCAGGTGTTCATTAAAGGGATAGTTAACCCAAAATTCAAATTTCACTCATTATCTACTCACCCTCATGTCGACTAAGAGCTGTGAGAATTTTCAGAGTCCTCCGTTCCCTCTCTGAGTTACGGGGGGGTCCACGCAGCAGTATTTGTCCATATAATGGTTGTGAATGGACACCACTTTTCTTCATCCAAAAAAACACACCAAAAAACATGCAAATACCTCCATACTGCTCGTCTGTAATGTCCCTCTTGTATTGAAGCCCCAACATGAGAAATTGTTCAGAGAAAAATTAAATAAGTCTATATTTCAAGCTTGTTTGTAGCATGGACATTACATTTTTTGGTGTGTCTTTTTGGACGAAGAAAAGTGGTATTCATTCACAACCATTATATGGACAAATACTGCTGCGTGGCAGTAACTCAGAGAAGAAACGGAGGACCCTGAAAATTCTCACAGCTCTTTCAACATCAGGGTGAGTAGATAATGTTGGGTGAACCATCCCTTTAAATGCAGGCCAGAAATTAAATAAATAAAGACATGAAATGTTTCATTCTGTGTGAAATAGATCTACATAATGTATTAGTTTCACGTTTTGAATGGGATTTCTGACATAAATAAACTTTTCCATGATATAGTAATTTATTGAGATGCACCTGTAGACAAATGTCTCCGTCTGGATGAGTGTGTTTTCAGATTGTCAGCTGTTTTACTGCAGTGATGATGAGTCAGCTGTATTTTACCTGCTGAGCCTCGGCTTCAGACTTAAACGTGATGAACCAGTTATCGTTGCTCACGAACTCACAGCTCAGGAACTTGGGCTGGTTCTCTCCATCAAACAGAGCCTCCACCTCCTGCACCACAGCAACAAGAAACACACCAGCATATAAACGTCACAATGTCACAAAAACTCAACATTGTACTAGTTCCAACATATTTTTAACATGATACTGTCTATTAATAGATTCCCATTGAGAACGCCTGTATGAGAACACAGTGGGAAAAAATGATTCATCCAACTACAAAACTGGCTGTAGGGGAAGTATTTACACTGAACTAATTATGTAAAGAACCGTATTGTGAAAGGCATTGGGTTGTGTTGGTGTGGATGGTGGAGCCTTGCCTCACAAGGGGTGGTGTCAGGGATCTCACGCAGGATGATAACACATCGACTCTGTTTGGGCCGAACCTTCTGTCCACACGGAGCCACCTGGACCAGAGGCAGGGCTGACATCCAATCAGAAAACAGAGGAGTATCTCAGATGCAATCAGGAAACAACATTCATCTCTCTGTACGGTCTGTAACAGTCTGAGTACAACAAGCACATCTTTGTAAAGAAAGAATGAAAAGGTAATGAAAAGGGTTTCATTTTTATTTATTTGTTTATTTCGGGCATGTTAATTAATCATCATCATCATCATCACACATCATCTTAGTTCAATAATAGAATACACATGGCCAAAAGGGAAAGCAAAAGCTTATCTGGTCCCGCCCCTATTGCCAACAGAATGAAATCTTCATTATAATCTTTTCTTTGTCTTTTGCATTTTACATTTTGAAATAACATTTTTCTTTTACTAGATTTTGACATAATATGTTACAACAGTAGTGTCCATATTTTTCCATCATGAGTGAACAACAGTCTCGTCTTGTTGTCACAAAGTCACAAGGTGGTCCAATCGACAGAGAGCAAAAGTCCAGTGTCCTGATTATTTGTTCAATTTGTGTTTATCTATGAAGTTGTCTACCCTATTGTTGAATCTAGGATTTTGGACAGCTGTGGTAGTATTGAGATTGGTCTGGGATTGGTCAACTCATGTGTGTCCTCATTCTTAAACAGTGGCACGACTTTGGTAACTTTCATTTTGGTGGGAAATGTCCCAGTTTGAAATGACAGATTGAAAATGTATCTTAGCAGCGCAATGATTCCAGGTAAGACTTTCTTAATCAACTTCATGTCCAGGTCATTAACGTTAGTGGAGGTTTTTGCAACGCACTGGTTGACCAGGTGTCTAATCTCTGTGTCCTTCACTGGTGTGAGAAACATTGAGCTGGGATTTCTGTCTCCGTCTTTATCAAAGTGGTCCCAGTGTCGGGGTGAATCAGGAATGTCCTTGGCTAGCTCAGCCCCGATGTTTACAAAGAATGAAGTGAATCTATTTGTTATGGCTCCTAGGTTGTCTTCCTGCATGTTGTATAGCTGAAGAAGGGAGGGAGGAAGTTTTGTACATTTGTTATTAGTCACTTTGTTTAGAATATCCCATAGTTTTTTAGTATGATTCATGTTTTCTGCTAATAGGTTGCTGTAGTATTCTTTCTTGCGTTCATTTAGGATGCTATTTAGCTTGTTTCTGTACCTTTTGTATCTAATTTCTGACTGGACCGTCCTAGATTTGATGAACTGTCGGTACAGAGTGGTTTTTTTCCTGCATGTATTTATCAATGTCTTTGTGAGCCACAGTTTCCCCTCCTTATTCTGATTTGTGTGTCTTTTTCTCACAGGACAGTGTCTGTCATACAAGTTTGTAAAAAGGAATCATAGGCATCATTCACATCTGTTTCATTGTAAACATTGTTGCCTCAGTAGTTCATTATTCAGTGTATTCATTCCTTCTTCAGTCCTGATCCTAATGCATGTGTTTTTGTTCGTTGTCTGTCTTACAGTGTATTTCCAGTCATCGATAGCACTGTGTGTCGTGATCCTGCTCGGGCGTGTGATGAGAGGTTGTAAGCCCATTGTAAACATTGTATTGATGAACTCATCGATTATCGTGTTTTGTTTTGGATCGAGTACTGTAAGTCAATATTTACAACACCACAGATGAAAACTCTCTTTTGATTGTTTCATATTTCCAAACATTCATTGAAATCTTCTATTTTTGAGTCTGAAAAAATTTGGTCACACAGATTTCAGTTGTCACACATTCTAATAAGTGATCGACAGCTTTAGACATGTTTTGTACAGTCTCATACTTGATGTTGTCAATGAACAAGGCCACTCCTCCTCCTCCTTTGTTTCTCCTGTTAACACATAAAAGATTATATCCATCCAGGAAGAAATCTGCCTTTGTCTTCATTAATCCATGTTTCCGACACAGCGATGATATTGAAGTGTTTTTGAAGTGATTTAGGTATAGACTCCTACTATTAAAGTGAATTAAAGACAGTTTCCCATCCATCTCATGCTGTCGTTGAATTGGTCTTCACTGTAGTACTGGTGTTTCTCAGTCATGTTGAAATACAAGTGGTTATCTGGGTCGATTCCTTCATTGGGGTCAGATAAGGTATGATTCACATGTTGATCTGTAATCAGCTCCACACCATCTTGCTCAGCCATCCTTGCAGATAATCCCATCATACTTTCAGTCTGTGTAAAAACCTTTTCTGTGCTGTAGTTATGGGGTGTTCATAAGCCATACCTTAGTTGTTGTCTTTCTCCAACTCATCCTCACTCCTGATCTGATTTGTTTGGATGTAGATTCTGCAGTTTGCCGTCCAGGTGTGTTGTATCTTGCCCCCTTTCTTCAGTTGGCGAGCTTTTCTGGCGATGTCTGCCTTCTTTTTGGCGAGGTTCTCATTGATGTAGACGTCCGAGCCTTTGACTTGTATTTTCTGTTGGTGAATCTCGGCACGACAGCTGGGGTACCAGACTCTCTCTTTCTGGGTAAGAGGTGACATACTTCAACGTTGTTGGAATCCAGATCGATGCCTCTGCCATTCAGGAACTCAGACACCTGCTTCTCCACAGATTTGGTCTCAGAGTCATCAGGCTCCGTGGCTGCAGCCGCAGCCGCCCTTGCATAGGTTGGAGGCTTGATTTTGAGGCCAATCACCTCATTGAGTTTTCCCTGCTGGTCCAGCTCCTCCGCTCTGTCCCCCGGCTCCTTTATCAGCTGGTTTTTTTTCACATCCTCCTCCTGGAGTTGTTTGATTTCAGCCATCGCCTTTTGAAGAGGTTCAATCTTTTTGTTTAAATCTTTCAGCTCGCTTTTCAGTTCTTCTTTCATCGCCATCAGGCTTTGGTTCAATGAGTCCCACTTAGACTCACTTTCAAAGCTCTCCTCATACCAGGGGTTGTGGTTGGATTTAGATTTCCTAATTTTCTCACTCTTTTAGAGTTTTTTAGAGTTTTAGAGCAAGTTATCTCAAAAACTTGGCTCTGTTACGCTCTGTCGCTCTGTTGCTGCTTGCTGCTTCGCTGCAAGGTCACAACTGGGATTTATATTAAAGGGATAGTTCACCCTGGGGCGGTGCTTAGCTCAGTTGGTAGAGCACCCGCCCCATGTGTAGAGGCTATAGTCCTCGCTACAGGCGGTTTCCGCGTTGGACGGCCCTGTCCTGCGTGTCACCCCCCCCGCCTCCCATTTCCTGTCACTCTCTGAACTGAATCTAATAAAGGCATGAAAAGCCAAAAAAATATACTTTAGGAAAAAAAAGGGATAGTTCACCCAAAATTCAAATTTCATTCATTATCTACTCACCCTCATGTCGACTAAGAGCTGGGAGAATTTTCTATATAGACTATACAGACTTATTTAATTAAATTATTTCAGAACAATTTCTCATGTCGGGGCTTCAATACAAGAGGGACATTACAGACGAGCAGTATGGAGGTATTTGAATGTTTTTTGGTGTGTCTTTTTGGACGAAGAAAAGTGGTGTCCATTCACAACCATTATATTGACAAATACTGCTGCGTGGACCCCCCGTAACTCAGAGAAGGAACGGAGGACTCTGAAAATTGGCATGAGGGTGGTTAGATAATGAATGAAATTTGAATTTTGGGTGAACTATCCCTTTAATATTTTATACATGTAATTTTCTAGCCTGAATAACAGTAAACAGCATTCAGAGGTTCAAACACAGAAATAAATACGTACATTTCAGGATGTCAGAGATCAGGTCCAGGTCTGTGCTGAGGTTCTTGATCTTGTCGAGCGTGGCCAGAGTTGCGATAGGAATGTACTGGTCACTGTCCATCTGAGATGTGAGGTAAAGGTCGCTGCCCAGGTGCTCCCTGTGGACGGACAGAGGATCTGATCAGAGGAATCCTCTACCGAGGAACACGAGGAGGGGTTACCAGAGGTTACATCACATTATTGGACAAAACACTAACAAAACAATAAATAAACGGTTCAGATTGAATTCATCTAAATATTTGATGATGGTTGTGAGTTGTGACCTGGTCAGGCAGGACTCCAGAACGGTCATCAGCTCTTCTTTGACCTCATCTGAAAGCAAAGGATTTCACATCTGAACTCATAAGAGTCATTTTTTGATTTTTGATTTTTTAACTGTGAAACATAAGTCCAATAAATATAATGTGGAAAAAAACATCAACCAGATTAACACCTGTGACCGGTGGGCTAGGCTCCTCCACCAGGTTAGGCTCCTCCACCAGACTAGGCGCCTCAACCAGACCCATGTTCTCCAGCTGGAACCCTAACTCAGCATAACCTAAAAAACATTAAGTACATGTAATTCAGGCCACGGCTTCCAATGTCAATCATCATTTTGATTAAATCTAACATTTGCGACTGAATACTGATCTTCTTGCTGGGGTCTTTGAGCTCTACCTTCATGATTGGTCAGATCGTTGGAGTACGGAAGCCATGTCTGCTCGGCCTGAGGGTAGGCGGCGGCACAAGGGATGTCCAGGTTAAAGTTCTGATTGGTCCATACCTCAGCGTCAGGGTTCAGGCTTGGAGCAGCAACGGGTTCCTGAAATGAAAAGACATGAAAGAGACTTATTTTGAGAGGAAGAGACAATCGAGAAAATCAATGTTTTGTTTTGTTTTTGTCAAATAAAGGTAGAAAAATTCCTGGCAAAAAAAAAAAAAAGTATTAAAAAAACAAGCACTGAACTGATTTACCCTTACTTACACTTCTAGTTAGAAAAGTGGTCTATGTACTTGTATTATTTGTTATATAATGTTGCTTGTTACATAATTTCTTATCACTTTCTTATAAAACTGAGATACATCACGTATCAAGGACATCTGTGTAAACAACGACCACTAGTTATGCAACACATTTCGCTGCCTTTTATTCCTGTAATGAATCCTCAGCCCTGACATGAGCATTGTGTGTTTAGATTATAAATAAATATGAGACACTTCAAGTCTGTCTTTCCTTCCAGAACCATTTAGAACATTTTAAATTGGGGAGGATGAGACATCAAACTGAATGCTCTCCCTCCAGCCAGCCCACATGTCATCCAACACTTACAGACTGAGAACAATCTGTGTGCCAGTCCCACACACATGATCCCTGAGGCATCACGGTGCTGTAGGGGTACGCTCCCAGCAGAGCCATGGAGGGCTGGAGCTCCGAGACCAACGCCGGGATCTGCTCCATCCCCGTGCCGCTCTGGTCCCGACCGGGCTCGGTCTTGGACGCCCCCTGGGCCCAGCCGTCGCAGCTGTCCTCCAGGCCCAGCTTGATCCAGGTGTGGGGGTAGAGGCACGCCGAGGAGTCGGCGTCCTCTCCCAGCAGCTCCGACACCATCTCCCTCATCCCCCCTTCCCTCTCTCCCTCTTCGGCCGCCGACGGGAGCCCGGGACCCTGGAAGTGAATCTCATAGGACGGCGTGGACGCGTAAACGTCGATCTGTCCCGGGTCTACGGTGATCAGAGCGTGGTCCTCTTGGCAGTCTAAGAATGGCGTGCCGTCATCCTGACATCTGAAGTAAGCAGGAATCATGTCTGTGTCGCAGACCCCGGCGTTCACCTCCATGTTTTCCGTCGATGTCTCTGCAGCTGAAATGTCGAGCGTCTCTGGAGGAACATCACCGTCCTGTGTGGAGAGAAGCTCCTGTAACACATTCACCTCCAGGTTCAGTGCGTCTCCAGGTTGAGGTAAACGGTCCAGCGTCACATCCACTTGAGGGTTCTCACATTCAGGGAAAACAGCAGGCGTTGGGGTTTCTGTCGGCTCAGGGGACGGGGACTCTGTGGGGTCCTGCCCTCCTGGCGCAGAGAGGGGGGAGATCTGAGTCACCTGTGCAACCGTCTCTCCTTCCTCCTCCTCCTCTTCCTCACGCTCACACACCGATACTGTCACCAGCTGATACTCGTTCTTGAGAGTTGGGCTTTCTTCACTCACAACAGAAGCACAGAAACTTTCCTCAAATGTGCAAGCAGATAAGACGGGAGGTTGGGAGGAGGAAGTGACGTCAAAAGGTTCTGCTTCAGTAGAAGAAGGCGGAGTGGGAGGACGAAGGCTCCAGTCCTCAGCGCTGCTCTCAGGCTCCTCAGCGTCCTGGACAGTGATGCTCGTAACTATGACGGCTCTTTTTTCACAGTGGTCAGACAACACCTCGCATTTTTCATCATTTGTCTCTAGGTGAGAGGTGTCCTGGCCTGGTTCAGTTAATTCTACTGGAACATCATCTTCCACAACAGGTTCACTCGACAGGACGTCCTGGAAAGTTTCGCCCGAGTCCGACGCCACCTTGGCTTCAGCGCTCACATCAGAGCCACCGACGGGCTCGTCGCATTCATCAAACCTCGGCTCGCTCCGCTTGGTTTCACCAAATGCAGCTTCAACGTCTTCCACTTGAAACGCTGGATCGTTTGAATTCACGTCCAACCCGTCAGAGGAGTGGCGCCGCTGAGACGCGATTTCGGTTAAATCGCCGAGCGGGGTCGGGACGGAGCAGCAGGACGGGGTGGTCGCTTCCACCGGCAGCGACGACACGACGGAGAAGGTGGAGATCGACGACACCTCTGTGAGGGTGTCCGTCGTGGCGCTGTGGACGCCGTCGCCCTCGTCGACGCGGTTTCTACAGAAACCCACTGGGATGGTCAGACTCTGCAGGGAGGATTCATCCATCTCAATGTATCTGCCCGCCAGAAGCAAACTCTCGTTCTCCTCCTGGTGCGACGGCTTCGAAGAACTGGAGCTCTGAGCAGACGTTTCCTGTTCAGGAGGTTCTGGTTGAACGATCACGATGTTCTGTTCTGTCTCTGTGCCGGGAACTGACTCATGCAGACATTTGTTGAAGTCAGGATCCACATTTTGATCTAATTCCTCCGCCTGGAGGTCGGCCAGCATTTCCTCATGGACCTGTGTGTGGTCCTCCAGGTGCACACTCTGCTCCTCTGTACACACACACTCCTCTGTAACTGACTGCTTCCCAGTTTCTCCCTCCAAATATTCATGATCGTCTTCCTCCACACATGTACTCAACATGTCCTTCAGTTGGTCTGTACTCTTTTCAGCTGTCTGCCAGGTCACATCTTCAGGGATGTGTGGTGTAGGATCTTGAAGATTGGATGGAGGCTGAGGGTCTGCGGGCTCTGGAGAAACAGCAGGTGGAGGTGAGGTGTTGTTCTCCTCTGGGAGCGGAGTGTGTGAATGCGTATGTGACAGGACAGTGGCCGACGGCTCGGCGGCATGCGACTGGGACGAAGCAGCTTCCTCATCGCGTGACCGGATAGCTGCTTTGAATTCCATGAAACATGCCTCCTCCTCCTCCTCCTCCTCACAGGCCGCAGCAGATGACTGTGGCTTTGATTGGCCGGTGACCGTGGACTCGGCCATGCCGGGCAGAGCAGCTGTTTGCGCTTCAGCTGTGAGCGGCGGCAGTCCAGCTGTTTGGGATTGACCGTGGTGGTCGTGGTCGTGGTCAAGGTCGTCGGCGTCGATGGAGCATATGCTGTAGAAGCTCTGGGTCCTCGTTTGGAAACTCTGACACAGCGTCGTGACAACGCAGACGTCCCCGCCTTCCTCATCTCCGCGCTCACCTGTCGCCTCGCCGGCTGTGACGACGCTCAGACGGTCAGCGGAGGGCGGCGACCTGGCGGGAGATGACCAGGAGCCCGCCGGCTCGTCCTGCTGCCTCTGACCCTCGGGGAGCTGGCTGAACCATAAAGCCCTGCGAGTGGCGTTGTCTAAGATCTTCTGTCTGACTGGACTCTGTGTGGACACCTCCATATAGGGCGCCGGCTCACAGCTGGGCCCGGGCATGTGTACCACACCCGCCTCTGTGTCCGTGTTTGTATGTATGTTTGTACTGGTTGTGATAATAATAGCCTCCTCCTCCTCCTCCTTCTCGTCGGACCCCGCTGGTTTAAGATCCCTTTCCCTCAGCGTGGTGCCGTCCCCGTCCGTCGCCGCGACCTTTGTACAAACTTTGTTTTCCCGTCCTGGACGTATTTCCTCATCTTCCAGATGCTTCTTTTGGCCCGGCCCGTCCGCCTGGCGCGTCCTCTCTTCCTCCAAGCACACATGCTGAGCCACAGCCTCAGCGTGTCGCCTGACCTGCTCTGTCACCTCGTTCAGCCCATCGTGGAGCGGGGGCTGTAACAGGCTGCTCCTCTCCGTCTGCAGGCCCGGGTTGAGCTCCTTACTAAAACAGCAGCCCATCTTCTACGGCCACGAGTGGGGAATAAAAACCAAAAAAAAAAAAAGACCGCTGTGGCCACACCACGCGAGCTATGAGCCTACACAACACGAGACAAAATCATGAGCAGCTCCTCTCGGTGGCTCAGCCACATGCAGAAAGAGAAAAGACCCTCTGCTCCCCCCTGCTTTTCCATCCCCCCTTTTTCTCCTCCCCTACCCAGAATAGTAAATGTGAAGGAGCTCACATGTCCCTGCCACTCATCAGGGGGTTGCACACCACTTTATGTGTGTGTGTGTGTGTGTGTATGAATGTATGTGGAAGCCCTAGTTAGGCTACAGTTTGAGAGGGTCAGCACATGGCCCAGCAGCCACCAATCACAGAGCAGTACTGCAGCAGTGTCCACTCCTCCTCCCTGAAATTCCCCCGACTCCCACCCATCCCACCATTCACTTCTCTTTCCCTCCCCCTGACACCTTCATTTATATCAGTTTTGCTCTCACTGCTTTAAAACCTCCACATCCCAACTGACAGAGGCACCGCCCTCAGGCCCTGACAACCAATCACATTAGTCTGTCTGAACTTCATTACTCCTTCTTTTTAATTAAACGTACTGTACCTACTGTATCGTTATAACTTTTTCATCAAGACAATTAATTTTTCAAAAATAATACATCTACAGAGCGTCTAGAGAGGTGTAAAATAAAAGTATTAATTAAGTAATTAAGTATTTTACTATTCTTTTTATAGTATATAAATAATTGTTTTATAATTGTTATAATTGTTTCATAAAAGTACAAAATAAACAACAGCTGGGCCAACAGCATTAGTATGTTGGTGAGGTGGAGCTCAGGGGGAGCCAGATCCAGATCCAGAACCAGATCCAGATCCTGATAGCTCTGTGGAGAAAATAGCATTGTGCTAATGCTAATGCTAACTGACTGGGGGCGGGACTAGATAAGCTTTTGCTTCTCCCGCTTTCCCTTTCGGTCATTTGTATTGTATTATTGAACTAAGATGATGTGTGATGATGATGATTAATTGACATGCCCGAAATGAACTAAATAAATAAACTGTCTGTCAGCCAGTACTGTAACGTTTCCGGTGGAGGTGTGATGCTGCAGGTGTGTCAGGTTTGTCTGCAGGTGAGTTAGTGTGAAATGATTCAGATTCAGACACCAGAGCTGCTGCGTGTTAAAGCAGAAGTCAGCGATCCCGTCGTTTTGGCTAATGCTGCGTTCAAGGCAGGCTTTTGAAACCGTAAGTTCTGGCTTCAAGTCACGACTACGACTTTGTAGCGTTCCAGGTAACCTGTAACTCGTGTTTTTACCGTCCTGTTGTCTGTGAAAGTCACTATAACGGCCTCTCGTAACTTCCGACCCGTGAACTCGTACCAGATCGAACCGGTATGACTTCACAGGAAGGAAAAACACAAGTTACGAGTTTCCTTGAACGCACCATGAGTGAGCAGCCCTCACCCTCGTCAGGCATCTATTGGTCCTCGTGCTCCGTCACCACATTCACGCGCACCCCTTGGCTGCACACACAGCCCTTCATGCCGTTCTCTCTCCTCATTGGATAACACTTGTATCCCACAAGGAAAGTTTTCTCCTGGTTTACAGCAGAGCAGAGTGACGGAGAGACTCGTGTTTCGGCTGAAACACTCCATGTAAGTGATTGCTGACGGAAAATAGGACTATTTAGGACTTATATTAACAAAAACATTCCACTGATATCTGCTTTAAATACAGTTAGCGTTAGCTACTAGCTGCTCTCTATAGGTTGAAGGTTGACGCGAGAGCGGGTGAGTGCTATAGTTAACCGGGAGGAATAAAATTTGTAGCTAACACCTTTAAATCTTTATTGACAAAGTATTGCAACAACAAAACACATTAACAATCTAAACAGGAAGCTGCCTGGGAAGCGCATACAATTTTCATACTCTTGCAAATTGGTATTTCCATCAATTATTATTCCAGTCCAGTATCATCATCATTTAGTCTTGTATTGGGTTATTATTTAGAGTGGTCGACATTAGAGGATCCACATCCTCACCAACATCTCTCACGGCTATGCAGCTGCTTACTCTTCATTTTCGGTGTAGTAAAATTACAGATCAGATTCTTCCATGCAAACTCCCTCTAAATTTGTGAGTTAGTGGATGAGTCATGTATCTTATCTTCCACATTTTGTGCCACTCTTCATCTGAAATTTCTACATTCAACTCTTCCTCCCATTTCACCCTAATATATTTAGTTGAATGTTTGTAATCCTTGATATAATGATGATATGATATGCTTTGACTAGGGATGGGCATCGATTTTCAAATATTCGAATAGTCGTTAAATAATAAAAAATCGAATAGTTCATCGTATCTGGAAAAAAAAAAAGTTGTATTACTGGCGCCTTCAGCACGGGGGCAGTGTAGCATTTGATGATAACACAGTATGGCGGGCGAGATGCCAAGCTGTAGAAGAAGAAATAGAGGAACAAGAACCTGCTTTCAATCGGTTTTCAATCACTCCTTCAAATTTCCCTTTCTTTCTTTCTTCTTTTTTTTTATTGTCGCAAATACACCACCGCCGTGCGTCACATGTCTCCCTACCACTTCCCCCTAACCCTCGTCTGAACCAGAATTGGGACACCCCTAACAGGGGAGAATTGGAATTCACCCTTAGATTTAAGTCAAAAAGTGACTGTGCTACAGTATGTAGTTATATTACTTTACTGTAGGTGTGTAAAAGAGCATGTGAGTGCAGTGAATTATTGATACAGTACCTGGTAGAAGTAGTAGCATCCAGGACGAAGTGCTCCAAGCATTAACTGTACCTGTTGACAAGCTGGATACAGTGGATACTGCTCTGATGTCATCTGACTCGGGATGGTGGGGAACTGTACGGGATGATTGCTGCCGCTGTCTGTGGTCACCACGGAGACTGGCAGGGGGGGAGTGATGGAGAGAAGGAAATGAGTCACAACACCAGCTGGCATGATGGAAACACTGCCACCACTAGATACTTCAATGTGGACTCAAACTGCCGCCGTCCTGGTAAACACTGCAGGATGAGCTGCTGTAAACAACCCACTCATGAAGTAAATCATTTCAGAAACTAACAAGGTATGAAGGTTAAATTGATCAAACTTATAACGACAAATAAATTAGGTTAGGTTAGTTGAGCTGCTCGAATTTTTCAATTACAAGTGGTAAGTGAGCTAGTTGATCTCCTATGTTCCCCGGGTCCTATGTTCCCGACCCTCTTTTTGAAAATGGGTCCTATGTTCCCTGTTTTTACCAAATAGGGTCCTAAATTGTTCAATTGCAGTGGTGGTCTAATCGGTGAAACTTAACCAACTCCCTTCTTCATTGCCTAAACCTTGTTTGTTGATAAAAATAGGCAAAATCATCAGTCATAACTCCACTTCCAGGTATGGGACTGAAATGGCAGTTCCCCGGGTCCTTTTGGGGAAAAGCGGGGAACATAGGGCCATAGTGTTCTATGATCATTTATCATTATTCAGTCATCTGCCTTCAAGGACCCGGGGAACATAGGGATGATCCCGTGATTATTAAGGCTGATAGCAGGCTGGCCAAGTGCAGATTTTTATTATTATTCAGTCATTTTCATTATGCCTTGCAGGCTTTGCTGCAGATTTCACATTTCATTTTTCAGTCATCTGCCTTCAAGGCTGATTGTAGAAAATAGTGCCTCGTAGATTTTAAATTAGCTTACATTAATGTTAATAGTTGTCTAATGTTAACATTAAGATAGATAGATAGATAGATAGATAGATAGATAGATAGATAGATAGATAGATAGATAGATAGATAGATAGATAGATAGATAGATAGATAGATGTACTTTAGTAATGCCGAAGGAAATTCAAAAGTGGTCAACTGCTCACAAGAATCAGTCACACACACCTATGATAAAAACAGATTGTAAATATCTAAGAATAAATAAAAAAAAGAATAAATAAATAAAAACTAATGACGGAGGGGGAACCGACTTGGGGACAAAGCAAAGGCAGAACAACAACAACAACAACAACAACCAAACATTTGCTAACAAACTTTCCAATGCTAGGTCAACTTTTTGAAAAGTAAAGCACAGCTACCATTAAAAACCATTAGCAGTCAACGCTCCTGTTACCTTCAAGGACCTCGGTCAGGTCAGACAGTCCAGTGGACATCTTGCTGTTAGCTTAATCTGAAGGGCTGCACTTCTAAACACTTGTGTACATGAAAGCTAAGCTAGCCTAGCTCATAAATCCTTGTCTTCTGCAGTGTAAAGGACATGTTAGGAGCAGGACAGCAGCCGGTGGAGCTTTAAAACATCCGTCAACCGTTGATTAGACAACGTCCAAAAATACAAACAATAACGGCAGGGTTACAGCGGCTAACGGCTAATGCTGACGTTACGTACCTCCACTTTCTCCACAAAATACGCCATCAGTACCGGGGCTACAGCCACCGATCGTGAACCGGAAACTCACCTGAATTTCTGTCTGTTAGAGACCGGGGTCGGAGCTGATGTGTGCACAGCCTCAGTAGACTTTCTCTTCTTGCTTTGCGCCCATCAAACCGCCCGTTAACATTACTCTCCCCATAGGCTTCACAAGAACTCTATGTTGTTGATATGGCAACTACATCACCTTCTTGTTTGCAAAATTCTTTGTTATTTTATTTATCTCTATTTGATCATAACAAAAAAAAAAGCAATTAATTACTGGACAATTATGAAAAATATTTCCTGAAACCTCTGACTAACCCTTTATTAATGACTGTTTTTTTTTTTTTAATTACTACTATTATTATTTTATTTTATGTATCTTATCGTATTTTTCATCCTTGTTGTACCCATCAGCCTGAAGTCTTTCTGGATGGAGGTTGCATGTTGCTCCTGACTCTGCATGGGTTCTGTCTCGGTTCAGAGACATGCACACTAGGTTTATTGGTGACTCTTGATGCCTGTGGGTGTGGATGAGGGTGTGTCAGCCATAGACACACCCTATTTTGTTTGTTTATTTTTTTCTTTCTCTCATCAATGCATTTGTTATTCTAATTTGACAATACATATTTAATTTAAGTTACCTATTTATGGTGAGGTTCTCGATAAGCCCTCCCAGGGTTTCTAACCTCTCCAGCACTGTTTCACTGTGATTTTTGAGCATTGTATATTTCCTTCTCTTTTTTCTTTTATATGATGTAGGCCTACTCCTTGTTCATATTTTGTCAAGTGCAAACAATAAACTAACTAACTAGACATGATACAGTGGCATGCAAAAGTTTGGGTTAAAATTTCTATGAATGTGAATAGTTAAAGTGGAAGATTAAATTAAACTCTTTTGCAATATTTTACACAATAACAGGGTTGTTTTTTTTTACAAACTTAGAGTGAAAAAGGGAGACAAAGCAGCAGCCTGCAAAAGAATGGGAAACCCAGGAGACTTAGCTCACTGTAAGTAACTTTGACCAAGGTGGCCTATCAGCAAGATAGGCTATTACCATTTACACATTAGTTTCCAAAGGGGGACTAGTATGCAGGTGGCCCAAACCTTTGCTACAGGCCCTTTACTGTCATTTTGAAAATGTAGAAGATGAAAATTATATTGTATAAAATGTAAAGGGAATGTGCCATTCGTAACTTTATGCCTTTTGGAGATCATTTCATCTTCCACTTGCTGAAGTGTTCACATGAACAGAAATGAGACTTGGGGTGGCCAGTCCTTTGCATAATGTCACTCTGGCTGATGTCAGCCCTGTCCAGTGTTAACCTCACCCTGTGTCATCTGCGACCCTGCATGGATAAGCACTGTGGACAATGAAAGGATGGAAGTTCAGATTCAGAATGCAGTGCATTGAAGTGTTAACATTACTAAAGCATTAGAATAAGGCTTATGAAATTGCACAATTTGAATTTTCCTTAAACGCACACCAGAATAAAATGATTTACCCATTAGCCTACTACATCAAGAGTTCAGTACAGCTACAGGCTCAGAAAGTCAGTTTACATCTTTAACAAGATAGAAATTTATTGAGAAATAGATTAAATTACACATTTCACAAGTGATTTCATTCATCATCAGAAATACACATTTTCACATGAATTTGATCCTGAAATTTGATCTGATTTTTAATTTACTTCCCTGCCAAAGAACTCAGCATCTAGTCTAGAGTTAAAGGACCAATAATTCAAGGGAAGAGGAGCCATGTACAGATGATTAAAAAAACAAAAACAAACCAAGATTCAATACTCTCCCACTTTCAGGAACCAACTCCCATGAGACAAATGACAGGGTGAAATGGTGCACAATTAACAAGTCCATACTTGAGACAGTAGGCACACTTGAGTGCTTTTATCTCTGTCTCTTCTGCAAAGAACGTGATTAGTGATGAAGCAGGAGCTGACTGTGTGAACAGGGCCCCTGCCATCAAGAGTTAATTGTAAAGAGCCCAGTGGAGCGCTGAAGGGGAGGAGGAATCATCCAACCTGCTCCCTTACTCCACACTTGGACTCTGCGTTCATGTCCTGCAGTTCATGGTCAATTAGCAGAGCGGGATCAGGAGTACAGGCTCCAGTAGATGGTGTTGAAGAGCAGGTAGGACAGAGGGAAGGCCAGGCGGGAGTACGAGTCGATCATGTAGCTGTTGCTGACCAGCAGGTCCACGTTTTCTCGCACCGAGCGCTGCCGCCGCAGACGGGTTCCCTCTGTAGGGCGGATGTCTGGGGTCTGGGTCGGCGTGGTGAGAGGGTCAGAGGTCAGGGTGGGGGCCATCCGGGAGAACGGTGTCAACTCCATGTCGTTATCATGGAAACAGCCGTCGAAGGCCATCGCCTGGCTGGCATTGAAGGTGGATGGGATCTGATGGTGTAAAGAAGATGCAGAGACAGAGGCTGTGTATGACTTTGTATTATTTGCATTTAGTTTAGGTTATCTTGCACTGTTCATTCACTCTAACACTGATTCTGCATGCTTATTTATTTATTAGTTTATTTCAGAGGGACAGTGCACCACTAATCAACAGTGTCAACATAGAGAAACTGTAAGTGGGCCAGAGTTAGCCAACAGGGCTAGTTTCCATCCGTTGTCCCTGGCCAGATGTAAAAAGGCAACCTAAAAGCCAAAAAAGGGCAGCAATTAAATTCAAATTTATTCAGTCATCAGTAGTGTTGTAGTACTCAAGACCGGTCTTGAGACCACATTTTCAAGGTCTTGGTCTTGTCTTGGTCTGGGTCAAGCTGGAATCATGATTTTTTTCTCAAGATCAGTCAAGACCACAGCTGCAGTGACTGTTTTTTTTAACTGCAAATATCTCTCTCTCTGTCACCCGCTCACTTTGCTTTATGTAATGTAAATCGATAACTTCTATAATATAAGGTACTGTAATTACAACGGTGCTACTACAATATCTCCTTGTGTAACCATGGAGTCACAGGGAGGAGACTGCAGCAGGTTCTGTGCTGTGTCCTCCTGTTCCATCCAAACTTTGATTATATAATTATATAAAATTATCTTTTCTTTTTAGCTGAGGAACACTGTAAATATCAGGTCACATGATTATTATGAGTACTGGTACTGAATACAGTAATGGTCTTGAAAATGATCTTGCATTGATTTGGTCTCAGTCTTGGACTCCGTCAAAGTCTTGGTCTTGTCCTCCAAAACTTTTAAAGGAGTCATAACCTGGTTTTTTACGTATCCAGCCCCCCTTGGATCGCTTTGGATCAATTCGTAAAACTTATTAGAAAAAAAAAAAAATTTTTTATCAAACATTGAGCTTGTTCTGACCCTTTTTCCTACCGCAACTTTATCACGCGAGATTACGCGCGAGGTTTTGACTGGTCCGGATGTGCACTGTATGAGGCACGCGTTGATTCGCCGCAGGAAGGACAGAGCCGGGGGGGGGGGGCTTGCCTGCATGCAGACTCCAAAACATAAACAGCCCCCTGGTACCGCTTAGGTGATTTCAAGTAGCGGACGGGCCGGGGTTGGGTGGTGAAAGAGGCAAGTAGCCTCCACGGTGAGGTCACCGTAGGAGCAGAATCAAAATCTCCTGCTTTAGGAAGGTACACCCTTGTGTGCTATTCCTGTTCGGAAAAAGAGCCGAAGCGAAAAAACGGCGCCGCTTTCAAACTCCAGCTTTTCAGGCAAGTTTCAACTGAGGTCAAACACCAATATGCATGTTTTAACAAGAGAAATTGCGATTTCCGGGTGATGACTCCTTTAAAATCCTTGCTCAAAACCCACTTCTTCTCCCTGGCTTTTAACATTCCTAACTGACTGATTGCTTCATCATGACAGTTATTATTGCTTCTTATATTTATATAGTGCTTTTATCTGATGTATTTAATTGTGATTGCATTTGTTTGTAATTGTAAAGCACCTTGGCTAAAGGTGCTATTTAAATAAAGCTTGACTTGAAAGTTTGACTTGGTCTTGACTCAACATGAGTAGTAGTTCTACTATAGTCTCACTTTTACCCACAGGCTCCTGCTCCAGTCAGGATGATGTAATTGTAGTGTAATGCCTGCATTTAACCACTAGAGTGAGATGTGGTGCAGATGAGTGGACCGATCTCCTGTTAGTCCTATGATTCGCTCTGTGCTGCTGTGAGCTGTCATAATCCCCTGTGCTGACCTTCCCCCTCTTCATCTTCCTCATCTCCTCCAGAGTGGTGCAGTAGTTCACCGCCGCATACTCGATGACGGACAGGAAGACAAACAGGAAGCTCGTCCACAGGTAGATGTCCACCGCTTTCACGTACGACACCTGGACAACAAAAGACACATGTGCACAAATTCTCACAAGCAACTGATGTGTTGAATCAATATTCATCTTTCTGCTCATGTTGTTTCCTCAGGGTGAAGCCACACAAACTGTAGCTACTACCTGAGGCATGGAGGACGACACTCCTGTGATGATGGTGGACATTGTGAGCACAGTGGTTATACCTGCAGGAAGACAAGGCAGAGGCAGGTCATTACAGCACAGTAGCCTACAATACATACATATTCAGACATAACACAGCTGTTGCTTTTTGTATGATGTCTTTATAAAACACCTTCAAATAAAACATGAAATTTGGTGAAGACTGGTCAACGGATAAGAGTCGGGTTCTGGCAAAGCGTTGCTTGTGCTGCACCTAGAATTGAGTGCTGATGCTTCTCGACACATTGATCTCATATGTTGGTTTTTATAATTATATTAGTAGTAGATCATTACCATCAACATTTAAAGACAGGAAGTTTGGTCTTTTAATGAAAAGCAACATAATAAACATCTGTCTTTAGAAAGCTATAGATTCTTCAACCCCTAATCATCCCCAAAATGCTGTTAAGTTATATTATTAACAACTCCAACTCGTAACGTTGTGTTATTATCTCATAGCGTGGTGAATGTGCAGGTCACAACTTGTCCACCAGAGCGTTGTGGAGTTGTTGGATTGTGTATTTGATGAGTTTGATGAGGGAAACCAAGAAATCCCATGAGCCTCCGTAGCTCACGGCTCTGCTCCGCCGTTCTAAAAAATAGCTTGCACCGACAATTTAAGGTAACAAACCTCTGTTAACTAACTGTGAGTTAAGGTGTTGTGTCGTCTTACCCAGAGAGACACGTGCAGGAACAGCCCTCCTGTCGATCCAGAAGGAGACCCAGGACAGAACCACCATCAGCATGGTTGGGAAGTACGTCTGCAGCATGAAGAAGAAGATGTGCCTCCGGAGGATGAAGTTAATGAACAGTCGATTGTACCAACCTGATAAGAAAAACAAAGAAACACTGATTTCCAATGTCTCATTCAGACCACGACCTGCATCCCTCTGGTTTTAGTCTTTCCACAAGGTGTTGAACATGGCTGTAGGGAGCAGTGATGAGATATAGTTACAGTATTGTTCTAGTTAGTAGTAGTAGTAGTAGTTGATTTGATCTTTTTTTTTTTTTACACAGAATTATTTACATTTGAGCATCAATCACAGTCAGTCAACCTTCCATAAAACCATCATTCGTTCAACTAGTTCATGAATAGATTGAAAAGGTGTAGGCTGAAGCTGTCTAGCTCATAGATGCCGACCCTGTAAGTTCATCATAAAGGTGTTGGATGGGGTTGAAGCCAGAACAGCCAAGTTCTTCAACCCACAGTGGGAAAACCCTGTCTGTATGAATGTGGGTATGGGCCTTTTCAGGATAGTGACCCCCTGAACCAACACTGTGTCTATCTACCCCTGTATCTCAGGTTAGTAGCTAGGTAACCCAATTCTTTATTCAGTTTAATTCAGTTATTAAATTATCCAACAGAGTTGAGTCAGTCAGCTTTGCTCTCTCCTTCACAGTCACTGCTCAGATTTATCTTGTTTCTCCCTGGAAGGTTCCCAACTGGTCAAAAGGACCATCTGATGCTATGACACACTGATCTGCCTTCTATAAATGAAAGTAGACACACCCTGATAAAGAGCACCACACCATGTAATTACATAAAACTAGCCAACAGGATGGTCCACATACTTTTGGCCATTTGAAATTTTGTAAACAGACACCCGAGCCCTCGAATTCAGGTTACTAAACCACACACACTCTCACACACAAACACACATACACACACACACACACCGGTGCTGCTGTAAAAAGCCAGGCCACTGGAGGCGTGGAAATGCTCAATGAAGAACTGTGACAAGACGATTTCATCTGTCCTCAGAGAGTCGTTCCCATTCTTCCAGTAAAGCATCAGGTCGTTCTCATTGTACGCATCTACACAGAGAGGGAGGAAAGGAGACAGAGAGACAGAGGGAGGGAGGGAGGGAGGGAGGGAGGGAGGAGGTGACACGGAAAACAGGAAAAATGAGAAGGGATTACAGAGATTGGTTGTCTTTTTGGAAGTTACGTGAGGTTATTTGTTGCAGCATGTTACACCATGACTTGAAAATATAAAGGTGTCAGTATTATGCACAGGGCCGTAGGGGAGAAAGGTAATGACAGGGGGCCACAGCCCAGTAAGGCCCACAAAACCCCCCAGGAGACTGATTTTTGTGACTAAATTCCTCTTATACACAGTCAATGAAATTGTGAAAATAGTGATGATGAAAAGTCAGGGGGTGGGGGGGCCACGTCAGTATTTTTTCAGGGGGCCCAGAATTCCTAGCAACGGCCCTGATTATGCAGTGTGGGTGTGTGGGTGTGTTTTTCTTACAACTCTCCAGCTCCAGTGAGCAGTTCTGTGTGTCCAGAGGGAAACTGCTGAAGTCCATCGAACAGAGAGCTGTTACAGTGACCCTGAAACACACACACACACACACACACATACACACAGCTTTCACCACAGTTCCTCCTGCAGTGCAGATAGAAATTTTCTGCTGTTGCCAAGGAAACCTGAGCTCAATTTTTCAATTTCAGTGTCCTTGTTTGGCCTCATGTGTGAAATACATTTTTATTGCCAAAGTCTGCACAGAAGAAAATCAGCACATGAAAGAATGAAGAAAATGAATGAGTGTGCAGTTCCCCTCAGCTGTAGGTGTGTTGTGTCTTTTACGCCCCACAACTCTTTTGATTCTTTTTCATGGCTCTAATTAACTTTGTTCCCAGCAGCATGAGTAACAAATGAGCTGTATACAACCTCTGTTCACTTTCTGCCAACACAAAAGGCACAAAAGGCAAAGGCAGGCTGGTGAACATGGTGGAGCGTTTAGGAGCTAAAGCTAAACCTGGACACAACCTTAAAGGGACAGTAGCGTTTTTTTAAAGTGCTGTTGTATGATCTACAAATTGCCCCAAAGTACTTTAATTGCAGTAGAAGACTCTCTGCACTCCTCCCGTTAGCAACGCCAGCCCATAGCCCTGCCCAGAGATTTACAACATACATTGTTGTGAATGGACCCAAAGAAACGGCCTATTTTCGTGGCCTAAAAGAGGTTTTACCTGAAAAAAATACACAGTCCCATTGTTCGCTATAATATAATTTTTTCCAGCCCCTATGATACTGTATATATAAAAAAAATTTCAGTACTGTATATCCAGGAATTCAGTATATCCATAATGTTTTGTGACACGCTTTTTATGCGCCCAGACCTGGTTGTGTTAATCTTTTAAAGATGTTACTCACATTTCTACAATGTGTGACTGTATTTCAGTATAACTTGACCTGTTGTTTCTCCAGCCTGTACCTGACGCTGTAGAGGATGTTTCCATCGGGGTACACCCGCAGCATGATGTTCTCCATGGTGGTATCATGGATGAAGGAGCGTTTGGAGTGGACGAAGAAGACGTCGGGAACCCAGATCTTCTTCACCAGTCGGGAGTCGAAGGTCCTGCTCTGGTTGTTACGAGAGGGGAACGCCAGCCGCTCGTCTTTCCAGTAGTGGCGCAGGTAGAGAGTCATGGTGAAGTCCTGCAAGACACAGACGCAAACCACAGGAAACCCTTTAACTTTGATCTCTCTAGATGTAAATTGCAGAATATGAGCATTTAAGAATGTACACAACGTTGATTTTTATGTTCTTCATCTCTCTGTTTAATGCTTGTGCTCTTCTGTCTGTCCCTTTTCCTTTCCCACTTTTTGTTCGACAGTTTTAAAATGATTTAAATCGAACTGAACTTGAATGAAATAGTTCTACATTTGATCTTGTGTTTTTAAACTTTATGTGATTGTGAACACATTTTCCTCATAAACTGATTCATGTTTGTGAGCTAAGGAGGATGAAATGAGGGGGGGAAAAGTCAGCCACTGTTTTGTAATTCATTGTCACCACTCTTGTTTTGGGAGCTTGATACATTTCTGATCTGGTGTCAGATGGATGACATGGACATTCCTCTGCAGCAGCCTGAGGAGAAAACTTGAGCGGAGGAATGGACCACATGCAGACTGCCACCGTTCCAGTCTCGGCTCCCAGGACAACACCTTCCTCCTCACCATTTATCTCTCTCAGTCGGAGGAACTCGGTGAAGTTGTTGGAAGTGAAGTGGCCGGCTGAGTTGAAAGCAGAGCCACCGTGGGGTCAGAAACCAGATGAAGGGAACGGACAGGAAGTGATAGCAGCAGGTTTCCTGACTAAGATCTTTTTCACCATGAGCTTTTTAAACCCTCTGAACTTTAGTTATTTTTCCAGATTCTATTAAATTATTAATAATAAATGGAAAAAGACTGCCATAAGTTCAGATTCTCATATTCTGAGGCTGTTCAAGTCTTCACACAAGCTAAGCTTTTCTGTATTTGTTTGTGGGAGTATATCTGAGTTTAATCTATGCATGCAGCTAATAATTGACAATTCATCAGGATTTAGTCCCTAAAAGTTATTTACTCAATGCACAGTCACTTGTATCCCTCATAAGACAAGAAATGTATATTAAATTGTTTAAATCTTCTCTACTCTATTGTGAACATAAACCAAACGTGTCAAAATGACACTTAAAAGGTTAACCTGTGCAGATATTAATAAACAATGTGCATTATGTTTGCTTTTGTCCCCAATATCATTTATTTTCATAAAAACTGAAGCTTTAAACTGTTGGATTTTCTAGACTTAAAGGAAACGTCGTGCATTTAAGTGAGCAGCACAGATCAGTGTCCACGCCACATTAACCAGCGGACAGGAGGTGGCTCGAGTCATTCCTGTTTTGTCAGTTTTCGTAGCTGAAAATGAAGTAAGGTTGAGCGCTTTCTCACCATGTTGACCTCCGAGATGCTGTCAATGCTCTCCACCTGCACATCGATGCCTACAGGGATGGCTGCACCTGAAAACAACAACACAGGAGGGATTAAAAACTCATAAATCACTGAAGCCTGCTGAGAAGCATTCAGTCAGAAATGTTCTCCTTCGACCTGAGGTCAAACCTCCGAGCCACAAAACTCACCTCACCTCACGAGTCACGACACACGACAGTCAGTGTCAGTTTTGTTTATTTTTGCACAGAGCTGACTGTTAACATTTCACTGCATTGCATGTATGTGACAAATAAACTCTGAACTGAGCTGAACTGAACATTTTCACATCTTTTATCTCAGGATCTTGAAAATACTAAAGGGATAGTTCAACCAAAATTCAAATTTCACTTTTATATCTCACCCTCATGTCAACTAAGAGCTGTAAGAATTTTCAGAGTCCTCCGTGCCTTCTCTGAGTTACGGGGGGGTCCGCGCAGCAGTATTTGTCCATATAATGGTTGTGAATGGACACCACTTTTCTTCGTCCAAAAAGACACACCAAAAAACATCCAAATACCTCCATACTGCTCGTCTGTAATGTCCCTCTTGTATTGAAGCCCCAACATGAGAAATTGTTCCGCCGGTTGCACTGACACAGGAAGAGCACTTCGCAGACCCCCCGTAACTCAGAGAAGGAACAGAGGACTCTGAAAATTCTCCCAGCTCTTAATCGATATGAGGGTGAGTAGATAATGAGTGGAATTTGAATTTTGGGTGAACTATCCCTTAATGACTTCTTACTGTAATAATGTCAACTGTCAAATGAAACTTCAGATCACATCTAACATTTCCTGGTTAATTAAAGGAAATAATTTGTAGGAGGCTATGTAATCTCAGGTTATAATATAATAAATGAATAATATACAAGACAGTCTACTGAATCCTGCTTCCATGAAAAAAGCTGTCTCTGTCTCAGTCAAATGTTATTTCAAGGGCTTTTTCCACATTCACAGACATATTCCAAAATATAAAAATATCTACATATTTGGAATAAAACTTCAACATCAGTGCGTCAGATATTATTTGATTTGTGTTGACCTTCAAACCTGAAACACAGGTCATCACATCAGAAAAGGAAACTTGGATCACAGCTTCTCACTCCCCCTCTTTGCTGCTCCGCCTCCGAACAAACACACATCTGACGGAGTTTGGAGAAGGAGGTTTTCCAGTACGTCTGTCCAGACTGTGACCAGCTGTGACGATGTCTGGTGGTGGTCTTGTTCTTTGCTAAAATCCCGCTCGGCTAATTTTAGGACTCGTTCACCGCTGCAGCCTAGAGACGAAAATACTCATCCCTGCCTCAACCACAAACATTAGCAGTGATTTTACTGTTGTTAGAAAACCTTGCTGGAACATTTGCAGCTCATTTGCAGGAGGGTTGAACTTCAACAATGAGGGGAATGCAAAGGAGGAATGAGTCTGTGACTGACAAGTGGTAAACCAGGCCTGTCCTCTGAACCTGATGCAGTATAACTGGTTTTGGTGCCATCTACGTAATAATCATTGTTTAAACAGTATTAAAAAATGTATTTTCACAGTGACTAGTGACTACACACTGAAATATTCTCATCATGAAGGAGCAGTTATCTGAAGAATAATAGTTTTTCAGATGTCAACCAAATTTGGTTGAAGAATGATCATCCAGTCCACTTTATAACAGTGCTTTGTTAAAGGGATAATCCCTATAGTTTTAGGAGTAGGTTCATTACCTTTAATTGTCAGTGCAGGCTATTTTTAGAACAGTGGAGCAGAGCCATGAGCTGCTCAGAGCTACGCTGCTACGGAGGCTAATGGGATTTCTTGGTTTCCCTCATCAAACTCATCAAATACACAATCCAACAACTCCACAACACTCTGGTGGACAAGTTGTGACCTGCACATTCACCACGCTATGAGATAATAAAGGAAACTTACTAGACAGAGTTGCTTTTCAGGTAAATTCATGCAAAACCGCTGAAGCGCGTTCCCGTCTGAGGCAGCAGACTCTGTATTTACCTCAAAAACAACTCTGTCTTGTAACGTTCCATTTTTATCTCATAGTGTGGTGAATGTGCAGAATGTGCAATTTCTCCACAAGGCTGTTTTGGAGTTGTTGGATTATGTATTTGATGAGTTTGATGAGGGAAACCAAGAAATCCCATGAGCTTCCATAGCGTAGCTCTGAGCAGCTCACGGCTCTGCTCCGCTATTCTAAAAATAGCTTGCACCGACAATTAAAGGTAAAGAACCTACTCCTGAGGGATTAAAATGTTGAACTATCCCTTAAATACCACCTACCTAATATTGTCTTTGTCTCTTTTGCTGCCAAATACACAACAAACTGCGCTGCACTGTGTATCCTGACAGCTTCTATCAGAACCAGCATGAACTTCTTCAGTAGTTTGAGCAACAGTAGCTGGTAGATCCTGACCACTGCAGACCGAGAACAGCCCACGAGCTGCAGCTTTTCAGATGCTCTTACCCAGTCATCCTTGTCAAACTGGATCACATCCTTATACTGCCCATTTTTCCATCTTCTAACACATCAACACATCAGCCATGAAGTGTTATTCAGAGCTTATTTTACTTCACCTGACCTGTCAGTGCTCATAATATTAGGCCTGATTGGTGTATTTTACAATAAGCATAGTATTGGCTCAAGCCTCCCTCTGACCCAGCACAGACAAGTGATTATAGGGCAATGATGGATACATGGATAATAAGCATATTAACAATAAGCAGTGGGACAAAATGAACATCGTGACATGTATTATTCCCTAAGCTGTCAGCATAGACAGTGTCACCACCAACAAGTTACAAACTGTCCTTTCACTGTCTGCTAACAGAGATGTGAATGCCATTGATGACAAAACATTATCAAGCAATACAGAAGATCTTGAAACATGAAACATGATAATCTTTATGATATTCCAATAAGTGGACTTGGGTTTAATTTTCTACTACTACAACTACACTATTAGTTAGCGATAAAGACAGAGCAATATAATCTATGAGTCTGATAAGCACTACTCTGCAGAATGAGTGCTTTTATTTAAGTCATATAGTGAATTGACATTACTTTGAGTACCACTACTTTTCCAGCCTGCTGTTATATGTGACCAAACTCATTTTATTTTACCCCACTCACTCAGTGCTGCTGTTAATCTCTCCAAGGGAAGAGCTCTGTTTTGTCAGATACAAAAAGGTCTGAAGTCTCTTTATAGCCACGGTTTGTACTTTGGTTAATTCTGGTGCTGGTTAAATCACTGGACTGATTGATTTAGATACAAGCAGTGCATCTGTGGACACTATTTTTAGTTTTGGTTATTTTAATAAGCACAAGATGATGCAAATGCCTTTTGACCTAAAAAGCTCCTAAACCATGTCTGTTGGTTTAGTAACCATACACACATACACACACTTGTCTGGGTTTGATTGTGACCTGCGTCTGGATGTGGTTTACCAGGTTACATTCCTGGTTTCACCCTCAAGGACGGAAAGAAAACAAAACACATGTGCACTCCAAAGTGTCAGTGTGAGCTTAGATGTAAAGTGTGTTACTTCCACTTGAATGTTAGCAGCTCGATAAACACTTTATTTAATGAAGTTCATTCAGCCAGGACTATAAAGCTCCTGCGGCTCAGCTTTGTCTCCGTCTGACTCGTAAAAACCAGCATCAGCAGTGCTGCAGACTCAACATATGTGTAACCCCAGCAACAAGGTTGCTGGTGGGGAAAACATGAAACAGAAGGTCAACCCCTCTCCCTTGCTCTTCTCTTTACTGCTTTCCTTTTCCCAGGTCACACCCAGTTAAAGCATGAGGCTGGCATTTTATAGAGGCACACGTGCAGATGAGGTCAAGTTCAGCTCTCTAGGTTTATATGACAGGCATATTCACTGTCGATGCAAAGGCTTGGTATTTAAAGGTCCCATTGTTTACAGGTAGATGTCAATGTGTAGAGTGATTATAAAGCAACTCTAGGTTCTAAATTAACTGAATAGTTCACCAAAAAATGAAATTCACCCTCATTATGATGAATACTCCGGAGTAGTTTTTTATTCCTCAAAGTGCATCTGGAGACCCGGGAAGCAGGTTCCTAGTCCAACCAAAACTTTACAGGGCCCGACACAAAAACCTCCATAAAACTACACAAAAAACTATTTAAGGTCCCTGGCAAGTGAAATTGGAGTTTTGTTTCAAAATATATTATATAAGTGTTTGCTTACAGAGGGGGCGCTGTGACAAGTATATTTTTTGCCTTTATGGATAGTATAGTTGAGGGAGACAGGAAACGGAGAGGCAGAGAGAGGGGAATGACACGCAAAACCTAATTTCACCTAGCCTACTAAACAAATTTTTCTTGCATTCAAAATTGGCAGGATGGTCCGATGCTGCAGTGGCTCGGCTGGACTGTGGCTGGGATGATAGATGAACGTGTTAGCCGCCGGGCTCGCTGTCAAGGTAGGCAGCAGGGACTTGAATCCCATTATCCACACTGCTCATCCAAGACATTCAGATAACAGCTGGACTCAGACTGTCCTGAAGGGGGAGATCAGTCCGACTGCCCCAAATTCCGATGGCTCATTTCTCACTTTGAGGAATAAAAAACTTCTCCAAATGACTGAATTCCATTTTTTGGTTAACTATTCCTTGAAAATATCAAAGCCTCGGTCCACAGAGAACTGCAAACAGCCTGTGTTCAGAAACTGAGCATTAAAATAAGTTGTCAGGACTTTTTTAATTTTGTGATGTCACAAGAAGCATTGACTTTGCCATCACATCCATCGATAGGTTGAAGCAATTTTTCAGTTAAACCGACAACGATACCATCAATTAAAAGTAATCAGTTACGTTACTGCGTTAGAGTACTCATGCCATGCGTTACCAAAAATGAAAAGCCTTTTGCAGCGCCTCGCACATGCTGCAACTTAATTAACTGACAGACACAGCCTCTTTGAAATGCACAGAGTCCTGACGATTAACATCAGTCATCCAACCAAATTAAGTCTGCAGGACAACATTAACAGGAAAGACAGTCAGAAATATGTCACATAGTGTTTTTTTTTTTGTTTGTTTGTTTTTTGCAGAACGCAAAACTGATCAAAATTCAAAAAAATTCAAAATTCCTCTTTTTACTCTTATTAGTCTGTCCTGATTGAAATGAGAATCCACCCTTGCAAATATACAGCTTTTCTCTTTCCTGTGCCATGAAAAAAATGAGATCAAAAGCAGCATGTGAATCATCTACAGTCGTCTCTACAACACCAGTTTTCCAGCTAAGACTTGTTTCTCTGGTTTGAGTTTGATCTTCTGTCTTCTATTAGCAACAGAAACTCTACTGTATGTGGACCCAACAATGGATATGATGGTTGAATGCTTCTTTTCTCCACAAGCTGTACACAGGTTGGTGAGTCATTATTATAAAGGTTTTTTGTTGTTGTTATGCTACTGCTGCAGGATCAATCTGCACAATAAGTTGGAAGTGTGAGTCTTGCTGCTCAGCCTGCATCAGGTGTTTACAGAGGCTCTGCTCTATCAGGCAGTGTCAGTGGGTCAGGGCCGTTGTACAGGGGAGAAAGGTGATGATAACTCTAGGGGCCCAGCGCCCAGTAGGGCCCACAAAAAACCCCAGTAGTCTAATCTTTGTATGACTGAATTATTCTGCACAAGAACCTGATTAATACTAATGCTAATAGTAATGCTGCATTAGCATCAAAACAAAGACTAGATAAGCTTTTGCTTCTCCCGCTTTCCCTTTCGGTCATGTGTGCATTATTGGATTAAGATGATGTGTGATGATGACTAATTGACATGCCCGAAATGAACCAAATAAATAAATAATAAATAAATAAATAAAAAATGATAATACATACGTAGTCTAAGTAAAAAAAAAAGTGGAAAACTCAGGGGGGCAGGGGCCCAATTTAGTATTCTCTCAGGGGCCCCAGAATTCCTAGCAACGGCCCTGTCAGTGAGTCAGGTTTTTTCACAGTTAAAGTGAGGACACACATTTTGCATTTTCAGATTGTGCTTTGGTTGTAAAAGCAGATGAAGTCCATTGTCTGAATTTCCATGTGTTGTCTGCAAAAGACAAAATCCTGCTCCAAACTTTTATTTGGGTAAATCTACAACATCCCAGAAGCAGACGTCCCTTAATCTTTCAGCGTTAAGTTCATGTTGTTGTTTTTTTTTGCTTTGTTTTTGTGCAAAAATATTTGTGTGCTCAGCATTTTACAATCAGTGGTTTAATCCCAGAACACAACCATGCAGATGGATCAATTCATGCAGTCATAAGCAGCATAATGCAGCTTTGAGGTTGCAGGGATCATTTCTGTGCGGCCTCCATCACCACACAGAGTTGTGATTTCACTCTCCATCGCCAGCAGCTGAAGGAGGGGAGAGGTGAGAGGTGAGTAGGATTAAGGGGTCATTCTCTGGGCACCTTTTAGACAACATCAACGTCAGCCTGCTGCACCATCCATACTGACTCACCCCCCGGCCATGCGTAACGCTGGCAGCTCAGCCCGAAACGCTGTAATGTAATGAAAGCTCGTCTTTGCCAGAGGACTGAAACACGCACAGCCTTTAACCTTTAAAGGATCACACCAGTCGTTTTCAGTCCGCAATTCCACCTACTGCAAATAACCCACACTTTACATCACAGCCAACCATTTAATTTGGAAACAAGATACTCTGAGACTCTGAGAATGAGATGGAGAGTGTGAAAATTTATAAAATGTGATAAAACCTGTGCTGCATTGCCTTACCAGGCAGAGATATGATTTTAAAGCTGCACCCATCTCATCAGGCACCAGACATTAAAGCAATACTTACCGATCTTGCATTTCGCTCAGCACTTAGTTAAATTTGAACATGAACAGCTCCCTCCTCCCTCCAAAGTCCCACCCTCTTCCTCCTGCCCGATCCAGCCCCCTCTCCTCCTCCACTGACGCGTGTGGCAAGAAAGTAGCAGCGTAGGTGAAACATTCAGATTTCCAAGGTTCACACAGACATTCACGCACACGGGAGGTTTCCTGATAGCCGAGAGCAAAGATGTGCTAAACGTGACTCCAGGGTTAGACACACACAGATGAGATCGTTGTAAAGGCTGAAGTGTCCCGCTTTCATTAAAAAGAAAATGACGTCGCTCTCATTGTCCAGTCAAGAAATAGACCTGAAAGAGTAGCTACAGCTATACGGATCTCTTTCTGAGTTTTCTGACCGGAGGGTCAAGATTCTGAAAAATCTTTATGTGTGTGGTGTGTTGAGTTTGGAATATCGCAGCACACCACACACAATACCATCAAAACTGTTCAATGACAGATTTTTTATCTTCATGTGTGGGGTCTCTCACAGATAAAAAAATTGGTTAAGATTTAGAAAATCTTTATGTGTGTGGCAAGTTCTTCTCTGTTCCTTGCTCACAGACCACTTTACGCGTGCGAAGCGGTGACAGGCAATTGGAAGGGACGCGGCGAAGGGACGCAGGGGTGACAGGCAGGAAGTTCTGCAAATAATTTTAATCGGACCGAATAAAATTATTGGTCAGACCAGAAATATATGAGAATTAAATATCGATGAGTTTAAACACCAGATGGATTTATTTTACATTTTAGTGTGCCATATGCTTATTAGGAGCATTTTAGGATTACAAAAAAAAAGTGTAAAAATGCCAGATCGGTAAGTATTGCTTTAATGTAACATTAGAAAGATGTTTACTGTAACTCCAGGGTTAGAGTTACTGTAATTGGCTACTGTGATTGGCTAGTTACTGTAATTGGCTACTGTGATTAGCTAGTTACTGTGATTGGCTACTATGGTTAGTTACTTACTGTGATTGGTTAGTTACTTTAACTTCATTTACTTTATTTTATTTACAGTACCATTACTGTAATTTTGTTCCCAGTACTAGTACTGTAATTTAATGTACTGTATTTTATTCACCGTACCATTACTGTAATTTGGCTTACAGTACTTGTACTATATTTTTACTGTTGCTGTAATTTAGTTTACAGTAGTAACACAGTAATTTAATTTACTTTATTTTATTTACAGTATCATTACTGTAGATAATCACGTTACTGGCTAGGGGAGTGTATCTGTTCCCCAGGTTCCACATTTTTTCCAAGGACCCAAGGACATAGGACCCTTTTTCTGAAGGGGTCCTATGTTCCCCGCTGTTGCCGGTCGATGGACTCTCTCTACTTATCTGGACTCTAGCTCTCTCTCTGACCTGTCTGTAGCCTCTACCTGGTCTTTTTACTAAACTTAACCAACTCCTTTCTTCATTGCCTAAACCCAGCTAATGAGACAATTCCACTTCTCGCAAAAAACTCCACAACTCCACCTCCACTTCCAGGTATGAGACCAAAAATTGCATGTTCCCCGGGTCCTTTGGGGAAAAGCTGGAAACATGCTCCCTGGTCATAAACAAAGCGGGGAACATAGGACCCGGGGAACATAGGTATGACCCCACATTGACCATGTAGCAGTAGCAAAAACATGGCCATAGCTCTTCGAGGTTAAGACAGCTTGGCCATCTAAACAGCAAATCACTTTCTATTTTCAAATGACACCGATACTCTCCTTTTCGAGACAGAATATTAATTACAGTTTATAAAAATAAAAATATCACCATCAACAGGAGTAAGACATGAGCTGGTGTGTAAATTTCTTCATCTGATGCTGTATCAGATTTTAAAAGATGTAAGGACAGTGAAGATTACAACAACCTCCACTATCAGCTGCTCTTTACGAATGCCTTCAGCCAATCAGCATCAAGGCTGGTTACCTGAAACTGAGGTCAGCCAAGGTCACACAGCAAAGAGCTGCAGCCAAAATATACCAGTTTTGGCAGGTCACCAGCTGAATGCAGACACTGCTGGTAAATCAATTACAAGCACTGATGTGTATGATGTGGAGGGAGCGAGGACGCCCGGCGTGAGTTTATGACAGTTTGTAGGGATTAATTTAAGTTTACAGGCGTCCTTTAAAGGCTGACCTCAATGACGAGTGCTTAACACATGCAGGACATAACAAGAAATGTCACATGGTGTATTTCTGGACTCTAAGTCCTTGGAGGGAACTGAGGAGGGGATGGTTTTGATTCTTCAGCTTCTACACATTTCACAACCCACACACAAGCGCACACGTAAACACCCCGACACTGACACATGTAGGCTACACACGCAGGAGCTATAGGCTTATCTGAGGCCATAATTTCCCTCCGTGCTGATGTAAAATTATAGTGCGTGGAAATGCCACAGGGCCGTGGGACAGACAGTGGTGCTTTTTATTGTCCCCACCCTGAATGACAAGTAGGACCACAGAGATGCCAGCCAACCGTATAGGACAGAGGACAGAGGACAGAGGGGGATACAGAGACAACAAGGAACATTTACCCTATTCCACTGAACTTTAGAGTTATTTGTAGTTTGATTAAATGGTGCTTCATACTTTTATGTCACTAATTTTCAAATGTAAATTTTGCTTTTGACTCCACTTAATTCATTCAACACCTACTGAAACCGACTAATTTGGCTTTTAAAGGGATAGTAGCATTTTTTTTAAAGTGGGGTTGTATGATCTACAAATAGCAGTTAATTGCAGTAGAAGATTCTCTGCACTCCTCACGTTAGTAACGCCAGCCCATAGCCCTGCCCAGAGATTTACAACATACATTGTTGTGAATGGACCCAAAGAAACGGCCTATTTTCATGGCCTAAAAGAGGTTTTACCTGAAAAAAAAGAACACAGTTCCATTGTTCGCTATAATATAATTTTTTCCAGCCCTTCAAAGTGCAGGAAAAACGCAGCTTTTATTTGGAGCTAACCAACTCACGTATCCCTCCGGCCCAGGGTTAGCGCCCGCCGATCAGCAGTTGGTTAGCTCCAAATAAAAACTGCGTTTTTTCCTTTCAGGTAAAACCTCTTTTAGGCAGCAAAAATAGGCTGTTTCTTTGGGTCCATTCACAACAATGTATATTGTCTGCTACTGCAATTAAAGTACTTAGGGGCTATTTGTAGATCATACAACCCCACTTTAAAAATGCTACTATCCCTTTAATAGTTTAGAAATTAACAATGAAGGTATAAAAACTTTATGTACAGACCACAGGCTTAGTCCTAACTGCAGTGGGTCAGGTTTGAATCCGACTCTCAGCTCTTTGCTGTCAACCCTCTCCCCTCCACACCCTGATTTCCTGTCTCTCTCATACTGTCCTATAACAATACTGTAATAAAGGAATTAAAAGCCCAGAAAAAAGATGTCTGTGTTTTAAGAATCAAAAACCATCTTAGTGTTGTTTTACATCTGAAAGACACACCAGCACGGAACCATCCATCCATCCATCGTCTATACTGTATATCCATGCAGGGTCATGGGGGGCTGGAGCCAATCAAAGCTGACACGAGGTGAACCCTTTCATCCTCTGTTCAGCTCCACATGTCCAGCAGCCTTTCTACTGTCAGGGACACATCTATGGACCTTCAATTAATGAACTATTGTATCTTTGAAGATATGAGGCATTGTTACACAGCATTTAAGCCAACCAAAGAGGATATGAAATACAGAAACGGAGAGGGTTTTATGATGCATAATATCAACACTTATCAGGAAGGTTTTAGATCTGGTAGCAGATGTACGGTCAGGATTTCCTGTGTGAAGCGGAGGCCCTTGATGTAGAGGATAGTTAGGTTGATGAAGAGGATCCTTGATGGATCCTGGATTCAGTTATGAGGATTCTATTCTTTGAAAGAAAGAAAGGAAGAGTCTGTCATCACCAGAGAAATGACAGCATTGTCCCACGTATAAAACTTAAAAGGACTTCTGTTTACACTTTCATCTCAGCCTCTTGTGCTCATGCAAATGATGACAAACAACCTCTGAGATCAGGATCAGAGACCACAAACTCTGACCACGGCTCCTGTGCTGGGTCAAACCATTGGTCAGTGGTTCTTACTGTAAAACCACCACCGTGATCCCGGTCTGCATTCAGACTCAGCAGTCGCTCTCTGGGACGAGGCGGCCGTGGTGCTGCCAGGTCTGAGGGATCTGGCAGTAAAACAGGTGAGGTCCTGCGTTGGCCAATCACAGGTGCAGGGTCACATTCCTGGCTGATTACTAAAGGTCTATTTCCACTGTGTCTCTTGATAAAATTGTTGCCATTGTGATAAGTTTGACTGGATGTAAAATCCTGTCAGCGTTTCAACGTCAGATAAACGGATCTGTGACTCAAACCGGCCTGATTGTGTTTCACTATCGCACCAGTTCCTGAAACAACACACCTTCACCGACACGGCTCACGTCACCACGGGATGTATTGTCTCACTTTCCACTTTCTCCTCATTTAAACACACAGAAGCTGTATTTATGGGTCTACATTTATATCTCATTACAGGCTTTAAGTACATTTAATCCACTGAAGGGACGACTGTTATAAAAGCATTTCCTGCAGTGAAGTGATGTGTGTCTGTTTGTGTGTGTCTATGTGTGTGTGTTGTCGAGTGTCTGATCGTGATGATCTTCACTGCAGACGTCAGTTTGTTTCCCACCCATCCATCTGCTCCAGACCTGAATATAATCCAGATTAATGCACACGAATCCCCCCGACTCACACAATCCACACAATGCCCACATGCCAACACACACACACTGAGGCACTCATTATATTGCAAAAACACACACAGGGACACACAATCACATTTGAGTGAACACAATGCATTTCAAATGCATTAACCATCACACACACTCGTGCTGCTACACACTGGTGTAATCTGGGTCAGTGTTTGGTTGATTTTTTGGGGGATTGGCGCAGCCATTGTCTGGGTGACCCAGTGCCTCATCAGCATCAACAGCAGTGATTTTCTGTGTTAGACGATGTGTGAGTGAGTGGATTAAACAAACAGGGATCAGAGATGAAATGGGGGGGGTGCCTTTGGGTGTTTTGGTGTGTCTCAAATCGCGCACTTCTCTTAGTGCACTTCTTTACAGTACACTCTTAGAAATAAAAGTGCTAATTAAGACCATATAAGGTTCTTCGGCTTGTCTTCATAGGTGAACCCTTTATTGTTCCTGGTAGAACCTTTTATACCTGGAACCAGGCTCAGCTGCATTCGCTTGTCAATTTGGCACAGACTCGCATTTTTGCTTTGATGATGTCATGCCCACTGCCATGTGTTTACACCGGCACCACCGGGATTACGGCAGCCAATCAGCACTGAGCGACGAGCGCTTGACGGCCGGAGAGTTAGGATTTCTCATCTCGAGCGACGTAGCAAAAAATCCCTCGGAGCCCCAGCGATTTTTCACCTGAGCGATTAAACGCTCAATCGCTCGTTTGCATTGACTTAACATGTAAACTCATCGCTCGTTCGAAAAACAAAAGGTCCGGTGTGAACGCAGCTTTAGTTTTACCAAGAAGCCTTGAAAAACCTTTTTTTCAGGGGCAAATGGCTCCAGCTAGGACCTCAGACCTTCTAGAAGAACCCTTTTGGAACCCTTATTTCTAAGAGTGTACACTAAAAGTAAAGGCAGTGCACTTACTTGCACAGTGTGCAAATTTCGATAGAGTAGTACTAGTGTTGTGCCGATTGGCGATCCAATCGTCTATCGGCGATTGAAAGGACGATCGGCGATCTGTTGTTTTCTTGGCGATTGTACACACACATACTCGCTATTTTTTTATTGATCCAATGCGCCGTCAAATCTGTTTTGTTTTCAAGCCGCGTCTCCGGCTGCTTCCTACAGCTACTCTGTCACATGACGGTGTTTCACCAATCAAATGCAGCCACTGGCGATGTCCAATCAGATGGAGAGAGGTCGTCATATGACCGCACACAAAATCTTTGTGGTAAACAGAGTGGCCACTCCGCCTCAAATTTGAGGAAACACGTTTAGCGAGTGTTGTGGCTGTGACCAGGCGACGCGAGCCCTGTTGTCATAGCCCGACGAGGTGTTGGCTTTCGGCAACACAGTATCGTTCTGATTATTGATCATAGCTCTCTCTCTCTCTCTCTCTCTCTTATTTGCTCTCACACACACGGAGAGAGAGAAAGAGAAGCGTGCATGACAACAGCGCACGGTAAAAGCGAAAGCGAAACTGTTGCGCTCCGGTGCTCCGGTCCTCCGAACCCCCCCCCCTCCTCCCCCGCGGCGATCGATCGTTCAATCGGCGATCTCCAGGGGTGGCGATTGGGACGATCTGAGAATGTCACGATCGCCCAACACTAAGTAGTACCGTCTCAAACCAAACACTGCCGCTGCGTGCTTACCGGAAATGACTCAACAGCTTCTTCTTCTACTTTTTCGCCGAAACTTGACAGCGCTTTTTGCCGATAAAAATGAGCTATTACTAAGTTGTGTTTTATTGCGTTATTATTGTTGTTGTGTTGTTTTGAGTGTTTTTTAAAGACCTTTATAACGTGTCAGCTCCGTCACTGCTCAAATCAACTGTCGCCATTTGAAAAGTAGTGACGTAGCAGAAGAACGTTGAGGGTGGAAAGTGTCCGACGATCCACACGCAATTTCTGGCCGTTTGAGTGCGCCAACTGAGTGCACATAGCACACTACATTTTTGCGCACTGCTCAGTGTGAACACACTTATGTACTTAAAATGTAAGTGCACGATTTGGGACACACCATTTGCCTTACCCTTCCTTTTCTGTGTGTGTGTGTTTGTGTCAAGGGGGCAGTTGTCGGTCTGAGAAGTGAAGCTCACTTCCGCGTTCAAAAAACTGCAATCCCCTCTGCTTCCTCTGGGGGCTGGTGTCAGAAGGGAGCAACTCTCCATTGACTGCCATGTTAAAATAGCCAACTTTACAGCTTAAAAAAACATATTTACATATTTATATTTACAGTCTGGTACATCTTATTTTTTTGGTCTCTACCCCCGCGCACATTCTGAGGGGGGTTAATTATTTTAAACGCTACCGTTTTACTGTTATTAGGTTAAGATTCTGGCCAATTAGGGCGCGGAAACGTTGAGTGACAGGTCCAACTTGGCGCAATTCAAACCCCCGTAGTAGCGGCACAAAACAGACTCCTCCAAACCAATGGGTGACGTCACGGGTGCTACGTCCATTCTTTTTACAGTCTATGGTTTGTGTGTGTGTCTGTGTGTGTGTGTGTGTGTGTGTGTACGTGTGTGTGTCTGACCTCCAAAGCCTGGTCTCATGGCGAAGTCGTGCTCCTCGATTCTCAGCAGCTGTTCACTTTTTATCAGCAGTGTTTTGGTGCTGTCCTGCCTCTTCAGTTTGTGGTCAATACGTCTGCAGAAACAACACAAACACAGACACACACAGAGAAAGACACTGAGTATTGATTGGCTTATTGAGGTTTTAAAGCATAAGTAAGCGATCCGGTCGTTTTCGCTAATGCTGCGTTCCAGGCAGGCTTTTGAAATCGTAAATTACAGCTTCAAGTCACAACTTACGACTTTGTAGCGTTCCAGGCAACCCACTCGTGTTTCTCCGACCTGTTTTACCGGTGAAAGTCACTAATTATAGAAAACGAACTGGTACCAACGGTCGGAAAAATACTTTCCTTGAACTAACAGTCCTCGTCCCTCTCTTCACGGCGTTCCTTGGCTGCACACACAGCCCTGCATGCCGTTCTCTCTCCTCATTGGATAAAAACTGTAGGATACGATAAATGTTTTCTCCTCGGCTCAGAGCAGAGCAGAGTGACTGACAGACCCGTGTTTTGGTCCAAACACTCTATGTAAGTGATTGCTGTCGGAAGATATAACTATTTAAGACTTATATTAACACAAATATATCACTTACTTCTGCTTTAATGGTCGGGGTTAATTATAGAAAACACAACTGCTGGTTCTCTCTCTCTCTTTCTCTCTCTCCTACGGCGGCGAAATCACAACAGCAAATGAGAAAACACAACAGCAAACAAAAAAAACATTTGTTGATTTGTCATTGTGTTTTCTCTTTTTGTGTTGTGATTTGCACCTCAGGGCCACCGTACTCTCCCTCTCTCCCCTTCCTTCTGCCAAACACACATTACCTTAATCAAAGGCGTGGCACAGCTCCACAAACAACCAAACACACGCGCGCGTGTACACGTGTGCACATGTTCCCCCATCACACACAAAGTGTATTATTGTGCTCCGAAACAAACCTCAGCTGCAGAACAAATAAAACCGGATCCTGGGAACATGTTGCTCCAGTTTACAGTACACTACATTCCCTCTGTCTCTCAACCTTCATGTTAAATTTAGACTGGGTGACACACCGCTAAACATCACTAGCTGTCATTATTATTAGGTTTGTTTGCTTGTTTTTCCATTCTTTGAGATCCTAATTTGGGAAATGACAGTTTGTCTCATATATATGTTTGTCTGTTTACTTTATGGTTTGTTATTTACTTTATGAATAGGCCTATATACCTGAAAAAAAAATGCAAGGTACAATATTGCAAATAAAATGAAATGACTGATTGATGCCTTGCAATGAAGTATTAAACTTAAAACATTACTATCTGTCATTCTCTCTCTAGACCAGTTTCTGTGAATAACAGATTAATAAATTTATTTTGCTTATTATTATATTTCCTCTTCCTGTAAAACCATTTTACTTGGTGCAACAGTTTCATGTGACAAAGTGTGGCCGTGGTGCTGTAGAAGGTCATCTTCTGTTCGCATCTCAGCAGAACCGTTTGAAAAACTCTAATATTTATTTTGTGATCCAGATCCTATAAATCTTACTCCTCAGGCTCCACCTACGTTAGATGCATTCTGGATCAAATGGACATTCAAAATTCAAAACCTTCACAGAGGCTAACCAAAAAAACACATTCATGCACACACATGGTTTTCTTTTCCTGTTTCTAGGTTAAAGCTGAATGTTTCTTTAGGCAAAGACAAACTGTTTTGGGAAATGAATGAAATGTTGAACTGTATGATTTTTACATACTGTAGCATCTGGTGGGTGGGGTTGTTACCAGGGAATTAGGACGTCTTAGTCCTTTTGAGCTGTTGTCATTCCATCATGTGACCTAAGTGTGGATGTCTGCTGACATACAGTATAAGCCGTGGAGGAATATATAATATTTCCCTCTGTGTAATATGATAGAAGAAGAAAGTGGTGAGAAAAGATACTCCAGTGTTGGAGCCTGCCTCAGCCTGCTTGGTTTCTATATCAGATGTAAATGCAGCAAACTCTGCCGAATGATAAGATCATTATATGGGTTAAATGCTTTTAAAGACAAAATAAGGTATCTTTAAAGGATAACTACCGTTTTTTACAATCTGAACCTTATTTCTAGCATAAAATCCGATCATTTCCTCACCCAGATAACTTTGGTGTCATTACAAGTCGTTCTGACGAAATTAGCTCCAGCTGAGAGCCACGTATATCCATATAATGCGAGAACACGGGGCAGCAGTATGCAGCCTCTAAATAACACATTATCTTTATTTATTTATTTATTTATTTATTTGGTTCATTTCGGGCATGTCAATTAGTCATCATCACACATCATCTTAATCCAATAATGCAATACACATGACCGAAAGGGAAAGCGGGAGAAGCAAAAGCTTATCTAGTCCCGCCCCCAATACTCTCATATTCATTTTTTCTTTGTCTTCTGCATGTTACATTTTGACATAACTTTTTTCCAGTATTTTCGAAACTTAACAATTTAACAATTTAACATAACACATTTTGTTACATGACATTTCTCAATTATTTTAAACATTTGACATTTTGACATAATGTGTTGCAGCATTAGGCAGTATGTAGAGTTGAAGAAATTGAAGTCCAGCTCTAGATAGAGCATAAGGATTACATGTGTGTCTGCACATGTGTCCAATTTTTTTCTCAGTCGTGAGCGAACAACAGTCTCTCCTTATTGCCAGGCATGTCACAAAAGTCACAAAGTCACAATTAAATCACAGTTGCACTTGTGCTCAATTTATCATCACAATGTAATAACATTCTACGTAAAAACTGACATTGACCTCTGGCCACACAGTTTCTCTGGTTCATCATATTGTTTTGGGAACACAATGATTTTTGTTATTTCCCCTTGTAATCTCAATACTGTGTCTGACGTTAGCCTCTCTGACTTTTATCAGCTCTCTTGTGTCATTCTGTACCGGTCAATCGTTGTGTTTACATACTTTTTCTTGAAGACGTTAAATGTTGGTAATTTTTTGGCTTCATCCTCTAGCACATTCCATTGTTTGATCAAGACCGATAAGGAAAAGGATCTCAGTGTGGTTCTGACCCTCCTCAGCTTAAAGATGTTTTCCCCTCTAAGATTGTGTCTCCTTCTCTGTTCATGAACAGCTTTTGCAGGTTGAGGGGGAGGCCGTTGTTGGCAGCTTTGTACATCATTTGTATGCGATAGTTTATTAAGTCATATAGTTTGAGAATGTTAGATTTAATAAATAACTGATTTGTGTGTGCCCTATAATTGGCATAATGTAAGATCCTCAGTGCTCTCTTTTGGAGTATTAACAATGGATGGGTGGAGCATCTGTATGTGTGTCCCCACACCTCTGCACAGTACTGTAGGTGTGGAGAGACTAGTGCATAGTACAACATATGTAGGGCTTTTTGATTTATTATTTTTTGTGCTTTCCATATTATGGATACACTTCTGGCCAACTTGCTTTTTAAAGTTCTTATTGTGTTCCAGCTTAACATATTATCAATAGTCACACCCAGTACTTTATTCTCACTAACCCTTTCAATATTCACTCCATTTACTTGGATGTTAATACTGTTGCTGAGGCCTTTTTTCCCAAATAGCATGTATTTTCCCAAATAGCATGTATCTTACAGGAAACTTGTTCATTTCACCAATATTTAGTTATGATACACTAGTGCTATTCCCCTCTGAGCCCGTGGTGGCATGTTATCAACATCAAGGGTCTGTAGGTTGAGCTACTGACCTCTGACCTCAGGTCCATTTTTATCTCAACTATCCAGAGCTTTAGTGAGTCCAGGTTGAGGAGAGGAAGCCTGTGGAAGCTGAACTTCATCCAGCTGCTCATTTTGTTCTGACAAGTCAGAAACTGACCATAGCATTAGCGGTAGCAACAAGATGACATCATCCAGGTCAGAGGTTAATAGGTCAACCTACAGACGCCGGATGTTGATATCATGCCACCACAGGCTCAGAGGGGTATAGCACTAGCCTATCATAACTAAATATTGGTGAAATGAAGGAGTTTCTCTGCAGATAATGTGTTATTTAGAGGCTGCATTGCACTGCCCTGTAGACTCACATTATATGGATATACGCGGCTCTCGGCTGGAACTAATTTCGTCAGAACGACTTATAATGACACCAAAGTTATCTGGGTGAGGAAATGATCGTATTTTATGCTAGAAATAAGATCCAGAATGTAAAGAAAACGGTAATTATGCTTTAAAGGATCATAGGGCAGGATTAATGAGAACGGGAACGGCAATGGAGAGATACGCTCGTTCTTTTTGGTTTTGAACGCTTCCTCACCCATTATTATTTAATAAACATAAAACGCATGTGTATTTTCTCACAAATCCTGCCCTATGATCCTTTGAGGAAAATACTCCAGAATAAAAGCTTCAGGATCAGAAACTACTGGAATGTGATGTCACATACTGTAACATTGATTCTGTCTGCAGGAAAAGCAGCAAAACAAGCCAAGAAATGCAAAGTACGCAGTGGTTGTCAACAGTGTTTGAGTGATGTTGTCCTCAGACAACATTAAACAAACAGTCTAAAGTTAAATAAACTGTAAACTGCTGTGTGTATGTCTGACATTCAACCAGGGAAACCCCAACCAGGCCACTTCCAGGATGCAGAAGGTGTAATTACAGCCTGAGCACTGAGCACGACTGGCTCTCTGCACCGATGCATGCTGTGTGTGTGTGTGTGTGTGTGTGTGCTTGGGAATGGGGGTAACACACACGCACACACACACAGTGCGCAGGTGAGCATGCAGTGGTAAAATTGATAAAAGCTGCTGGATGAAAAGCCTTTTTGAAAGTCATGCACCTTAACAGAGACACACCCACCTGCACCGCCACACACACACACACACTCTGTTCCTCTGTTATCATGAGGTCACAAATTTTGATTGAGCCAAATCCCATTTTTCCTAATCCATTCAATTAACCTCGGATCATAAACAATAACAAACAAACCAACCAGACTGAACTTCGAGCCAGTTTTAACTGCAGCACTAAACCTGATCCCAGACCAGAGAAAGTGGCAAAAATGAAAAGCATGTTGATTTTAGACATCAATCAAATTGTTACACGGTTCGGAGAAACTGGTCCTTAAAAGATGAAAGAGTAAAGAGTAACATCTGCAATAGGATCAGTTTCTTGTGAATAAAATGTTTGGGGTGTTGTGTTCAAGTTCAACGTGGATTTTCTGGCAACTGAGGAGTTTCCCTCCTTTTGCAGTTTTACAGTAAGTGGAGCAAAGTGTGTTTAATCCATGCAGCCACAACGAGGGCCTTCCTCAGTTTACACATCGAGAAAATATAATCCACCACACACACACAAACACACACACTCGGAAAACCTGAGATCAGGCACGATGAGGACAGCTGTTGGCAGCAGCATTCAACCAAAACCACAACTGTAACACTATACCACACACACACACATCTACACACAAACACACACACGTAACAATCAGTAAAAGTACAGTTCCGTTTTAAATGCTGTGGAAACAGAAGGAGCTCCATAATTCAGTGTATCTCTACATCTCTACCCTTAAAGGGATAGTTCAACATTTTGTCAAGCTGGCCCATCACCATAATCACTATAGTCATAGTAGTAGGTTCATTACCGTCGGTGCAAGCTATTTTTAGAACAGTGGAGCAGAGCCGTGAGCTGCTCAGAGCTACGCTACGGAGGCTCAAATACACAATCCAACAACTCCACAACACTCTGGTGGACAAGTTGTGACCTGCACATTCCACGCTACAAAATGTTGCAAGACAGAGTTGTTTTAGAAAAGGTAAATACTGTTTGCTGAAAAACTGGCCCTGAAGACAACGTGCATCAGCGGTTTTGCATGAATTTCCCTCTAAAACAACTCTGTGTGGTAACGTTGTGTTATTATCTCATAGCGTGGTCAATGTGCAGGTCACAACTTGTCCACCAGAGCGTTGTGGAGTTGTTGGATTGTGTATTTGATGAGTTTGTTGAGGGAAACCAAGAAATCCCACGAGTCTCCGTAGCATAGCTCTGAGCAGCTCATGGCTCTGCGCCGCCGTTCTAAAAATAGCTTGCACCGACAAATAAAGGTTATGAACCTACTGCTATGACTATAAGGATATGGCAATGGGCCAATTTGCCGAAATGTTGAACTATCCCTTTAATGTTGAAATATTCCTTTGAATATACACCATTTTCAGTGTGATCAGTTGTGTCACTGCTGTTTCTGCACAACACCTGTTACAACACTGAGCTGTGACATTACGCAGTAGATCAAGGTTAAACTGTAATACACTCTTATCTGTTGCTACACACTGACATTCATTACAGAGCAGTAAAACCAGATATTTACTGACTGGAATGACTGAGTTTACAGTGAGTCGGTTATACTGTATGTGATCAGTTAATAATCATTACAGCGTGTGTTTCACAAGCTTCATTGTCCTCAACAATGTGGTTTATTTTACTATGTTTTATGTAGAATTCTCCTAAATGTATCCACATTTCATGTGTCTTATTTAAGTTATTATAGTCTCATCCTGGAGCAAAATTACCACAATTACTTAAAGATGTGAAAACTGAATTCTATTAAATTGTGAGGGTGTAGGAGGAGCAACATAATGTGGTCCAGTTTCCTTTAGTGTGCTGTTATCAGCTGCTCCAATAAGTCTCAGTTGACCTTGGAAGAAGTGGAAACTGAGAGCCTGAATCATTATTAAATCCACATGTTTCCACATGTTGCATTATTCATGTGTTGATCAGGAACAGCTGAAACGCTGAGCGTTGTGGCTACAGGGGCTGCTGGTCGGTCACATGTATCACTTGCTAACTGCTTCTATGATTCCCAGCCACACTTACACTTTCTCCAGCAGCATCATGTGTTTCCAGATTTGATCAAATTACGGCTCTCTTCTGATTGAAATGCAAGAAATCACGGGATTTAATGATTGAAGTCATAAATTAGCGAGTAATGCTACGCATCCTGAACGTGGAGCTCAGAGTTAGACAGAGGTACACTGAAGTCACTTTTTCTTTTTTACCTAAAACATGTGAGTGTGTCTGTATCTGACTCTGTCTGCTTTCAGTGTTACAGAAGATGCTTGAAAAAGCATTGAACTGCTGCTGTGTACATGTACAGTACATGTTGTCCAGGTCATATTTGTCTATGTACTATTATGTAGAATACTATTACAAATGTATTGCTTAAAGCAGATATCAGTGGAATGTTTTTGTTAATATAAGTCCTAAATAGTCCTATTTTCCGTCAGCAATCACTTACATGGAGTGTTTCAGCCGTAACACGAGTAATCCGTATCTGCTCTGCAAGGTGGGATACAAATTTTATCCAATGAGGAGAGAGAACGGCATGAAGGGCTGTGTGTGCAGCCAAGGGATGCGCGTGAATGTGGTGACGTAGCACGAGGACCAATAGATGCCTGACGAGGGCGGGGGCTGCTAACTCATGGTGCGTTCAAGGAAACTCGTACTTTGTGTTTTTCCTTCCTGTGAAGTCATACCAGTTCGATCTGGTACGAGTTCACGGGTCGGAAGTTACGAGAGGCCGTTATAGTGACTTTCACAGACAACAGGACGGTAAAAACACGAGTTACAGGTTACCTGGAACGCTACAAAGTCATAGTTGTGACTTGAAGCTGTAACTTACGATTTCAAAAGCCTGCCTTGAACGCAGCATTAGCCGAAACGGCCGTGCCGCTGATATCTGCTTTAAGGGTTGATACAGTAAAACGAATCCCTCTAACATACACACACGCGCACTCAGAGGACTCTGAAACTTCTTCCAGCCCTTAGTCCACATGAGGGTGAGTAGATAATGTAGAAATTTCATTCTAGGGTGAACTATCCCTTTAATACTTAATATTTAACTAAAGCTTTGAGAAGATTAAACTGAGCAACTCTGATGAAGCCAAACACTCAGAGATTCACCCTCGGGTTCAGCTCTAATGTTGTAGTTGAACTGAACTGAAGCTGCATTCATTCATTCAGTCTTTCCAGCAGAGGCTCCAGGAAAAGTTTGGCTGCAGCTCTTTCTCTACTAAACAAATAAAACCTGTCTGAGGAGGACGCTCTGGCTAAAAGTGGGAATATTTTCAACCTGGCTTGGTCGGTGCTCTGCCGTGGGTGAAGTGAAGAGAGCATTTTTCTCTGCAGGGAGAATATTTCTGTGAAATAACTTAATCTGGAACTGGAAGTTGCTCAGTGTCGCATCACAGTCATTGTGTTATTGTTCGGCAGAAGTGAAGTGTTTTCTGACTTAAAAAGGAAGTGAGAATGATGGAACTGTGGGAACTACTCTGAGTGACGTGTTCATAGCAGCTCTCTGTGACCCGGCTGACTCAGGCTGAGGTCGTGCTGAGCAGCACACAAACTCTGAGCTGCTCATGAGTTTCATTCTGTGAAAGAGACTGAAGCTGGTTCAACACTAACTCACATGTGTTCAGAATGATGCTGTAGCTGAGCTGAATCACTGAGGACTGCACTGTAAAAAGAATTATGACGAGAATGACTGGACTTAAATTCACAAGTAACATTTTACAGTAAGATTGCCATCATAAGGATTGATAAATGAGATTATTCATTTGGTTGCATAAAGGGATTTAGCTTTTTTTTTTAAGTTCAGCTCCAAATAAAAACTGCATTTTTCCTGTGAGGGGCTGGAAAAAATTATATTATAGCAAACAATGGAACTGTGTATTTTTTTTTTTTTCAGGTAAAACCTCTTTTAGGCCACGAAAATGGGCCGTTTCTTTGGGTCCATTCACAACAATGTATGTTGTAAATCTCTGGGCAGGGCTATTATGGGCTGACATTGCTAACGGGATGAGTGCAGAGAGTCTTCTGCTGCAATTAATATTATTTGTAGATCATACATCCCCACTTTAAAAAATGATACTATCCCTTTAAGCCTATACTGTGAATCATAAATAAACAAATATAAACAAGCTATCACTCAGATTTATTGACGCAGGCTGAATATTTGGCAATTTCAAGTCCAGCCTTAGGACTGATTTATCTAATAGATGAGTTATTGTAAAGTGAAAAACCACTATAACAATTAGCTAATATGTGACTAGTATTTATAACTGGAAAAAAATAGCAACCAAAAGGGCCCTGTTGCCAAATGTGTTATAACAGCTCAGCTTTTAAATGACTTACTGTAGTGTAAAGAAGCTTAGTAATAAACTAATCGTACACTGTTCAGGACGTAGTCATTATCAAGTGGTACTATTTCATCCAATAGATGTTGAGACATTTCATGTAAACCCACAAATGTCAGCCTCGTGGTGAGGCTACATGACGTGTCAGAGGATCATCAAGGTCTCTAGGGCTCCGCACGAAGGCTGCATCAAATCCATGTTGGGATATTGTCCTGGAAAAAGTGGAGCAGGGAGCCTCATGGGGGATCTCCACAGTCATCGGGATGAGTTTGTGCCAGTCCATCAAGTTAATGGTTAGATATTTCACTAATTATGTGGAAACAACTTTGACCTGCTGGTCAAAAGAAAAAGGTCAAAGGACTGCCAAAATGAAGGGTTAATCCTCTGGGTCCCGCATGGATTATCTGTGCAAAATTTCATGGAAATCCACCCGACGATTGCTGACGTATTTACGTTTGTGCTAAAATGGTGTTAGCACGCCTCACTATTCCTCTGAGTTTTGCTCGACCAGCATCGATGTGATTAGATTTAGCACAGTTTAACACTTTGGTTTCAGAGCAAATACCTTTAAAAATCCCATCAGCCCCAGCTGTTTTGGGTTTCAGAGTAACATCAGGAAGATGTTGACTTTAGATAAATCTATTAGAAAATGGCAATCAGGCATTAAAACCTTAGGTTAGCTAATTGGCATGCAACGTTTACCAAAATTATTTTTTGATCATGACTAGAACATTTGCATATTGCATATTTCATTTTTAAAGAGATCCCGAGGAGTTTGCTTTTGGTTATTAATGAGTCTCATATTAATGTGGATGAATACGTTGTTAATGGGTCCATTTACCCAGCATTTCTCCCCGGCGGGTCATGGGAATAACGCTGCCGGATCGCTAGTTGGCATCATTTATGGTCAGAACTTTGACGGTATTAATCTGATCATCTTTAAACCTTCAACTTTCATTCTTGGTCAATGAAAACATTCTCGGCAAACGCTTTTGCTTTCGTTCAAGAATTTCGCAGAGGCTCATGGAAATGTAGTGTGAAAACACTTTGCATTCCAAAACTCCTTATAGTCCCTTTAACATGATGCTAGTGATATATGTATTTTTTATATAGTATATTTTTTTTGGCCTTTTGGCCTTTATTGGATAGTACATAGTGAAACAGAAAGGAAAGGGGGAGGTAGAGAGAGGGGGAATGACATGCAGGAAAGGTCTGCCCGACGCGGGATTCGAACCGGTGATGCATGCGTTGAGGACTGTAGCCTCTACATGGGGCGGCCGCTTTAACCACTGCGCCACGCACCGCCACGATGATGATTTTTATTTAAAACCAATGTGGCCTGTCGCCAGTAATGTGCACCAGATTTCACAACCACAGACTGTAAATGAAAACAAACATGATCAGGGCCGTTGCTAGCAATTCTGGGCCCCTAGAAGAATACTAAAGTGGGCCCCTGACTTTTCCACTTTTTTTCTTAGACTACGTATGTATTATCATTTTTTATTTGGTCTATTTTGATTTGATGCTAATGCAGCATGAGTACTAGTCAGGGTCTTATGCAGAATAATTCAGTCATACAAAGATTAGACTATGGGATTTTTTGTGGGCCCTACTGGGCTCTGGGCCCCTCGAATTATCATCACCTTCTTCCCCTATACAACGGCCCTGAACATGATTAGACAAGCCTATTTAACATCATCACCCATGAGTATGTGGAGGTGGTGCTGGAGCTCAGAGCGGGCTGCTCCACAGTCTCCATCTTGGCAGCACCTACCTCCTGGCTAAGCTAAACAAGGCAAACCTGCACTGGACAGCCTGGCACTCAGAGCGGCTTAGTCCTCAATTAGGTAATACATAATTTAAACAAATCCCTGTGCCAGGCTGTTTGTTTCTGCTGTGAAGTTATTCAAACATGGGGGGGGTTCACAGTTGGACCCAGTCTCATGCAGCCATTTGAAGACCAATTTCCAGAGTCCAGTGTTGGTGCTTGCTGGGTTGGTTAACTGTTCTTTTTCGCCTGCATGTTGAAATAATTGTTGGCGATACACTTATACAGACGGTCCGTACAGCTTTTCACATGATAACCTGTTAATATCGTGTTTGCAGCTTGTTTTGCTGCCCCCAAGTGGCCAAAAAGTCTGTTAATGAAGCTTTAAGATGCATAAACTTGACCTCTGCTGTGAGGAAGATGCTGCAGTCACCTGCTCCATTCACTCTGAGGCTTTGGCATAAAAACTGTTGTGTGTGTGTTGAAGTGTGTGTTTGTGCGTCTCACCCTCCAAACTTGAACTTGCTGTTCTCGCCGATGAAGACCTCCTTGTTCTTCCTGCGTCCAGAGCTGCGACCGCCGGTCACCGCGGCGACGAGGCTGGCCGTAGCCAGGGCCATGCAGGTCAGCAGGTCCACCCTCATGGTTCACAGGTTCCCCTGCCACAGCAGACACCACGGCAGCATCCTGGCCCCGACGAGCCGCCCCCTCCTCCGCCGCTCCACCTCCACCTCCAGGTCTCTGCAGTCCAGACCGTCCAGGCCGTCCCGTCCTGCTGACTAACGCTGCTGCTGGTGGTCAGACATCCCACAGCAGCTGGAGGTTTCCTCAGCCAGAGAGCTCTGAGACCGAACACATGAGTTTATATACATGCATATACACATATACGTTTAAACTCAGCAGCTGTGTGTGCAGCTCCTGCTGAGCATCCCAGCTGCTGTGATCTTTGTCTCCTGCTCTCCCTCCTCTTCATTCACTCACTCCTCCCCTCTCTCTCCCTCCCACAGTCTGTCTCTGGCTGTTTTATCTGTGGTTTTGTGGATCTTTCAATCTCTGATTAAAATCGATATGAATCTATTCCTCGCAGCGATAGAGGAATGACACTAATTCCCCCCTAATCCTCTTATCTACAGCCACAGCAATCTTTCACTAACCTACAAACAGTCACACACACACACACACACACACACACACGCACACACACCCATCAGTAATCAGGATTTTCTATAGCGGGACAATGAAAAAACAGGCACCTGGTGTGATTATATGAGGAAGCGCACACCTGAACCACCACATGTGTGTAAGTGTGTGTGTGTGTGCGTGTGAGAAAATGAATCACAGTGCTGGAAGCAGCTCAAACAACAACAGGTTGTTAAGATCAGCTGGTGTTTAATCCGAGCTGGAGTGGAGCAAACTGCATCTAATCCATCCGCACCAAGGGCCTTCCTCAGTTTACACCTCTAGAAGATATAATCCACCACACACACACACACACACACAAAGTAACACTGCAATAAAATCCATTTCTTGTGAATAGAATGTGTTGTGTATTTTATGGGCAGTTGAGGAGTTTCCTCCTTTTGTAGCTCTAAATTGTGAAATGAGGTGTTTTCACTCTCACTCAATCTCAACAGCTTTTTAAATATTTTACAATTTCAAGATCACATGAGACCAAACCTCAGTCGGCTGAGATCACCACAAAATGAGAAAACAAAACACTAAACACAAGCCACAATGAAATTGCACTGTGTCGTGGAGTACCAGAGTCAATCCACTGGAACACGAGCTGCTTTGAATAAAAGAGAATGAAGAAAAAAAAGGTGTTGTTTGTTCTCTTTTTATTTGAGAACGAGACACCATTAGTTCATTGTGGTTTTATCATCCATGTAAAGTGTCGATTTATGGGCTGTTTGTTGCCTCTATGTGTGATAGTTATCAGAGCATCAGGACGTACTGACCAGCTGCATGAGGCGCCTGCAGTGTCTGATGGGACGTCCCAGCAGAGACTGGTGAGGACAGAAGAGAAAAGCACTGGTACTTCACTTCTTCATATAAGGGATGTTGCATGAAATTACTGTGACTAATGTCCAGGATATCTGAGAAAAGGTTCAACACCATGTGTGACTTTAAAGGTGCAATACAATGTTTCTTACCAGACTGCACTACACTCCCTGCTGCTAAGCAATTACATCTATAAGCCGTTTTTATTGTGTAATACATGTAGGCTATACATTCTTTTTAATCTTAAAGGGATAGTTCAACATTTTGGCAAATTGGCCCATTGTCATAATCCCTATAGTCTTAGCAGTAGGTTCATTACCTTTAATTGTCGGTGCAAGCTATTTTTAGAACGGCAGAGCAGAGCCGTGAGCTGCTCAGAGCTCTTGGTTTCCTTCATCAAACTCATCAAATACACAATCCAACAACTCCACAACGCTCTGGTGGACAAGTTGTGAGCTGCACATTCACCATGAGACAATAATGGAACGTTACGAGATGGAGTTGTTTTAGAGGTAAATTCATGCAAAACCGCTGATGCGCGTTCCGGTCGGGTGTAGTTTTTCAGCAAGCAGTCTCTGCATTTGCCTTGAAATCAACTGTGTTATTTGCAACATAATTTTGAATGTCTGTCGTCAGGAGAATTAGATCAACAAACTTCCTGTTTGTAATAAAGATAAAGGAAGGAGGTATTGTAACTAATCATACTCTTACACTGACATGACTTTTTAATATTTCGTGGCTAAAACACTTTCTTGGCCCCGCCCACAGCAGCTCATTGCTCAGCTTTTGTACCGATGCTCCTACTGCTCCTACGCTGCTGTCCATGGATAAGTACAACTATTACATGAATGTTGTTACACTACACACACACACACCAGAATTTTCAGTGTGTCCCTGAATCTGTCAGCCATTAACCGTTTCATTGTTCCAGGTTGAGTTTCTTGAAACACACTTGTTCACGGTGTCTCTGAAGTTTTTTACTGCTGAGATGAACCGGAGAGAATCTGTCAAAGAGCTAAGACTCACAGAAAAAAAAAGACTCACAGCTGTCAAAGAGGATGAGCTTGAGTGAAAAATGTCCGAGAAAATTATTTTGACGCTTCAGCGGCCCGACGGGAGAGAGTGACAAGCTGCGCAAACACGGGTTTTATACATGTCACCATATGTCATGTTTCATTTACATGAGAGCAGAGGTCTACAGGAATGTGACGAGGACTCCACTTCCACCAGGATTAACAGCAGCTCTGGGAAACCTTCCCAACTGGATGAGCTGGAAACTTTTTTCACATCCTCAAAGTCTTTTACTGTGAAACAGATGTTGGAGCAATGAGGGTTGTCATGGCGTCGGGGTCGTACCATATCTGGGTCAGTTCACTAAAAAGCTCAGGTGCAGTCACAACCTACGAGCCTTCATCTTTGTATCTGTCCAAACTCATTTACATTCATCAAATTACAGCAGAGCAGATTGATGTGGGACTTGTCATGAGTTCAGAGTTCCTGTTTGTTTTTACACTGCATCATAAACTTCCTTATCGTGCTTGCACTGACATCACAGCAAGAGCAAAACAAATCAACATGTTTGCTCATTTGAATGTTGTCTTATCAGAGATGAGCCTAACTATGCCATAAAAAGGGGAAGTGTGGGGGCAGCGCTGCCTCCTCCAGCTGCACATCAGACTGGTTACTCCAGGTGTGGGTGTGGAAGTCAGCGCATCAGGGTTTCCCTCTAACACAGAAAGATGTGGTCACCAAAACTTCCCCGAATCAAACTAAAAGTTCACGATGACTCAAAAAGGAAACAAAAAGCAATCGGTGATAAAATGTCATAAGGCACTTAACTCACTATTTTATGACCTCAAAGATAAAATCTCAACTCGCTACACAACAAGACTGCTGGAGATTATTAGCGTTGAGGCAGACCATGCACACATCTTCTGGAATTGTATAAAAATGAGGATATACTGACAAAATGTCAACTCAACTGTAAAAAAGGTTTTGGGATATGAAATCCCAGTGATGCATCTTGGGAATATTGAGAACATTGTAATGAAAGATCTGTAGTTGACTAAAGTAAAGTAACAGCAAGCAAGAACGCGCCGTTCACAAGAAACTGGCTGAATGTGAACACTCCAAACCAGGAGCAGTGGTCGGAAATTGTCCAACATATCCTTGTTATGGAAAAAATTGACATTGACCTGTTGAGACTCAAAGGGAACATATTTGAAAGAAACTGGGAAAATGGAACATTTATATGAGACGTGGCACCAACTGAACGAATGCTACACTGCAAAAACTCAAAATCTTTCCAAGGATACTGTATGTCTTATTTCTAGTCAAAACAAACTAATTCTACGTAGCTTGTTTTTAGATCATTCTCACTAATTTTAACTTGAAATAAGTAGAGTTTTTTGTGTGCCTGTAGCTACTAAGGAAGAAAAACCTGCTCCACTATCTTACTTCAAGTGAAAACCTGCTTGAAGTGAGTAAAAAGTGTCTAAAAACAAGCTGCTTAGTCTTATTTTAAGTAGAATGAGATTTGTTTTGACTAGAAATAAGACAAATATTCTTGGTAAGACATTTGAGTTTTTGCAGTGTAAATGGAGCAGTTTGTTAGTGTTATCATTGTTTCTCTATTGTTTTTGCCTATATACATGTGAAGACAATAAAAAATTTAAGTGAAAAAAAAAGGCAGCGTTCGTCTTAGTCGATCTTCTACTTCCCAGAGACAATGGGTTAAACCAGAGCAGAGTGTTGCATCTAGTGCGAGCAGGTGTTTCACAGCTTCTCTGTCTGACACATAGCACATGGGACACAGCATGCTCTAAAACAGCCCCTCACCCTGAAAGAACACCCCACTGACATTTGCTGCTGCCGCTGCGCTGGAGGAAACACCGACTCACACCGAGGGTCATGTATGTGTCTCTGTTGGTGTGTGTGTGTGCATTTATGAGTCTGCTAATTACATTCTAGCCCCGCCCCGTTCAGAGGATGTGTGTGTGTGTGTGTGTGTGTGTGTGTGTGTGTGTGACCCTCCCCTTTGGTGCCCTGCATATGGTGAAATGTGTGTGAGAGAGAGAGCGAGGCAGAGGGAGTGTGTATGTGTGTGTATGTGTGTGTGTGAGTGTGTGTGTGCTGCCTATTCTCTAAATAACCTGTTGATCCAGTCAGGCTCACACTCAGTCTCAGGAGGCAGCAGACTTGGCTTCACTTCTTCCTCTTTCTCTTGGATTTCATCTGAACCAGAGCTTCAGCTTCAGTCGAGGTATTTTTGTGTGTGTGTGTGTGTGTGTGTTTGTGTGTGTGCATGTCCATGGGTTTCACATAGATTTCACAGGAAATCTGGAGCACATGGCAGCGGTTCTGGTTGTTCTATATAAAAGCTTCACTTTGTAGTAAATCAAGATGTTTTTACTGCTGATGTCCAGGATCCTCGGTGAGTCCCTGTGAGTTTGTGTAGTTTGTTGGTACAGAGCTTTTCTACAGGATGCTACTGTAACATCACCACCTCTTGTAGATAATAATGTCAACGAAGGATGATAATATTGAATTATTAAGTTAAGGGTACAACATTTTTTCCATAGCTACTGAAGGAAACTCATTGATCTCCTTTAAAAGAGACGATCTGGACTGCACGGAAACTTCTAGAACTAATGTCATAAGAGAATTATAACACATTTTGTTCACATAGCACTTGTCAAAACACACTGAAGTGCTTTACAAGATGAGGTAGACTCCTGGGGGATGAAAGTAATGGAGTCTGTGATGAGAGCTGCTTCACAAGGGGGAGGGCTGCTGTTCTGGGATCAGCTCTGAGTTCACCTGAGGTCGAAGGTCTCAACAGCAACATTCAGAAGGTTTTATCATGATATAACGTCAGATGATGATGATGATGATGATGATGAGGTGAAGATGAGCTGTGCCTAGACTGTTTGTCTGTGAGGCTCCTGTTGATATTTATTATATTCATATGGTTTTATAAGGACAATGATTGATTATTGATTATTGCTCTTTTATTGTACAGTAGCCCAAGTCTTGGATTTTGTTGAATGTAGCCTCCACTTGTGTGTATACTGTCACTGTGATGTAAATCCCAGTGAGCATAAGAGCTCACCTGAGGTCAGCCAGTTACTGTTTGTGTCTAATAAAAGTTAATGTCTAATTAAAAAAAAGTGTTGCTGACACAGAAGATCAATACACTGCTGTGTGTGTTAATGTGCTGCAGCTTTTAAGAATAAAAAACATGTTTTATTCCAAACCTCTGGGATCAATCAGGTAAAAGAGTAACAGTTGGCATGGCATTAAAGGGATAGTTCACCCAAAATTCAAATTTCATCATCATTCTCATTATCGACTCACCCTCATGTCGACTAAGAGCTGTGAGAATTTTCAGAGTCCTCTGTTTCTTCTCTGAGTTAAAAGAGAGAGAAATTGGAGCTTCTGCTACAAACAAGCTTAAATATGTAGACTTATTTCATTTTTTTCCGAACAATTTTTGATATCGGGGCTTCAATACAAGAGGGACATTACAGACGAGCAGTATGGAGGTATTTGGATGTTTTTTGGTGTGTCTTTTTGGACCAAGAAAGTTGGTATCCATTGACAAACATCATATAGACAAATACAGCTGCGTGGACCCCCCCGTAACTCAGAGAAGGCACGGAGGACTCTGAAAATTCTTAGCTCTTAGTCGACACGAGGGTGAGGAGATAATGAGTGAAATTTGAATTTTGGGTGAACTATCCCTTTAATGTGCTGCACCTTTTAAAAATAAAAAACACGTTTTATTCCAAACCTCTAGGATCAATCAGGTAAAAGAGTAACGGTTGGCATGGCATTAATATAAATATACAGAAGAGTTAATGATACATTTTAATTGAGCGTATTGGAGTCTGCAGCTGATGTCAGAGTTGTTATTCCTGTATTAGGAATATGCCTCATTAACTCAGAACAATATAATGAGTCTGGAGTTGTTTTAGCAGCTGTAGACGGAGTCCTGTACCAATCTGGATTATTTTATATTGGATCGTGCATTTGTTTGTTTTTTTAAAGGAGTCATAACCTGTTTTTTTACGTATCCAGCCCCCCTTGGATCGCTTTGGATCAATTCGTAAAACTTATTAGAAAAAAAATAAATAATTTTAATCAAACATTGAGCTTGTTCTGACCCTTTTTCCTACCGCGACTTTATCACGCGAGATTACGCATGAGGTTTTGACTGGTCCAGATGTGCATTGTATGAGGCGCGCGTTGATTCGCCGCAGGAAGGACAGAGCCGGGGGGGGGGGGGGGGGCTTGCCTGCATGCAGACTCCAAAACATAAACAGCCCCCTGGTACCGCTTCGGCGATTTCAGGTAGCGGACGGGGCGGGGTTGGATGGTGAAAGAGGCAAGTAGCCTCCACGGTGAGGTCACCGTAGGAGCAGAATCAAAATCTCGTGCTTTAGGAAGACACACCATTGTGTGCTATTCCTGTTTGGAAAAATAGCCGAAGCGAAAAAACGGCGCCACTTTCAAACTCCAGCTTTTCAGGCAAGTTTCAACTGATGTCAAACACCAATATGCATGTTTTAACAAGAGAAATTGCGATTTCCGGGTGATGACTCCTTTAAATTCTGTTCTTTCTGATGTGAAACTGTTGCGTGTTGGTGTAAAAAACATTGATTATAGCTGTGAGGTAATGCACTTTTGCTACGGCAACTGAGAAAAATTCCTGATGATTCACAGTGTCTGTCCTGATGTGGCTTCGCAGCGAGGAAGCGCTCTCACTCCCTACAAAGTCAACTCATTTAGTGTTAGAATAATTTATTGATTCCTGATTGGTTTTCTTGCACAAGTGCACAGGCAGATTTCCCCACAATGCCCAGAAGAACAAGTTCTGACCAGGAAGAGACGGACGTCTGCCAGCTCTCAGAACAAAAAGACAAAAGTCATTAGTCATCACTCAACCGTCGCAGCTCTAGAGCTCAGTTACCGAACGGGAAGATTTGGCATCGGTCCAGCCAGTGGCCTGTTCAGCAGCCAACAGGAAGACATCAGAGTAAATATGAGCTGCTGCGCTTGTGCTGTTCTCTATAAGGTGATTGTCCTCGGCTCTAATGCAGGAAGCACTCAACATAAACTCATCCAGACTGTGACAATGACACTGGCCTCGGCTCCACCCGGCGCACGCGTTCCCTCATCATGACGCTTCAAAGGTTTTCTAGGAGACTTCCCTTCACCGTTAAATCTAGGTGAGTGAGGGCGAGTTGTTTATCAGCCGCAGGAATCCTCGTCCTCTTTGAAGTGAAGCGCCCTGTTCACCTGTCTTTGTTTTTGGAGCGTGACGATAGTGTCAAGATAAGGTGAGGGCTTTATTGTGCGTGAACAACAGATGCATCCTCTTCCCTTTCATTGATGGAGTCCACACCAGAGATAAAAGGAAAGGAGGAGAAGACGAAGAAGTGATGGAGGGGGAGACAGAGTAGAGGAGTTGTTGGCGTTCAGAAGTTGTGGAGGATGAAAGGCTGCGTGGCTCCGGCTGCAAATCCAGCTTTTATTTTGAAATGATGATGACAAGGAAGGTTTGAGACTGAAGGCAGCCAAATCCTCCGCACTCATCAAAGGATCAAACCTGAAGCCTGCTCCGAACGCCGCGCGTGTTCTGTCACGTCACACGCTCTTTCACCTTCATGTGTCCATATCAACAGGAATGTGTCTCTAATCATGATTTTTCTTTTCCTTTTTTCCCCCTGTATCTGTCTGTGTGTGTCCGTGTGTGTGCGTGTGTGTGTCTGTGTGTGTGTGATGCTGAACCACCCAGTGAGATCCAAAGAAAAACCTGCCACAGGAAAAAAAAAAAAACCCAGACTGGAACGTCTAAGCTGAGATCGCCACGGTGGAAGAAGTATGGACTGAAGGCCCTGGCTGCATCCTCCACGTGTGTGTGTATATGTGTGTGTGTGTGTTTTAAATGCGTCTAGCTGAAAGGAAATCATGTCAGCGATACACACCTGGGTCTGTTTCCTCCTCTGGATCGGCTTCGCCACGCAGGACAAAACCCCAGGTAGGACACAAACGCCTCATTGTCCGGCAGCTTCAGCTGATCCGTCGGCAGGGAAACGCAGAGCAGAGGATTTCTCTGCAGAACCTGATACACAGAAATACAAAAAAAGTGACTCTTGAAGGTGTAACATTGTAAGAGTAGGGTTTTTTATTCACTCTGCAAAAGAGAAGGTTCTGAATAAGTCAGACGACACATTCACGTTCCCTCTAAATTAAATCCTGACGTCAGGATGGAAAACTGTGCGGCCACGGCCGGTGACAGAGCAGCTGAAGTGAAGGGAAAACCTGGTCTGTTCTCACTCTCTCAGCTCTGACCATCATTCCTTTCATCTGAGATAATATCTGACTCAGCAACTTTATTAATAACATGTGCGGACGGAGAGCTCTCTAATTTGGCGGAGCTCGTTTGGAAGTGAAGTCCGTGCACATGTAGGATGAAGCAGGATTCAAGGTTTAGTGGAGACACATGGCTCTGTGGTGGGAGGGGCCTGGGAGCCAACAGTCAAATGTGCTGTGCAGCCCCGCACGTCAACGCTGATTCACCCGTCCTCCTCCACTTCCTGTCAGGACGGAGGTATGAGACAGATTTAATGATCAACTCTGCAGCTTTCACCTGCAGCACTGACTTCATCAGAGTTTGTGTCTGCTTGCCATCCTTTAACAATGACAACATTTACATAAAGATTTCACTGGAGCGGTGCTGTTTAGCTCTGAGGCAGAGGCTATTAGTCGTTGCCGCAGCTGGCCCAGGTTTGAATCCCCTGGTGTGCCCTTTGCTGCATGTCAGTCCCCCTCTCTCTACCGCTCCATTCCCTGTCTGTCTCTACTGTTCTGTCAATTAGAGGCAAAATTATACAAAAAATACTTGAGAAAAAGAAAGAAAGAAAGAAAGAAAGAAAGAAAGAAAGAAAGAAAGAAAGAAAGAAAGAAAGAAAGAAAGAAAGAAAGAAAGAAGGGTTAGGGTAACCCTATGTAGCTGCATTTTAATACTGGGGCAGATTAACTTTGAGCAAAATTCATCTACATTTTGTGTATTTTTAATTTTGCACAACACATTAAGTGATAAGATAATGTATCATCTATGTTGTAACTCAGGTATGTACAAGTTCAAGTGTCTCTAAAATGCAGTAGTTCATTGACAACCATGAGATAAAGGCTACTGAGTGGACTCTGACTGTTTCCAAGGTCATGTTCACTGAGACCTCAGCTTACCATCATACAGAGACGGCTGCAGGTGAGGATCATCACCAACAGTCAAACTGTTTGACATTTTCACTTTTTGTAGCCTATCTTGTCCTCATCTCCATAGTAACTCTGAGTTTGCATCTCCTTGCACAACCAAATATCAGTAGTTCTTCAAAATCAAGGGTCTATACAGCTTTTTTCATTCATACAAAATCAAAGCAGCTGACAGAGTATCTTGTTATTTATTCACTTATCAAAATGCTCAGACTGATTGAAACCAGATCAGAGGGGTAACACCCATATTGTAGTAGCCTAATATCTGATTATGTTGTGTAAACTTTTGTGTAAAAATCTGGTGTGAGTCATGATTCAGTCGAACCTGATCAGACACGATGGAATCAACATCTGTAAATCTGCTCAGGAATCAGAAAATAAAGTTTCTCAGTAACTCTGTCAAGTGTTGACACGCTGCAGTAGCGGCACAGAACAGCTGGATGAAGCTGTTCACAGAGAGCAGGATGTTCTTCCTGTGACTGGTTTTACAGTAACTGCTGTTGCTTTTAGAGCTGCATGAACTCAAATCTTCATTTTGCGAGTGAAATACCAGGCTCTCCAGCTGCAGTTTTCACCAGCTGTTCTCTACCTGAGCAGGTGGAGATCAGCCAGTCAGTCATCATCTGGAAACAATGATCATGATGCAGCTGTTTGTCTTTTTCCAATAATTGCCTTCCTTCATGATGCCTTCCATGTGTGCTAGAGAAACAAACAAAACCAAACATCCGTTGTGTACACACACAGATGTTAAATGTTGTTTGGTTCAATATAGAGATACAGTATACGACATACAGTAACATTCTGGCCTCCTGTTGGTCTGTTTTGTGTTTTTCAGTGTTATTCACTTCTGTCAGTCAGAATGTTATGCCTAATCGGTGTATTTATAGATATCGGATATAACATATAGAGTCTATCCATATCATATATAGTATATTTATATTTCAAGCTGTTTCTAAAGCTAATGCCAAGCAAAGCCCATCTGTCAAACCGAAGGCCTGGGGGCCAAATACAATTTTACATGGCCCACAAGAAAATTTAATATTTCTAATATTAAAGGGATAGTTCACCCAAAATTCAAATTTCACTCATTATCTACTCTGTACTCACCCGCATGTCGACTAAGAGCTGTGAGAATTTTCAGAGTCCTCCATGCCTTCTCGGAGTTACGGGGGGGTCCACGCAGCAGTATTTGTCAATATAATGGTTGTGAATGGATACCACTTTTCTTGGTCCAAAAAGACACACCAAAAAACATCCAAATACCTCCATACTGCTCATCTGTAATGTCCCTCTTGTATTGAAGCCCCCACATGAGAAATTGTTCTGCGAGATTTGCACTGACACAGGAAGAGCAGTGAACTGAGACACTGGGAGCTTCCACTACAAACAAGCTTAAAATATAGACTTTATATGGACAAATACTGCTGCGCGGACCCCCCCGTAACTCAGAGAAGGAATGGGGGACTCTGAAAATTCTCACAGCTCTTAGTCGACATGAGGGTGAGTAGGTAATGAGTGAAATTTGAATTTTGGGTTAACTATCCCTTTAATGACCAGTATTAGTACTCACACTACTCGCACTACAAATCCCGTAATACACTACAATGGGTCGTGACCAAGCACCAAGCCCTATCTGCTTCTCTGTCACACCTCCACTCAGCTGTTTGGACCTCAAACATAAATGAACATGAAGCTATATACTGTATGTTGGCTGTTAAAAATCAAATTCTTGATTAAAACAATGTCAGTTTTAGCAATATATAACGTCTCTGGTTTTAGTTTGCGACATACTTAGTGTTTTAAACTTTGTGTTTGACACCACTGATCAATGAAGGCTGCTACATGGTGTGTTGTGTGTCGACAGCACGCAACAAATACAATAACAAAACTACCAACATGTGCAGGCATGTGGCTTCAGAAAGATGCAAGTCATGACTTACAAGAAAAACATATCCACAGTGGAAAACAATAGACCTGGTATTATCACCAACTGTTTCATTTCAAAGCATTCAGCGGATCAGCTATCAGTTAAAATCCTGGACCGGGTGTTTATCTTATTAAATCAGTGCATGTGTGGTTAATGTTTCACCTTCTGTCAGCCACCATGAAGAGACAGTGTTTGCTCAGTAAAACAAAACACTTTAAACAAGGGCATGAAATGTCACAGCGCTGCGCGACGGGAGCCGACAGCGACACGTCGACCGAGCCGTCGGGGAGGTAAACAGGTCGGCTGCGGTGCGGGGGGGTACAGGTGTGAGTCAGAGGTCTGAGTCACCGCTTCACTGCTGTCAACGCTGATTTATGAGCAGAGGGAGAATGTGAATGAGCAGCTGAAAGTGTGAGATGACAGTGAGCCAGGACAGAGGTGGAGAAGGTGCTGACAGAACCGCTCAGGTGATAAAGTAACTATTAATCCCTGGTCACACACTCACACACATACAGTGCTGTGAAGAAGTATCACTGAGAAATATTTTGCATATCTGTCACTAAATGTTTCAGAGAGTTTTTAAATGATGATTTCATTTATTAAGGGAAATAAGATATCCATCCAAACCTACCTGGCTCTATGTAAAAAAGTAAATGCCCCCTAAATCTAATAATCAAGCATTTGTGATGGCTGCACATCACTGTGGAGGAATTGTGGTAGACTCTTCTTAATCCAGCCACATTAGAGGGTTTTCAAGCATGAAAGGCCTGTTTAAGGCCGTGCCACAGCATCTCAATCAGATTTAAGAGGTTGACCTGCTGGTGTGTTTCTAATCATTGTCCTGCTGCGTTTGACCTTGAGGTCACAAAGTGATGGCCGGATGTTCTCCTTCAGAAAGCAGAAATCATGCTTCCATCGATCACAGCAAGTCTTCCAGGTCCTGAAGCAGCAAAGCAGACTATCACACAACCGCCAACATGTTTTACTGACGATAGGATGCTCTAGTTATGAAATGCTCTATTAGTTTTAAACCAGATGTAACGAGGCGGACACCTTCCAAAAAGTTCAGCTCTTGTCTCATCAGTCCAAAGAACACTTTCCCAAAAGTCTTTGAGATCATCAAGATGTTTTCGCCAAATGTGAGAGGAGCCTGTGTTCTTTTTGGCTGGCAGTGGTTGTGACGGAGACAGTTTTTTGGTTTCTTTCTTATTGTTGAGTCATGAACAATGACAGTCTCTGAGCCAGGGAGGCCTGCAGATCTTTAGAAGTTCTTTTGTGACCTTCTGGATGAGTCTGATGGGCAGGTTTTCACCACTGTTCCAACCTTTCTCTATTAGTTCATGATGACTCTGGCTGCGGTCCCGGCTCTGGAGTCCCAAAGCTTTAAAAAACGGCTTTGTAACACTTTCCAGACTGATTGATGTCAACGATTTGGTGTTTTTTCATCTGTTCTTAAATTTCTTTAGATGGCAGCAGGATGTGCTGGTAGTGAGATCCCTCAGGTCCTGTTGAATTGATTTCTTGATTCAACAGCTGTATGTTGAGAGTGAAACTGAGCTCAGCTTTCCAAGAAATGTGGTTTATCACACTTAATTCATTATTTAAAAAGAGAGGGCAATGACTTAGGGCCAAGTAGGTGTGGATAGCTTTCTCCCTTAATAAATACAATCATAATTTTTAAAGTATGTACTTTTTCCACATGTGACAGTGGTGGTCCTGTCACTATGCCTCCAGTTGATCATGTGCCCTGGCTACTTGGCCAAGGGGATGTCCCTTTGGCTGACTGGTTAGCGCGCATGACTCCGACCCGGGAGTCTGGGGTTGTCCCTGGATCCCGCCATGGTCCCTCTTCACCTTGCCACATTCTGGCGTTGTTGGCAGGATCCATGTAGCACTAGGGGTGGGTCCATGGATTCCGATTGTGTGGCAGCCTGTGCGGAAGCACGAGGACGTGCTTGTGAAAAGAGGGGGAGAGATGTGACAGTGGTGGTCCTGTCACTATGCCTCCAGTTGATCATGTGCCCTGGCTACTTGGCCAAAACACAGGATGTCCCTTGACCGACTGGTTACAATGACTCCGACCCGGGAGTCTGGGGTTCGAAGCCCGCCCGGGTCCCTCTTCACCTTGCCACACACATATCAAAATTTGTGTGATACTCTGAAACGTTTACATGTGACAAACCTGCAAAAACAATAAGAAATCAAGAAGGGGGCAGACACTTTTTCACAGCTCTGCAGATGTGCATAATGCAGAAGTGAGTGAGTGTCCAACACTCGGATGAACCCAATGATCTGTCTGCAGTTTTGAATCCAGTGTCTTTAAAGGACAATTCCAGGCGAATTCAACTCGGGGTGTATGTTCCTATCATTTTAGGTCTAAAAGAAGGAATCTGAGGATTTTCAGTATAATGTCTCCTGTTTTGCGGTAGTTGTGTCTGTCCCCGGATCACCTGCAATTGTCCTTTAAGCCGACACCCTGAGTGAAGCTGTCAGAGAATCAGGGGGGTGAGGTTGGTGGGGACGGAGAGGCTTGTGAAGTGGTTTTCCGGGGAGATGTTGTGGAGGCGTGTGGAATTCAGACCTGAGCTTCCCAAACATTTCTCAGGCTGCAGAGGCAGGATTGAGCTCAGTGGGTGAGTTAGTTCAAACACGGTGATCTGTGGGATTATAAAAAGCAGGTTGCACCCGCTCCGCCCCGCTAACAGATGTCCCATCAGGTGTACTGTCTGCAACAGGTAGTGGAGGAACAAAGGCACAGGTGCATGAGAAAGGTCACCAGAGGTCCGTACACCATCATGAGTGACGGGTCTGACTTTATCCTTTATCTTTTCTAATTGTCTTGAAAATCCTAAAACAGCAATGAACTGTTCCTTATACTGTGTAGTCTGATGGATGTGATTCCTGAGCCATTATTTACAGAACGTATTAACACACATCAGTGAGTCACAATGTGGCAGTGACAAGTGACTTCATCACCATTAACACGCTGTAGTTTATTTTGACTCCACACACAGCATCCTGAGGCCACCAAATACTCACTACAGCACCACATGTGGGTTAATCCACCTCTGAAAATAGGTCCAAACCAACGCACCAAAAGCACCACTTCATCGTCAGTGACAGCACTGAAGAGCTGCAAGCAGGGGTGTAGCACCAAATGCTGGGCCCTGTGCAGTCGTAATGTCAGTGGGCCCCCATGCCAGTGCACGAAGGGAAAGGAAGTTGTTTTTGAGGTAAATTTATACAAAGCCGCAAAAGCGCGTTTATGTCGGGGGGCAGTTTTTCCGCAAGCAATCTCTTTTCGGCACTACACTGGCTTTGCATTTACCTCGAAAACAACTCGTAATGTTCCTTTACTATCTCATATCATATCCCCACCGTTCTAAAAATGGCTTGCACCGACAAGTAAAGGTAATAAATCTACTCCTAACTATAGGGGTTATGGCATCGGGCCAGTTTACCAAAATGTTGAACTATCCCTTTAACAGTTGCTTCCCCTAATTCTGCCTTCTTTCTTTTTCTTTCCACTCTTTCTTTTTCTGATACCCCGATACCCCACACAAAAATAATAATTAGGATTTTCATGGGCCCTCTCCCTACTAGGGCCCTGAGTGGTCAGGTCCCCTTTTCCCCCACGGCTGCCAGAGGTGAACATTGTCACAGTGAAGTTCACCTGTGACCTTTTCCACATATAATAGCTATCACTGTGACCTTTGACCTCCCTCCACCTAATTCAGGTTATTTCCTTCATGTGTCCAAGTAGGAAGTGATACACTGCTGGTTTTGGTATTTTCATGGGATTAGTTGACAGTGTGAAACCAGTGTGAAACTCTCCTCCACTCCACTGGTTTCAGGTTAAGTTCCTGTTCAACCAGAGTCATATGAAACTTTAAAGGGATAGTTCAACATTTTGCCACATTGGCTCATTGCCATAATCCCTATGGTTTTAGGAGTAGGATCTTTACCTTTAGTTGTCAGTGCAAGCTATTTTTAGAACGGCGGAGCAGAGACGTGAGCTGCTCAGAGTACACTACAGAGGTGTCCATCATCAAACTCATCAAATACACTAACAACTCCAAAACGCTCTCGTGGACAAGTTGTGACCTGCACATTCACCACGCTATGAGATAATTAATAATGGAACGTTACGAGAGTTGTTTTTGAGGTAAATACAAAGACTGCTTGCTGAAAAACTGCCACTGCCTAAAAAAAAAGTCTCAGCTTAAAGGTGTTTTGTATGGCCCAAGAGTTCCTGTGACATTCATCAATAGGCCAGTGATGTGTTGTGAGGTCACAGTGACGATCAGTCCATCCTTGAGTCCCAATGGATATGAATACAAATATGAATTGCTTTATCCCCAAAGGGAAATTCATTATATTTTTTATATTTGAAGTTACCTTGTGAGATTACAATTAAACAGCACACAAGCTGAGACCAGTTGTCAATATTGGCAGCAGCAACGCTGCTATTCTGATGAACCGCTCAGAGCAACTCAGCACTCGGTGCAGCCAAGTGGTTTTTGTTTTGGTACCGCTCCCTCCATGACACAGTCAGCAAACTGTCTATAAACTGGCTTTTTTATTGGCTAATGTCACTGAGCTGCTTGTGTTTCGCAGCAATACTGTTGGATTTCCTCACTTATGTAATTCATGTGTTGAAAGTTGCCAACTTTTACAGCATGAATTACACTGCCGATGAATAACCCACCTCCACCCTGGATGTGTAGCAATAAAGGGAATCCATGGGTGACTGCAGTATGTAGAAACTCCCTGTTTCAGGTTAGAGAGTAAAAATGACAATGGCTGTTTTCTCACGTTTTAAATCTAAAATACTCTACAACATAACTAATCACAGAATTCCCATTCCAGCAAAGTTGTTTTTATCCAACAATGCCTTGCTTTTTGCTCCACAAATTGAGGCTTGTGAGAACAATGTCATGGAAACTAAATAACAGGTGTCTTCTGAGAGTTGTTTGTGACAGCGTAATCTAAACCAACTAAGGAAACAACTCCACAACACGGAGGTTATTGGGTATCAGCAGTGTGATGTTGATATCTGATAGGCAGAGTTTAATACTCACGCTCATCAGCTTCCTTGTACAGTGTCCATCGACAGTCAAAGCCTCCATGATCAATGTATATGAATGGTTTTTGGTCATTCAGTTAATTGCAAATGTCACTGTAAATTTGCTCCACTGAGATACAGTACACTATCAGGCTTCATCAGGTGTTGATCCTGTAGCCCCCTCCTGTGGAGGTGCAGGGGGCAGGTGGTTTGGTTCATACTGGTTGTGGTGGGTCTCCTAGTCTGTGACTGTGCAAAGAGCTGAGCACTAGCGTAGATACCTGGTGTAGGAAACGTTGCTTACAGTAACTAAGTTGTCACGGAGTTAAATGGGAATGTTAGTACATGTTTTCATCTCATTTGATTCTTGTAATAGGCTTTTTTTTACCTGTCTGAACAAATCTTCCCTGAAGCTACAAACCATCCAAAACGCTGCTGCCAGGTTTTTACGTAATATCCTCACACACTGGAGCTATCACACCTAGTTTAACACTGACGAACAGGCTTTAGGACCTGAGGTGATTGTGCCTTATAGTCAACAGCTCCTAAGTCCAGCATCGGCTTCTGTTTAGGATCGTTGGACTATTTATTTTTCCACTTGTTGATTTTTTTCTCTCCTTTGATTTTACCCATTTGATACTGGAGAGTACTATATAAACAGTTAGCATTTTTTTAAAGTGGGTTTTTTAATGCTAAGAGGGGGAGTGCAGAGAGTCTTCTGTTCAAGTGAATAAAACTGGATTTAAAAGGATAACTTAATAAATATTAAGTAGGCTATGATTTATTTACCTCGTGGTACTGATGAACAGGCTCATGGATAGTCTAACTTAACAACAAAGAAAACCGTCATCATCCTCCATGTGACCCATAGACTGTAGGTGTGACCTCACCTTGTGTCATGGTTTCAGACGTCACTGTGACGTGCTTCGTCTCGGAGGAGTGCGTGCTGCCCTGCAGCTTCGAGCCCGGCAGTAAGGAGACCATTGAGTGGTTCCGACAGGACGTGGTGGTCTACAAGTTCGAGCGAGGGGACGATGACGGCGACGACGGTGACGACGGCGACAGCAGCAGCAGCGAGGAGCACTCCGATCAGAAGCAGCTGGGTGGGCGCGCATCCGTGTTCCCGCACCTGGTCTCCCGGGGCAACGCCACCCTCATCATCAGGGGGAGTGGCCTCAAGGACAGGGGCACGTACAGGTGTCGCGTGCACACATCGGACGGCGATCACAATGCAAAAGTTATCTTGAAGGTGGAAGGTGAGTGCTACTGCTAAAGCTCATATTTATTGATCACATGACAGAGATATTCCATTAGTGGCTGCACAAGAGTTTTCTGTGTGGTGCTGTTTTACACCTCACTGCTCACAGAAGACCAAAGGTATTATCAGGTGAAAAAAAAGGCCTACTTTTTCTCCAGATAATATCTAGTTAACTCAGGATAAAGAGCTTTGTTATCTTGAGATAACAAAAAAATTATGAATAAATAAAAATTCCAGTATGACTCTCAGCATTGTGCCACAGTTATTTTTGCCTTTCTGTGTCTTGCAAAAGTATCCATTCTCCTTGATCTTTTCCACATTTTCCACATTTTATTGTGGTTTTATGTGATAGACCACAAAGTAACACATATTTGTGAAGTGGAAGGAAAATGATACATGTTGAACATTTTTTACAACTAAAAATCTGAAATCTGCATTGTTGAACCACCTTTCGCTGGAGTTACAGCTGCAAGTCTTTTGGGGTGTGTCTCTACCAGCTTTGTACATCTACAGCTGCAATTTCTGGCCATTCTTTACAAAATAGCTCCAGTTGAGTCAGTTTTCAAGTCTTGCCACAGATTCTCAATAGGATTTAGGTGTGGACTTTGACTGGGCCGTTCAAACACATGGATAAGCTTTGATCTAAACCAGTCCATTGTAGATCTAGCTGTGTGTTTAGGGTGGTGGTCCTGCTGGAATGTGAACCTCTATCCCAGTCTCAAGTCTTTTGCTGCCTCTAACAGCTTTTCCTCCAGGATCGTCCTGTATTCAGCCCCATCCATCTTCCCATGAAGAAAAGCCTCCATACAGCACGATGCTGCCTCCACCTGGCATGTAGGCCAAAAAGTTCAATTTTCATCTAAAATATCTTGAACACCATGTATCATTTTATACCTACTATGTGTCGGTCTATCACATAAAATCCCAATAAAATACATTTAAGTTTGTGGTTGTAACGTGACAAAATGTGGAAAAGTTCAAGGGGTAACTTTAGGAATACTTTTGCAAGGCTCTGTAAATCTTTGTACAATTGTGTGTGCTGCCACTGTACCATATTGTGTTAACAGGGTCCTAGTGTTATCTGCATAAGAACGGTATCTGTACCAGGCTATATTGGGACCTGGCATTTGGAGTCTATCATCAGGGGCTGCTGGGAGACATTTGGGCACCAGGGGCTGCTGGGAGACATTTGGGCACCAGGGGCTGCTGGGAGACATTTGGGCACCAGGGGCTGCTGGGAGACATTTGGGCACCAGGGGCTGCTGGGAGACATTTGGGCACCAGGGGCTGCTGGTGAACATTTGGGCACCAGGGGCTGCTGGGAGACATTTGGGCACCAGGGGCTGCTGGTGAACATTTCAGCATGCTGTGAATGTTTGTGTGTTCGTGCAGCTCCCATCCAAGGCGTGTCTCTAGAGCTGACGAGGCTGAGCGGCTACGAGGAGATGAAGTGTACCGTCGGAAACGTCTTCCCGCCTCCTCGTGTAACGTGGGTCACGGAGCCGCGCACCTTCGAGGTCCTGCGACCGGTCACGCGCATGCTGGCTAACAAACAGGGGCTTTACGAGGTCGACAGCCGCCTCCGGCTGCTCAACGGACAACCCAACCTCATCTACATCTGTAAAGTCACACCCTCCTACGGCAGCCAGACCTGGACCGCCTCGCTGAGGGAGAGAGGTAAAGACAAAGTGACATCTCTGGTGGTTGTAGGTGCTGATGAGGGACTCGATGATGTTTGTGGTCTACACATTTTATATCCCTCTACCCCCTCTCTCTGGCAGAAATAAGAGGAAACCAAGGCAGTGATATAACCATCCCCTGCTCCGCCCCTACTTACCTGAACAACCCCTCCCTGGAGTGGAGCTTCTCCAACGGCGAGGACGTCTCCCACATCCTCACCTACTACAGTCAGTCGGGGGACGCCGTCTACACACCGCCATGGGAAAAGCATGTGGAGCTGGACGGCTACACGGTCCGGTTTGGAGACGGTTCTCTGCGACTGATGGACCCCGAGCACTCCAAGCACACGGGCAGCTTCACCTGCAAGTTCTTCGTGCGGCACAACGTGTACACGGAGCGCACAGACATCACCATCAACAATGCTGTTGGTGAGGTCACAAATACAAACACAATCATTGTAATTCTAGCACCAATATCAACACAAGAGCATGTCAAAGGATCAGTCTGAGGTTATTCAAATTTTAACAAAACTATTTCCACAGGTGGATCAATACACTTTGTGTTCAAGTGATGATTTACAGAAAGTCATTTCAAGCTTTACAGTATGCTGAAATGTCTCATTATCTTTTGATTCATGATCATTTTCCCATCATTAAACCTTTGTGTTGTGATGAAATTTTATTTTCAATTGGCTTTGATTAAATGAGCCATGCTGTCAATTCTCTAAAACAGACATCTGACATTATTCTTACAACCACAAGAGGGCGCTCATCACAAAGCTTTGCAAAGGTTCTAGTTTCTCTGTTAAAAAAACACTACCTCTGATCATCACATAATGAACTTAAGCTTAACTAGAAAAAACACAAAAAAAAGAAAAAAAACCTACTAAATCACCAGATTAAATTACAGATCAAATCAAAAAGCAGTTAATTGTAAAAAAAAAAAAAAAAAAAAAAAATGTGTGTGTGTTTGTTACCTGTGTGCAAGTGAGCGGAGCACATCAGACGAGCCGTTCCAGTGGTGGATTGTGGGTCTGGTGGTTGCAGGCCTGGTTCTTGCTCTGGTGGGAATACTGGCCTACCTGAAGATGAAAGGTAAAGATGAACTCCTGGAGATGTGGACAGTGAGGCATATAAAGAAAACAGTTGAAATGCACACACTAAAAAATGTTGGGTTATCTCTGTAACCCAATTTCTGAGTTATTGGTGTTGAGTTAAATTTGTGGGTTATTTTTCCCAGAGTGTAACCCATTTTCAGGGTTATAAGGCTATGAATTTAACCCAATTCCTGGGTTGTTCAAGTAATTGGGTTATTTTTCAGTGAGTAACCCATTTGTTGGGTTAAGGGATTTGGTCATTCTGCGTGTCTCCGCCCACCACCCCACTACCAGCTAGGTTATTTTTTAACCCACCTGTTTTTAGTGTGCAGCATCTACATCCACATACATCAGACTTATTGTGAAATAGCTTGGCATAACACATCAATCTCTGTGGCTCATATTGCACCCAATATATAATATTGCTTTGTCCAGAATAAACTGTTGTTTAATCAGAAGGCCTAAACATGACGTAAAAGTAGAAGTTACAACAGGAATGACCCACTGAAAGGCAACATGGCGTCTTTGTAGTGATTAAAAAGCTGAATATGAAGCCATATGTTCAGTAGCTATAGGCTGCTTGAACACATCAGGAAACATGAGGAAAGTCTGGTTAACATTTATTATTTGTTCATATCCAAATTCTGTATCTTTTCTGTATCTAATGATCCTGTTGCACACAATCCATCTTTTTTTAGTCACGTTACAATGAATGAGATCTGGCTCATGCCTGTTTTTCCTGCTGCTCTTCAGACGCATTGTAGGAAATGTAGTCATGCATGGTTTAATAAGAGCAAGAGGAGCGACGTAAGAAACAAGTCAGATGAGTTCTTCTGAGCTCAGTCAAGCATCAAGGCGGATGCTTTCACATTCAGTATTCACTGCTGATTGGTTGTTTCTGTCTCTCACACATATCATGTCTCTGTCCTCTGGTCCCAGGAAGCATTGGAAGGAAGCCCAGGAACGACCCTGAGGAGGTGACAGAGCTGCACGCAGTCAAAGGTTACTGATGAAAAAATAAAACATTATACACACAACAAACACTAGATGGAGCCAGAGAATAACTTGAATAACTGCTCGATGTCACAATATTCATTCTCACATATTGATAACTTTTAGTCAATGTTTAGTGGACGCCTCTGTAAAACATTTACAGATCAGCTGAGAGCAGGGTTTTCAGTAAAACTTGATGAATCAGTGGTTCTTAAACTGCGTTTAAAATTCAGTGTTACACTATACTGAGAAAATTCCCTTCATCCGTAACAGAAAATTCTCCTAATGTTCATTTATAAGAGCAAAATCACCCACTCTGATGTAGTTGTAAGGAGCTGTGAGCATGTTTTCAATCCTTCAACCACAGTGTTATAACAGTAATAACTGGGAACAAGGCGATGTTTCCTAAAAGAAAAACTGTTTCAATTCCAATCACTCTGCTCAACACACACATAAAATAGTATAACATCTGAAATGACGATCCTCTCATCCAGAAACTCTCTCTGTGTGTCTTTCAGACTCGACAGCAGGCGGTAACGTGAATGAAGGAAGCCCTCTGGGTGTCGGTGGCAACAACGGACAGTCTAGTCCTTACACCAGCTCTCAGATGACCTGAGGACGAAGGGCAGCAACAACTGGGCACCTGAACTAACACAATACTAACATACACACACGCACAGAAACACACTGAACAAGGGGGAAGAACCCTTTAGGTAAAAAAGAGCATTTCTTTCTCTTTCTTTTTTTTTTTACTGAATAATACAATTGACTTCCAGATGACCGCTTTAATATGTGGCTGTTACTTGTCTGGGTTTGAGAGGAAACCCTGATGACCCGATGAACTGCTGTCTTTCATGCTGCCACGTAGAACTTGATGTCTTCATGAAGGGTTTGAGATGCAGACAATGTCGCTATGAATCTGCATTTTCTTCCTTTCTATTTTTTTTTAGGTGGGGCGGGGGGTAAATTTTCCTCTGAAGAATCGTTGAGGCGCTGTCTGCTGAATGTAAACTAGATTCCGTTGCAAGAACTTTTCCAGGAACTTTATCTGGAGAACAAGGGTCCCCAAAAGTCCCAGTTGAGTTGGGAAGAACTTCCTGATACTCCCTGAAGTGCTGGGGCAGAGTCAGTGCTTCACCTCCAGGTCAGAAACACAACATGTGGCTGCTACTCATGGAGCCTGATGGGAGGGTGAAACTGCCCTGGACCAGGGGGTGAACCCAGGCTGCCTGGTCAAAGCAGCCTCTCCCATGTCTAACACATCAGTCTCTAAGGGGACAGGAGACTCACTAAACTGAGGTTCAAGGAAGCTGGATGGTGCTGCACAGTTAAACAGCATGATATCAATCACGAACAAAGTTCACCGTGATGACCAGATTAAACTGAAGTAAATTTGACTCATTGGGGCCACGCCTTCAAACTATGAGTAAGAGAGGTGTGACAGTGGGAGGTGCCTTAAAACAGGTTGTTGGGTTGAGTTCCTGAAACATTTTTTAAATAAGGGAGAATGAATTAGAAGAATTCAAAGGATCTTCAGCAAAGTTTTGAGAGACTATAAATAAAAAGCATAATGAAGCCTTTGAACTCTGTGGATTTTATGGTGTTTGAGTTGAAGTTTTTCCTCCTGAGGTCAGAGTCAATTCTCCTGTTGGGCTGTTTGGGGTCCAGGGTTTTGCTGATGTCCTGCTGTATTGACACAAACATGAACGCTCCAAAAGGTCAAACTCCGTCTGGGATTGTTCCCTGGACTGGATCATGAGGTGAATGTGACTGTGAAGTGATTGTGACTGAACCTTGGCTGTGTCAAAATGAAACTCTGTGGTCACTCTTAACCTGCTGTTAAACATTAATGAGGAATAAATAATTATTCAGATATGGTTAATCTCTCAGCAGGGCCACGCTAGGCGTCACCATTCATGAGTTATGCCAAGCCTTTCACAAATGTGTCATAATTAATGTAATGTCAATAAAAAAGACTAATCACTGAAACTTCTGAGCCTGACTATTGTTCTGCTTTCAGTCCTGAGTCCTGATTCATAAATTATAAAATATATATAGGATAGGATGTATGACTGTTAGTGTTTGTACATATTATTATTAGTAATGTCAGATGATGGGAAATCTAATTTTATTAATTATGACTTCTTTTTCCTGTCCTGCATTTAAAGAGGGACTACAAGTCAGTCCCTTTGTCAACCCTCCTCCTGGCCATGTGCATCTGTTGGGGCATTCAGAACAGAGGTAGTGAGCACTCACCCTGAAGTCTCAAAAAAGGAGAAAAACTCTCATGTGGAGGTGCACGGCCGAGATGTAATCCAATCAGCTCCTTTTCACTTTTTTTATTGCAGGACAGGCAGGCACGACACAGACGTTTCGTCTTTTTCAATGTAAACACACAGGTGCCTGAGGTGGGAAATAAATATTTGTGTGACCCACATTCATTAAGACCTCTACACACACATAAGGCCCGCAGGGCAAAACATCAGAAAACGAAGGGCTACAAAATACCCTCCAGTTATATACATTAAATATTTAATATTAGTTTAATATTAGAAAAAATATCAAGGCTCCAGAGCCACCATGGAGCCTTACATAACATGAAGCATAGTGACACTTACAATGAAAAACAAGGACATAAGGGCAACAGTGTCTCATGTTAATAAATAAATATCTGACCACCTCCACATTAAGTGAAGGGAGGGGTACTCAAAAAAAGCCTCAAAACAGAGACCACAAAACAGACCCAAACAAGCCCCAAAAAAGGGGGCCTTTTAATAAACTGCATCACAAAAATATTTTTTTTGAAAATTGTATAGTATCATTTAAGTATAGAATGAGTTTTTGATTTAACAAAGGAAAAAACATAGCATCATAACATTACAGCGCAAACAAAGACGAGACAGTTGTAATTTAGCTATAGGCTACAAATCCTGAAAAGCAAGAGCAGTTCTTCATTCATTCCCCTAGGATCTGTCTAAGAATCCAGAACTATCCCTGTCCCCCCTAAATCTTAAAGAGCAACATCCTGCTGCATTAAAGTGTCTTGCTACAGACGATTTTTCAAAATGCTGCTTTATGTTGTGTTTCTTGAGCTCTCTTTTAGTCTTCCCAACGTAGATCAAATAAACAAAGGTTGAATTTTTTCCCAGAATGAAACACCTCACTTTTAATCATGGCTGGGGAAATTGCCACTGGGTAAACAATAGGAATAACAAGAACTAAAAATAGTGCAACATGTCCCACATTCTTACAGTCTCTTGGATTTTAACAGAAACATTAGAAAAAAAAAAATACTAGAGGTGGGAGTAGGGGTGGGAGGGGGGATTTAGATCCTGTCAACAAGTTTTTTGTTTCTAGGGACCTAACTTTTTGTAGGCACCTATCAAGGGTACACTTATCATAGCCCCTTGATAAAAACGGGCACACACCTCTGCCGCTTGAAAGCAGTGTTGGAACTGCAATTCTCTTAACTCTAAGTAACTGGCTGTAATTAAGCCTGGTGGATGGTAACTCGTGAAATCTAGAACACTGTTTGACCTGGATTCTTTTTCATTTTTGAACATGTACATCCAGAAAAGAAATGACTCTGCCTCCTTAATGGAGGGCAGCAAACTCCTCCAGTTGACCGCGGAAAAAATGTTGACCAGCATATTAGAAAAGGAAAAAATGGGTTCTTGTTGTAAACAAAATCCTCCTCAAACTTGCCCATGAATAAATTTGCATAGTTTGGAGAGCAAGGACTGCCCATGAACCCCTTGGCATTGGCTCTTGAAATAATTCCTATTTAAAATAAGTTCAGACATTTCTACCAAAAAATCAGTAGGAGGAGAGAGGACATCTCTTTTCTTGAGATAATATTCCAAGGCCTCTAATCCAGCTGCATGTGGAACATTAGTATATAAGCTAGTGACATCCAAGACTTTAAAATTCAGAGTTAAAGGCAGGATTTCATGCAAAACTAAGTATGTTGTTTATTTGTTAAAGTGCCCCTGTGGCTTAAGGCTCCCATAAGACTAAAAGAGAGTTTATCGGGCAGTTTAGAAATAAAGATGAAAAATCTTTAATGCAGCAGGCCACGATGTCTGCTCTTTAAGATATCCGAGGGGGGACAGGGAAAAAGCACTTTTGCTGGCCTGGAAAACAGAATATCCTAGAATTGACTTGTGATTACTATTTGTCAGCAGTCTCTATTTTTGAGGCCTGCTGATCTCTGATACCCCTTGGAGGGGTTCTGATACACAGAATTACAACTGTCAGATTGAAGCAACTGATTTGTTTGCGCTTCTTTCCACCTATGTGTTAATGTAAAGGTCTACTATGGTCTCTCTTGCGCTTTGTTAGATTTGATATTTATATTGTTGATGTTTTTTGTACTGTAGCGTTTTCTCATTCTATACTTAAATGATACTATACAATTTTCAAAAAAAATATTTTTGTACTTTGACCAAATTTGTCTTGTTTGGGTCTGTTTTGTGGTCTCGGTGTCGAGGCTTTTTTTGAGTACCCCTTCCTTCACTTAATGTGGAGGTGGTCAGATATTTATTTATTAACATGAGACACTGTTGCCCTTATGTCCTTGTTTTTCATTGTAAGTGTCACTAAGCTTCATGTTATGTAAGGCTCCATGGTGGCTCTGGTGCCTTGATATTTTTTCTAATATTAAATTTTTCTAATATTAAATATTTAATGTATATATTTTTGTACACTGGAGGGTATTTTGTAGCCCTTCGTTTTCTGATGTTTTGCCCTGCGGGCCTTATGTGTGTGTATTTTGTGTGAGGAGGTCTTAATGAATGTGGGTCACACACCTGGTTTAATTAGCCTGGTATTTATTTCCCACCTCAGGCACCTGTGTGTTTACATTGAAAAAGACTTCGGTCGAAACGTCTGTGTCGTGCCTGCCTGTCCTGCAATAAAAAAAAGTGAAAAGGAGCTGATTGGAGGGTGCTGGTTTTCTTTTCTTTTCCATCTGTTGGGGCATAACGTTATCCAATAAGATGTAATGACGTGTAATGTATATTTGTGTAGTTTAATCTGTCGTAGACGACGCTGATCTTACAAGGTTGGTTTTCAGAGACGATAGGTGGAAGTCAGAGAGCCTCCATTCTCCCTTTTAACACGGTCAGCCTGTTAATAAACCATCACAATTAGTACTCAAAGGAGTTTTTGATTTAGGAAAAAATTGAGAATAATTTTGCTATAGGCTACAAATCCTGAATAGTTCCTCTGTAAGTACTATCTGCTAAATTCACCTAAACTCTTCAAACTAAACTTGTTGTGTTTTGTGACCCAGATCCAAAGGTTGGGAACCTCTGCCAATAGGAATAAGAACTACTTGTGCACCATTCTTACAGTCAGTTGGATCTTTAAAAAAAAAAAAACAGGTCTTAGATGATCCTGCCCCACCATTTGCATTATGATTGTTAGTATCATAACAGTTACAGTAGAAGTTGAGGCGATGGAAACGATGCAGTGATTATGGTGCAGCTGCTCTTGACCTGGATTCTATTTTGAGAGCGGTGACTGCCCCTGCAGCATAGGACGCGGTGTTGACCATGGGCGCAAGTGCGCACCAGGACCGTGGCTCTGCGCGCAAATACGTCCCTGATGAGGGGTGACCGAAACGGCATCAGGAATGTTTCTTGCCACCTATGAGAATATCCGCACACTGGATTAAGGCTCCCATATGTTTATCGGGCAGTTTAAATACACCTCTGATATCCGGCACCTGGCCTAAAACAGGACTGGATGTGGATGGGCGCACAACTGATTTTCTTTCCACCTATGCCCGTGTAGTGAATATCGATGCTCTAAGTATCTGACAATAAGCAGAAGAAAATCTTGTCATTAGTAGTTTCGAGAAGGAGACAAGTAGAGTAGAGTCCGACCGAAGTGTCCAGTGTCAGTGTCGTGCCAGAAAAAAACACCGGGCGTCTCTCTGGCTGGAGCGAAGGCTCTGGCTCTGAATTTAGACCGCGTGCGTTTCTCTGTGGACAGTCTACTGTATGAAACATTTACACAACAACATCGCTGCTAATCAGACAACATAGCTTCACACTGCGGGACCTAGCTTTGTACAGTAACATATTAACTTACTCAGGTCATACAACTAGATAAAATTAGCCACTCCCCATCCAACGACGTGGTTGTGTGTGCAGCCTTCTGTGGTTTTCCTGACAGAGCAACTAGAGGATATGAGGTGACAATGGCTGTGCTCAGGACCTTAGTCACATGGATACTGTTGACCACCATGTGGACTTTCACCAGAGGAGGTGAGTGACTCTCAGCTTGTCTGATCAGGTCAAAACATTAAGTACATTAATAAAGTACATTATATTATATACAGTACTGTCATGGTCATTTTCAAAAAGAGACTTCAACTGATCTCTAACAGAAATTGTGCCGTCAATCCACCAAAAGAAATAAAAAATATTAAACCTCAGGTTATCCACATATTTTTGCTGAAATTGAAATTGTTCTGTCAAACTTCAGCTACTTAGTGAATTGAATTTATATTTATCTAAGTGTCATGCACCAGTTAAGGTGCCCAGCCTATAAGGGCTTACAAGACACATTTCATATTTAGACAGTAAACAAAATCATCAGAGCACAAACAAAACAAAACAAAAACCACATGAAATTCACAGAGACAGTTTATTTTTTCTTTTTGACCTGGCACTTTTTATGAAGGTATAAAGACTTCTTTAAGGTTCTGAACAATACACATTTTTCAGGTGGCAATAGGTTCTGAGCTTTGGTTTGAACCAGTTACCATTAGCCCATTTTTCTTTATACACGAAACATGACAACACACCAGAACCAGATGGTACTGTAGATATGAGTGGCATCCAGCTGAACCAGCTGGGATGCATTCCCGGGCTGTTGCAAGCTTTCGTTTTTGGTCACTCAAGTTAGTTTCAGGGAAATGTCATGAGCAGCCTAGTGGGATCACGAGAATTTTATTGTATTAATGTTTACTCTTCAAATTTCATCAAACAGTTGTAGAAACCATTGTGAAATATAACCATGGTCTGGTCCAAGAGCTGGTCTATTTTTGTATAGGAGCGTGGCACAACATGACACCCAAGTTTCTTGCTTGGAGTAAGAGACAAGGAAACAATTTTGATTTTTGGATATCTTGATGAAGAGCCTGATTGGCCGGCATGATGAAGTTCAGTTTTAGAGACGTTTAGTTGTCTGTAGATATGTCATAGATACTATTAAAGGGATAGTTCAACATTTTGGCAAATTGGCCCATTGCCATAATCCCTATAGTTTTACAGTAGGAGTAGGTTTGTTACCTTTGTCGGTGCAAGCTACGTATTTTTACAACAGCGTAGCAGAGCTGCAACTGCTCAGAGCTACGCTACAGAGGCTATGGGATTTCTTGGTTACCCTCATCAAACTCATCAAATACACAATCCAACAACTCCAAAACGGCTGATTATTAAAGGGATTGTTCAACATTTTTGGCAAGTTGTCTGTAAACAACTCTGTCTGGTAACGTTGTGTTATTATCTCATAGCGTGGTGAATGTACAAGTCACAACTTGTCCACCAGAGTGTTGTGGAGTGATTATGGTAATGGGTCAATTTGCCAAAATGTTCAACTATCCATTTAATAGTCAGGCTTTTCCAGAGATCCCAGCTGAACCTTGATTGTTGTTTCTTTACCATTTGTACAGATACTGAGAAGCTTTGTGTTTTCATGGAGAGATGCCTCTTACCATGCACTTTCAAGACGGGTGCAGACGCTGTTGTCCACTGGATTAAGGAGACAGGGGAGAGAAAAAATGTCCACTCCTTCTATCACAACCAAGACCAGCTGGCACACCAAGACCAGGACTTCCGTGGCAGGACGTCTCTGGTCAAGGACCAGGTCTCCTCAGGAGATGCCTCACTGCAGCTAAAAGAGGTGAAGGTTCAGGACCAGGGCAGGTACAAGTGCTACACCAGCACCATCAGTGGAAACCAGGAGTCATTTATCAACCTGAAAGTAGAAGGTATGAGAAACACACAGGAAAGAGAGAAAAACACTGCTATTTGTGTCTGGTTTACATACTTGTGCGCTGGTCTGTTCAGTTTTAGAACAAGGGTCGGCAACCTTTAGCATTAAAGAGCCGTTTGGGCCCTTTCCCACCAGATTAAAACCCACAAACCTATGGGGATAGCTAGTCCCGAGCACCCTGCTGCTAACGTAAACAGCAATGTTCTTCATTGCTTACCAACACACACACAAAGAGTGCTTTTGCGGTACATGGATTACTCCACACTGGACAGCTGGTCCAAGACAATGTGGACCGAGTCATGTTCCGACAGGGAAGTGGGGAAGGAGGGAAGAAGGGGCAGAGTGAGGCAGATGCTGAAAAGACTGACTGGTAAATAGAGGCGCCCACTACTCCGCTTCAATATTCTCACCAATGTTCGCTCCTAGATAGAACAATATCAGACAGCCCTGTGTTCCCACAGCCCTATGTTCCCTTAGCCTTATGTTCCCTCAATTCTAAGGGTTTTTTTCTAAGGGGGCGTTTGGTGCAAAGTACCCTAGGTTGAAATGACTCTGAATCATCCCTTTAAATGCGGTATAAAAATAAAAATGACTTGATGAGTTTCATTTTGAGAAAATTCTTAGAAATAACAAAAATCTTAAAAATTAGGCAACATAGGGCCAAGGGAACATAGGACTGAGGGAACAGGACTGTGGGAACATAGGGCTGTGGGAACATAGGGCTGAGGGTACATAGGGCTGAGGGAACATAGGGCTTTGGGAACATAGGGGTGAGGGAACATAGGACTGTGGGAACATAGGGCCTAATTTTCAAAATTTTCAGTGGAAAAAAATATTAGAAATGCTGGAACATACTGTAGGGCTGTGGGATCACTGGGCTGTGGGAACATAGAACTGTGGGAACATAGGGCTGAGGGAACATAGGGCCTAATTTTCAAAATTTTCAGTGGAAAAAAAGAATCTTAGAAATGAGGGAACATACTGTAGGGCTGTGGGATCATTGGGCTGTGGGAACATAGGGCTGAGCCCGACCTGAACAACCCTTGCAGTTTTCATGTGTCAGTCAAGGAGGCTGCAGACTGGAAATGTCCTCAGTGACATGTGAGCACACACACTTCAACTCCAAGTGTGAGTCCTGTAGCAGGTTCTTAACTTGCTGTGGACAGTGCACGGTTCTTTCTGAATTGGACAGAAAAAGGGTTTAAAATGTTTCACAGTGTAAATACATGTGCTGTGCTGGGGAAAATGTGTTGAGCTCTCTGACACAGCACACACAGATTGAATGTTACTTATCAGTTCACTCCGGAGGTGGGAGGGTTCAGAGTCCTACAAGGTCAGCCACTCCATAAAATGTCCACATTAAACACACTTTCACTCCTCCACTGTGTCTCGTGGTTGTGAATGTTCAGACCTTTTTAGTTTCTTTATCAACTGTGTTTCCCACTAAACTTATATTTAATATATAAATATGTGTTTTTGTTGTTGTTTTGTGTTTGATGTTTCAATCAAAAATGGCAAAACATTACTGAAATATTTCTGCTGGGATCATGAGGATCACCTGGAAAAAGAGTGACCTTTGTTGCTGTTCCAACATCTATACCACTGTACATTCTCTGAGCCCACCAACAGTGCATTCATGTTTACTGTAGTTTCTATTAGATTGGAAACTGGCCCCGTATCTTCAGACACAGCCGATACTGATTATTTTATGACATGTTGAAAGGTCGAAGTGCTTCTTCAACACTGCACATTTGTTCAACTATTCCTGCTGCTTACTAATTGGGCTCAAAAACATGTTTCCAATGTGAATAAAAGGGATTTCTTTCTTTCTTTTTTCACACAGCTCCAGTGGGTAAAGTTGATATTCAGCAGGTGGACGACAACATCACCTGCAGCTCAGAGGGGATCTACCCCGAGCCTCAGCTCACCTGGTCCACCAGCCCTCCGATCTTTAAGACAACAACTAAAGTCACTGAACAGCTGCTCTACAACATCAGCAGCTCTCTGACGGTCACAAATACTGATCAGCAGTACACTTGCATCATTAAGAGTGGAAGACACAGTGGGAGAGCCACTTTGTTTCCAACAAGTAAGCACTCACTCTGGATCCCTAGCCAAACATGAACTAGACCACAGTCTCTCTATGATAACATTTTTAATATCAGATGTTTACTTTATTGGATCAAGGGTTTAACCTACAGTATGACCAAAAAGGGTTTTTGAGTTTGAGTTTATTTATTTTAGAAAACTGACAAGATACATTGATTGGTCAGTAATACAGAAGGTGAAGGCTGAAGCAATAGCTTATTGTGCCTATACCCTTTGTACATGAGATTTTCATTTACATAATGAAAATAAAGAGCATAAAAAGAATTAAGAAAAGCAAAAAATGGGATAGAGTTTATATTATGGCTTGTATTTGCAAAACGAAGGAGAAGAATAAGTAGAATAGACAAGCAAATTCTACAATTAGTCACAGAATTGCCCTATAGGTATCAATAATATTGGATTCACACATTTTTTAAGATAGGTAGATTGAGCTACAGTTATTTATTTCATAATCAGGGTTGTTCCACAGGTTTACTCCCTTTATTTATATACAATGACTTTTCATACTTTTTTTTAGAGATTCTGTATCCCCTTAGCTTATGCTGGCCCTCCGTCGGCCTAAACAGCTCCTGGACACAGCGCAGAAGCAGCTGCTTATGTGCTTTAAACATAGTGATGGCTGTTTTAAAGGTTACTAGGTCAAGTATTTATAGGTGTTTCATTTAGTAAAGAGTGAGTTTGTTTGGGTCAATGTAGCCTTCTACAATTCTTATGACTGTCTTCTGAAATCAAAATATTGGGTATATATTTGTTTTGTTTGATATATGTAGACAGATTTCTGGTCGAATATAGCTTTCATTTTACACATTATGGCAGTTATTTTGGAGACTTTTACCCAAACCTGAGAACCACTGCTTCATATCAGTTGTTCCTATAATAGAAAATTTCCAGAAGTTCTTACTAGAACTTGGAAGCAGAGCTGCATCAAAATATTATTTTATCCTTTTTTTCCATTTCAGCTTCTATCACTGGATCCAGCATTGAAACAACAATCCTCTGCACGGAGTCAGAGACCCCCAGTCAGAGTGTGGTGTGGAGATTCAACCACAGTCAGATCATTGTGAACCAGGCTGGCATCTCAGAGAGGTGGAGGCAGCAGGTGAAGGATGTGTCAGAGTCAGGAAGCCTCACACTACAACACTTATCTTCAGATCATGAGGGAACATACACCTGTGAACTGAGTGATGCTGAGAAGACGCTGATAACCAACACCTTTCTGACGATAAAGGAAGAAGGTGAGCTCCCAGGAAGTAAGAACGTTCAGAGTTCACAGTGACTCTCTGTGCTGAGTTCAGTCTTAGAATAAATAATAAATAAATAAATAAATAGCTATGCCAGACAGGGTCCACTCTCACAGTACTCACTATGATTTATGTAAGTGGGTTGAACAAACCTACCCTTTCCAAGAAGGCAACTTATCAAGCCATCCACCGTACTGAAGATACAAATAGGTCCACTCATCACACAAGTTGAGCCACTGTTTCAAACGTCTTCACTCCACTACATTATTTTTTTGCAGCCGTTAATAAGATGCATCAAGCTGAACTGAGCTGTAATAAAATGTAAATATGCCCACAAGTGAACTTATTTGAAAAACTACCTGAGAGATTTTGGTTTAATTTCTGCACTTCCATCTCTTTGTTACTTTATTTTATCTTGCGTTAAAGCAGCTGCTGTCATATTGTTAATGTCCACATTTCTGCTCAATGCAACAGTTCTTGTCACTGCAAAAACTGACTTGACTCTTTTTCTATTTCAGTCGCTTCAAACGCTGTAATGGCAGCTGGAATTGGAATTGGAGTTGGTTTGGCAATTTTAGTAGGAGTAGGGGTATTCCTATGGCGAAAATCAAAACAAAAGGTAAGCAATAACAAAAACAATAATAATATTCATTAACACACCTCTGTAGATTTTAATGACTTGTGTGTGTCTTGTTTGTACTAATGATATATTTATTAACACATGAATGATGGTCATGTCTGGATTCAGAAAAGAGAAAGTCAAGACAAGAGCAAAGAGTAAGTATGCTGTTGTACTATATGTAGCATGGCACGCAGTAATCTATTTCATTGAGAAATGTATCAATCAGAGTGTCTTCCCTCAGTTAAAGCTGGAAGATCAAGTATTTGAGTGTGTGTTTCAATACTGAATCCTGTTGTATTGTTTGCAGGAATGAGTCATCAGCCATGTTAAATGAACAAAACCCTAACACAAACACAGAGACAAAAGCACCTGGGACAGACTGACATGTCATTCAAAAGTGAATGTGAACTGTGCATTCTGTCAAGAAGGAACAATCTGTCTTTTGCGGTTTCTACTTCACTGAGGACTCAGTGAGCTTTAAAAGACAAAACAAATAACAGCAAAGTCAAAATAGATGGGATCTACATGTAATACACTAATGCATGATGATCTGCACGGCTGGTGCAGCTGAGAACAAGACGGTGAAGACGTTCTGTGTTTTGGAGCTGCTGTTTGTGAAAGGAATGAAGGAGACGGTGCTCCTCCTCTATGATACACAGACAAAAGGTAAAGAAGGATTTATTCTGTAATATTCAGACTCTGAGGAGCAGACTCCCAAGTATACCGATACCCAAACCTGAACTACTACAGTAAAACAACACTACATCAGTCCGTACCCAAACCTGAACTACTACAGTAAAACAACACTACAAACAGTTTCCTGCAGAAAACCTGAACTACTACAGTAAAACAACACTACATCAGTCCGTACCCAAACCTGAACTACTACAGTAAAACAACACTACATCAGTCCGTACCCAAACCTGAACTACTACAGTAAAACAACACTACGTATCATCAGTCCGTACCCAAACCTGAACTACTACAGTAAAACAACACTACGTATCATCAGTCCGTACCCAAACCTGAACTACTACAGTAAAACAACACTACGTATCATCAGTTCGTCCACACAACGTACTGTTTCTTCACACTGAGTGGAATCACAACAAAACTGTATTTTTTTTGGCAGAAAACTTTTTTTCTTCTTGGCTGTGTTTCTCTTATCCTTAGCACTTTTTTGTTTTTCTTGGTTCTGGTTTGTCTCTGGTTGGTCTCACATGTACATACTGTACATCTACATGACTCTGTGATGATCTTGTTTCTTGTGTTGCACATCAATTTTAACCACTTGCATCAGATTGTGAGGCTTTATTTTTGATTCTGCTTGTTTGCACTTCATGTAAATCATTAGTAAGCTCATGTTGTGAATGCCCAACACGTGTGTGCAGCATTACATGGTCAGCACTTGACTGACCTCTCCTGGAGTGAAGGTTGACTCCTCCAGCTTCCTGGAAAACACAGAACAACTTTACTGTATCAGTTTGATATGATGATAGTATTATGAAACGGTACTGATTCAATGGAACAAGCATCAATTCTGCAACAATACTGCAAGAAGGGAAGTGGTACGATTTTATATTACTGAGCTGCTTTTTATACATTTGTGTACTTTTTAATAAATAAAAGCAAAATGATTCTATGGAATTTCAAAGTCACATTAATTTGATTAAAGTAATATTTATTAAAATCTGTGTTAATGTCATGAATTCAGAATCACAGCCTCTCACCACAGTAAAGACGCACTTCAGGTCAGCCATCTGAGAAGCACAGGGAGCATACGTCAGTACGTAATTTCTCCGACTACCCATTCTACAGCTTTAAGGTTAGGTTTAGGGTTAAGGGTTAGGGCTACTTAAATCGGAGAAATGGGAGGTCGGACTAATAGACGCAAAAATAAAGAAATATATGGTCGGAGAATTGGGTAGTCAGACAGACGTCATGCGCCCGAGAGGCACACAGGCTTTCATGAGTCATGGGGGTGAAAGCTTGTCAGGAGGAAGTGGATCTGAGCTGGAACCCTTCAGAGCAGCGGCAGCGACCTTGGCCTTATCTGCAAAAACTACCATCAACACAGACCTGGCCAAAGCAATGCACTCTTTGTTTTAATGAGCCTGTGGGAAACAATTTGATCTGAGATCAGTCCGGCAGCACTAAGACTGTGCTCCTCATAGTATGTCGACCTTGGTACAGGGGGTCTCGGCGTAGCAGTGCATGTCCATATAACTGTTGCAAATGGACACCGGCGGTCTTCGTCACAAGAAAAAACACACCAGAAAACAGCTTAAGTCTCCCGAGATTTGCGGCGGCGTCAGTTAATCGCAATGACATCGACGCTAATCTCGCGAGATTTGGGCAGACTGGGAAGAGGAGCTTCTGCTGCAAACAAGCTTGAAATATGGACTTATTAAAACATTTTCAGGACAATTTCTCATGTCAGGGCTTCAATACAAGATGGACATTACATACGAGCAGCATGGAGGTATTTGGATGTTTTTTGGTGTGTTTTTTTGTGACGAAGACTGCTGGTGTCCATTTGCAACTGTTATATGGACATGCACTGCTATAGACCCCCTGTAACTCAGAGAAGCCACGGAGGACTCTGAAACTTCTCCCAGCCTTAAAAATTCTCTTATAGCAAACAATGGAACTGTGTTTTTTTTTTCAAGCAAAACCTCTTTCAGGCCGCATTTCTTTGGTTCCATTCACATATATGTTGTAAATCTCTGGGCAGGGCTATGGTCTGGCGTTGCTAACGGGAGGAGTGCGGAGAGTCTTCTACTGCAATTAAAGTACTTAGGGGCTATTTGTAGCCTAGATCATACAACCCCACTTTAAAAAATGCTATTATCCCTTTAAGAAGTGGGAGAAAAAAGTGTCAGCCTCAGTCAGATTCAAGCCATGACGGTGACGTAGGCTACAGTGCCACTTCATCTCCAGAATATCTGGTTGGAGTGAGAAGATGCGTGTGAGTTCAGCAATGGGTTGATTGAAGAAAGGTAGAAAAAAGAAGAACTAAGACCTCTAGCAGTTAGTCAAGATGCTGCATTGAAGAAATTTATCCAACACAAATTATCAGACAGTGTCACAGAAGAGCAGTGGGTGGCACTCACGGTGTATGTGTTTAAGTCAAGTAACCCGAAATTCGTCAAGTGGATTAAGGTCATATTGGCGGACAACAGAAGACGACTGAAAGCGGAGGTTCTTGAAGGTAGGTCACAACACCCCCCAAAAAAATTATTATTATTTTTTGCACAGAGATAGAGCAGAGATGGAGCAATGATCCTGAGGAAGATACAGGACTTTTTATCATCTCCTTCTGACACAGGCTTCCCGACGAGTCAGTGTCAGAAGGAGATAAGGAATGAATAGGCTAATTGCCCTATCTCGCCCTCTTGGAAGCCAAAACATGTGCTAAAGTGCCCTCATGGGAGCCAAAACACGTGCTAAAGTACCCTCATGGCAGCACAAAATGTGCGCTCAAGTGCCCTACTAGGAGTCAAAATATCTGCTGAAGTGCCCTCTTGGGAGCAAAAACATGTGTTAAGTGCCCTCTAGGAGCCAAAACGCGTGCTAAAGTGCCCTCTAGGAGCCAAAATATAAAGTGAACCTCATGGCAGCCAAATCGTGTGTTACAGTGCCCTCTTAGGAGCGCAAAGTTTGTGTTAAAGTGCCCTCTTGGAAGCCAAAACATGTGATAAAGTGCCCTCTTGGAAGCCAAAACGTGTGCTAATGTACCCTATTGTGGGCCAAAACACATGTTAAAACTTGCCAAATCGACGCTTTTTAGTCTTAAGGTATTGATATTGTGACAGTTGAGGTTCCTGTCACTATGTCTCCAATTGATCGTGTGCCCTGGCCACTTGGCCAAGGGAATGTCCCTTTGGCCAAGTGGTTGGTGCACATGACTCTTACCCAGGAGGTGTGGGTTCGATCCCTGCCCGGGACCTCTTCACCTTGCCACATATTCTGGCGTTGTTGGCAGGATCCATGTAGCACTAGGGGTGGGTCCATGGATTCCTAATGTGTGGCAGCCTGCGCGGAAGCACGAGGACATGCTTGTGAAAAGAGGGGGAGAGATGTGACAGTTCCCTGTAACTATGTCTCCAATTGATCGTGTGCCCTGGCTACTTGGTCAAGTGGTTGGCGCACATGACTCTTATCCGGGAAGTGTGGGTTTGATCATTTCTGGCAGTGACGATGAAAAACAATGGAACATCCAGTCTTCACCCCAGTCAGGTGACCAGGAGATTGACCAGAGCAGAGCAGAGGGTGAAGAGGTAAGAAACAATAAACTGGATGACAATGAAACCTAAACACACACCCACATGAAACAGATTCAAATGCATTAAATCAACTTAAGCTCACCTAGCACTATCGCAAATTACAATTCTTCTCAGCCACTAGATGGGACCAGTGGCGCAGTCCTATTTACAAAAATAAATAAATAAATACAATAAAATAAATAAATAAATAAAAAGATATCCTATTTACATATGGCGCGTTTCCACTAGCACGGTACAGTACGGCACGGCACGGCTCGGCATGCTATTTGTGTGTTTCCACTAGCCCTAGTACCTGGTAGCCTACCAGCTACCATTTTTAGTGGGCCTACCTCCTCGGCCCTGGTTCCAAGCGAGCCAAAGCGTTACTATAACGTGACGTCAGCCGGCTGCCTTCCGCTGATTGGGCAGAGAGTCAGCGTGAGCGCGACGTCGGACATGAGAATCAAACCCGCAAATTTCAAAAACATTGCGGCAACAGCTGATCTGTATCAGACCGTTCTTATTCCTTCACCCGAGTTAACTCTTGCTGTGTGTAAATCCACACTGTGGTCTGTTAACGAGGTGCAGACCAGTGAGTTTGGAGCTGACGAGCGGAACGATCGGACAAGGCGGACAATGTGGACCCGCGAACACCCCCGTGCCAACCTCACCCCCGCTGAGGAGTTACTAGAGAACTCAGCTGTAATGGAAACACAACCAAACCGAGCCGAGCCGTGTCGTACCGTGCCAGTGGAAAAGTGCCAATAGTGTGCTAACGAGTGAATTTACCACACTGACGTTCTGAGCGGACCAATCACAGTCCCCGCAGTTTGCATCGCCGCGACATGTAGTCAGGAGTTTTTGGAGGTGCACGTCAGGCTACGGTGTAGGGTTCGTGGAGGGGTCCGCGTTGACGCCTTGGCTACGCCGTCGCTGCAACGCAGAAGCATAAATCAGGCTTTAGGAGTCCGTTTTACACAGCAGGTTTAGTGAAAACTCTGAGTCTGGTATTGTTACTATCCGTGTACCTAACCAGGTTTTCTCCAACTAACCCTGAGTTTCTCGTATTTATCTGAAGCTGCAGACTGATAGTAGCGGCTGACAGGATGTGTAAACTCCGTCAGGAGGATTATTAGACCTCAACTAGATGTTTTATTCTTCATGAGGATTTGTTTGATTGTTCCTGTTGTTCTGCACCGTTGGTTTATCTCAACAACCCTCACATGGCACGACACGGACATGCGCGCATTTGAGAGAAAATTGCACTTCTCTCTCTTTCTCTCTTTTTTTTTTGTAGTAGGTTGATCCACTTATGGATTATTTCCGGGTGTGATTGATGACTACACGCACATCCCTGTCACGTTATCATGGAGACAAATTTAACACACATTTGGAGTTGCGCCTGTTAAAACACACAATGATAACTCTCGAGATTAGGCTATGTTAGTTTTTGTTTGCTTTGACAGCTGTATTTCTGATAGAGCCACTTTCATTTGGTGATTACCTATTTTTATCACAAATCTTAATTCCACAAGTAATTACAACTATTTGTGATATTTATTTAGTTTCATTTTTATTTGTGTGACATATGCTGTTGTTTGTAGGCTACTGTGCTGTTGAAGGACTACCACAAATTTGCACTTTTGTGTGTGTTTGTTGTGTAAGCAAGATGTAGCCTACACAATTTCATGAGCCCATTTTAGAGTTTTAAGTGCTGTATGAGACAGTTTGGTAATTTTTCCTTTCCTTTTTTCTCCATCAGATTTCCTCCAGTACCTCAAGTGTATCATCGCAAGGTTTAGTAGAACCACAACAATTCTTCACACACAAGTTTCCCAATAAACCATGTTTCTTTTATATTCAACACACTGTGATTGGGTGAAACTAAAGAAAACAGACGATTCAAGTCATTAAACTGGACTAATGTCAGTGCAAAGGGAATACAAACTGTGCATCCTTATTGCAGTTTTGGATTTAAAAGGCACACTGTAAAAAGTTTAGGATCCAGGAAGAACTATCCAGCCTTCATCTGTTGTGGATACTGCTCATTTGATGACTGCAATGTCCAGGTTGAGGTGAAAGTAGAGCATGAAGAGTCTCTGAAGGCAGATGTCATTTTTCATGGTGACATGGTCCATCACAGGTGGGATCAATTTAAGAGAAGACCTGCAATATCACCTTGACAGCCTCATGAACTTCATTCTCATGAAAATCATTCTTCAACCAAAAGGACTAATGTTGTGGTCCAAAAAGACTATAAGTCTTTTCCATCAGCGGTCAAAGACTGATGTGGTATATCTACTGTAGATGCAACGGGTAGTGTGGTGAAAAAGGACAAAGGACAGAGAGCACCTTTTTACATATATGAACTTGTTGTCAGACATCTGGTGAAAGAATGCTCTCCATGGGAGAAACATCAAAAAAATGCCTGTGATGTACATTTGTGATGGATCGGCTGTTTTGATGCTGTTTTGAACACAAAACCACTGGCCTGAGCCTGTGTCTTATAATACCATAGTTACTGGAAAAGCTGGGCCTTATTCACGGACTGCATTTGTTCTTAAGTCCCACTTAGGAATATTTTATTGGGATTCATGAAATCCTGGATTAAAAAAATGCCAGTGATGTACATTTGTGATGGATCGGCTGTTTTGATGCAGACCATCTTCACAAAACAAACTGTTTGAAATCCTGGCCTGAGGTATCGCACAGTAGAAGCAGTGCCATGACCCGATTTGCCTCATCCTCTCGCACAGTACTATACCATAGTTACTGGAAAAGCAAAGAACAATGGGCCTTATTCACGAACCGTTCTTACAAACAAATTTGTTCTGTGAGCGCATAAGTCCCAGTGTGAGATCATTACTCGAATATTTGAACTCAAGATTGTGGCATTTGAGATGGGGCTGATTATTTTAAAATATCTTATCCTGGATTTATGCTTAGGTAAGAACAAATCCTACGAACACTCAGGAGTACTCTTACACACATTTCAGTGCCAACATGCTGGCACGGTTGTGTTTTCTTCTCTTGTGCAGTTAAATAAAATTCAATATTACAGTGATAATTAGGTCATATTTATTTATTTATTTCCTATTTTTGGTGATTTACAGAGAATTTTAAAATTACGCAAATGTACCAATGATTTAACATTAATCAACCAAATTGGAAACCATGCCATCAAGTAACTCCCCCCACCCTATTTATATGTGGCACTTCTCCATCCAAGGCCCGCAAAACATTATTGCTGCTGAAAGATATTGCTGATCGGGCCCTAAGGAGAGAACAGATGTTCCGTGATCATATAGATCTTTTTTCAGAGAATGATGAATTCCTCTTCAGGCTCCCACGACCGGTCCTGATAGATCTATGCAACCAGTTGAAGCCAGCACTTCGGAGCCACAAACTTCGGTCCAACCCTGTCCCCCTGCATGTGCAGGTACTGTCGGTCCTCGGCTTTTTGGCTACAGGCACATTTCATCGAGAGCTGGGAGAAGGGTGGGCATATCACAGCCATCAATTAGCCGCGCTCTCCCTCGTGTCTTGGATGGAATAATTCAACTGGCCACACAATATATAAAGTTTCCGTATACACCAGAATATCAGGTCACAGTCAAAAGAGGATTCCATAACATCGCTGGCCTCCCGAACACCATTGGCGCAATAGACTGCACCCATGTATGCATCAAGGCACCCTCTCCAGACCCCTTCCCATACCTCAACCGCAAGCAGTACCAGTCCATAAACGTTCAACTCATCTGCGACGCAAACAACCACTTACTAAACGTGGTCTCCAGGTTCCCAGGAGGAGCACACGACTCCTTTATTTTTCAAAACGGCTCCGTGGGAACACACCTAGAGAAAGGAGCAGCTGGTGACGCATTTATTTTATTAGGGGATGGAGGATGTGCCCTGGCTCCCTGGTTGTTGACACCACTGACCAACCCTCAGACTCAAATTCTATACAACCAGATGTATGCGCGCACTCGCTCCACCATTGAACGCACCATCGGCATTTTAAAGGGGCGCTGGATGTGTTTGGACACAGCTGGTGACAAATTGCTGTACAAACTGAAGAAGGTTATTTATTTATTTATAAAATAAAATCAGCTTAGATTACGTTTATTAATTTAATGACTCTCCTTCACCATTACAGGTCTGTAGGATAATCATGGCCTGCGGTGTCCTGCACAACATCGCTATGAAGTGTGGTGTCCCTCTTCCCCCTCAGCTACAACCCGAGGATGTGCATCCTGACGCAATGATGGGGCCAGACTGCAGGCACGCGGTTCACCTTCGATTCACGTTCGGCATGCGGTTCACGTTCACGAACGGTTCGAGCACAATTAATTGCCCGTTTGTGAATAAAATGGATTATTGTCACAATTTCAGTCTAACAGTCTGATTCACTTCAAAAAGAAAAAAAAGACAGACTGGTTTCAGAGCACAGCTTTTACACTTTTTTTTTTTACACTCTCGTTGATTTCTTTAAGTGTGTTGGATATAGTCATCAGGGTTGAGGCAATTTTTTCAAGCGTGTTAGCCATCCTTTCTTGATTGTTCAACATGGTGTCACAACACTGCAGGACGGCTCCGTCTGTCCTTCCACAGGTTGGCTCTGTGGGACTTAATTTCCCCCCCAAAGAGGGAGAGGGGTGAAGAGTCCCCACTCAGGTAAATGCCAGCTATGGCAAGGACAAACAGAGGCCCATTTAAGTTATACAGCAAAATGCTAGATTTATTTCTGCAATTGTCTGAAAGTCAGTGGGCGGGCCGAAAATGCAGGAAGCAGGAAGTCTTGGCCAAAAGGGACACAGCCCACAATATCTCCAGGCTTGATTGGACTTAAATGCATAACCAGGTGAAGAGTTAGTTTAAAGGTTGAAAGGCACTGCCCCCAGCTTTGAAATCACTACACAATTAAAGGTTCAATCAATAATACACTTGAAAATATCAATAACACAATTAAAACGGTTCCCGCAAACAAATAGACCCTTGTTTTCCTTCTCCCAGTATTATTCCTTTTCTCTTAGTGTTTCTAATGTCCTTTTGTTTTTCCTCCTTTCTCCTGACTTGCAAACAATAAGCTCTACAATCACCATGGAAAAACGCCTCCAAACAGTGGTCTCAAGTAAGATAACTTAGCAGAGAATAAAACCAAAAGCACAAAACTAAATGTGATATTATTGGCAGATTTTTCTGTAATAATGGAGGAGACTGGAGAGAGCTGTCTGTCCGTCTGCCTCCAGTGGCTGCACCAGCACCGCAGCACCGACAACGTCAGCCTTGAAATAAGATGCAGCTCTCATCAGGTTTGGGCTAATTAAATTCAGAATATTGACAAAGCCTGTATTTTTTTATTAAGATTCCTGTTCATGAAAATGTCATAATGATTTTGTTTTGACAAAGCGACCAGTCATTGTTTTTCTGCTAACACTTAATGTGTTGCCAACCTGGAATGCATGAATAGTGGTATTACAGTCCTTTCAGGGTTTAAAGCATCAGCGATACATGGGCACATAGCTGGCAAATAAATTTATGTTTAACAGGGTAGGGCCTCATATGAAATATTGAAACGGGCCCCCAGATGTCTAAGGCCGCCACTGGCTAAATGAGTGTCTAGTGCAGCAGAAACCTACGTTCTGATAGTGGTGTCTCATCTCATACCACTACAGTACACTATTAATAAATAACCTTCCGATTCCTCTGGTGCAGATGACGCACGGGGAGGGGGTGACAGTGTTGCCTCAGGGCTCAGGTCTGTATCCACAGTATAAGATTTTCCCCATATAGCCTACATAAGAGTGCCGTTTCCCCGATGATGGCCCCGACGCGCTGGTCCAACTCGGACAGGCTTTTGGTGTCTGCTGTTCCTCCTCCAGTCCGTTGCATCAGATTTAAGATCAAACTTATTTTTTTTCACCTCCGCTACTGAGCGTCCTTCTTCTGACACCGCTTCCATTGCACATGTGATTGCCTCCCATGTTTCCTTTTTATTCTACTGAATATAACTGATTTTCTCCAGGTGATTTCCTGCAACAGTACCTCCACCTCGATCTGAACTAATGTTTTTTTTTCTCCTCACCTGCTGCGCTCCATCTGACTTCCTTTTTCTTAGGGCATTTTGCTGCTTTTTGTTCTGTCTACAGGGCCCTGCTACAGTTCCTTTTATGGGCATTAGTGGGCAGTGACTTGTGCTAATTGTATGTTAATTAGACTCACCTGACACACACTCTGAACTTATGAGTAGATGGCGTTCATCAATCTAGGAACACAGCTGCAAACAATTCTGAGGCTTACGAGCGCGTTGATGAATCTGATGTAGGGTTTTCTTAAGGAACTTCTTAAGAACAACTTAAGAAAGAATCTAATAAGATTCTTACGAACATATTGGTGAATGAGGCCCAATGTCACTGAGCTGACAATTCTCCATAGATGTTTAAGTCACATCAAACAGTTAGTGATGCCTTCTTCTACTGAATATGAATTGTTTTCTGTGTTTTGTACTGGAAATATTTATATTTACTTATAACATTCTTTCCCACAGTGCTGGCAAGCATTACGTCATGTGTATGCTTCTGATCGGACTTATGGCGCAGGCTACTACGACACTATAACAACTAGATGAGGTTGTTGTGAGTGCTTCTGTGGTTCTCAGTCCATCAAGTGGCGAAAATGTTGAGAAACATTTCCATAAGCTGCAGAAAGAACTCACCTCAACTGCACTGCCAGCCATAAAAGACTCTGATGTTACAGATTAAGACTTTGAGGCAAGTTATAGGAAATTTTATTTTATAGGAGATTTTAAATGTTTAATTTTTCTGTGTTGAATTATGGACTGTGCGCAGGACGAAGTGCGCGCCCACCGCTCATGTCTCCCCTCCTCACGTAACCCCGTCTTCAACTGGTTGTCGTCCGCAGCGCCACCTCCTCCCCCATCCCCAAGCTGGCAGCTATCCGTCCAGCCGTCAACGTCTCCTTACCGAACGAAGTCGACAAATGGGGAAGGCCGATCCTCTACCAGGGAGGCAGGATGGTCTGCAATAACTTCAACCATCTCAGTGGCCCGGACGTACTTTTCAAACCGTCAGGGCCACCAGAACGCTCCAAACACTGGCCCAGTGGGGCCAGTGACAATAAATGCCTTGAAAAGATATAACAAGTAAATAAAAACTAATTTCACATTAAATCACCGTGGTTTGAAATGATAACTGTCAAATCGTCTCAGTAATTGGTGCTAAGAGCCGACCCGATCGCCGACAGAGACATCTACTTTCTGTGCGCATCCAGCGCTGTGCCCTGGCCCGTCAGCACCACCTGCAAGTAGCTGCAGCTCGCTCACTTCACTCCCGCGGAACGCGTGCCACTCGCTCACTACTGCTGATAGAAGATCGTCTCAAGAACCGATAAAAACCTTTTTCCTAACCATGAAACGTCCCTCCTCCTCAGCGCGTCAGGTCGAGTCCTGTCGGGACCGACGCGAACCTTACACACGGGCCAGAGCTCGCGCTGGGGCACCAGCTGTTCGGTGTGCGCCACAGCGGTGGTGCACGTGACGTTTAGACCATATAACAACCAAAAAAAACGTGTGTAAACCATAGACTGTAAAAAGAATGGAAAATGAAATTGAGTTTTTACACAATCTTTGGAAACAGCCTCAAATATGAATGAATGAAACACCATGTTATCACTGAACTACTTGGAGGATAAAAGTACCTAATGACTACATAACTGGAAAAATTAAATAAGTCTGTCTTTTAAGCTTGTTTGTAGACCTGCAGCTGTCTCGTTTTTGCGCCCTGATTGGCCAAATCTTATCCTAATAACAGTAAAACGGTGGTGTTAAAAATTCACCCCCAGAGTTCAATACAAGAGGGAAACTACAGATTGAGACCAAAAAGACGATATGGTACCAGGCTGTAAATATGTTTTTGAAAGCTGTCTGTCCTCCTCGTCGATTTTAACATGGGGGTCTATGGAGAGTTGCTCACTTCCAGATCCACCTGCCCCCACAATCCAACCATTGCAGTTTTGAACTGGATTAGAGCTTCACTTCTCAGACCGGCAACTGCCCCCTTGGTGTAAACGCAAAACTGAGCTGAAAATGAAATAATGAGTCAGTTTTACACCAATCTGTGGAAACAGCCTAAACGTGAATGAATGAGAACACAAGTTATACCACTGAACTACTTGGAGGATAAAAGTACCTAATGACTACATAACTTCATGTTTGTGTTGAGGCATATTTACCATTTTAACTTGTTAAACCACAGTGGAGGCTAAATACTGTGTAAGTCTAATGTGAAACAGTTATTTATTTATTAAGCCCCAGTAGTTTTACCCAAAATTCAAATTTCAAAAACCTCTCCTTACCGTCATTGTCAGGCAAGAGCTGTGAGAGTTTCCAGAGTCCTCCATCTGGGATTACTCTGAGTTCAGTGGTCTCATCAGCAGTATTTGTCCATAAATGGTTGTCAATGGACACCACTTTCTGTCCAAAAAGACACAGTCCAAAAAACATTTTGCAAATACCTCCATGCTCCCTTTCTGTAATGTCCCTCTTGTATTGAAGCCGCGACATGAGAAATTGTTCCAAGAAAAGTCTATATTTTAAGCTTGTTTGACTCGTCAAAGCTGACAGTGTCTCAGTTCACTTTTTCTCACAGTTTAATGCAAATCTTGATGATTTGCACTGACCACGCAGGCCTTGATTTCTCATGTCAGGGCTTCAATACAAGAGGGACATTACAGACGAGCAATACAGACGAAATTTCCCTTATTGTCTACCCCTGCATCTGGATTGCTCTCTGTCCTCCTGTCGCTTTCTGCATGTCTGCTCCTTTTGTGGAGACGCCCACGCCAGATCCACCTGCCCCCACAACCCAACCACACCCTTGCGGACTGATTAGCACGCCACCTCAGCACACCAATCAAGGTAAACGCCCTAGCCAAAGCTTTGCAACATCATCTGGATAAACAGTTTGTGCACTTGCACATCAACGGCTTCACTCACGGGTTCCATCCAGGCATAGAGGTTTCTCCTGACACCACACACACCTGCCACAACCTTCAATCCGCCCTCATCGAACCCGACACCGTTAACACCCTCTTGGCCTCGGGATGCGTCTCTGTGTTGCCTCAGCAAAGAGCTTTATTTTAATCACCAAAAAAAAGTAAAAGCAGTTAAATCTTTTAAAAAAACACTCTGGATGCTCATCCTTGCTGAACAAAGTTGCTGCAAGGTCAGGTTCAATGCTGAAAAAGAACAGTGAACATACAGCATGCGGATATGTCTCTCTCACGAGCGACAGCTGCACCCACGGATGTTGCCGCTCTAACAGTCGCACCCATATGTCTGAAACATGAGCTTTCTCTCAGCTTCATTGGTTCCAGCACAGCCTTAATGCTATTACTGAGCCCCAGTCCAGTTTTATACTTGACCTCCACAAACTCCAAAAACCTCTCCGTCACCGTATTGTCAGGCACCATGTAACGCAGTACGACCACCATCTGGGATTTACAGCTAACATCAGTGGTCTCATCAGCTTGCACAGCCACAAAGGACGTCTCAGCCACTTGTTTTTACACCTCATCTCTGTACACTATACAGTCCAAGAGTTCATTTTGCACAGTGCTGGACGTCCCTTTAAATCAAGCAGCACAGAGCAGATTGAGTCTGCTGTCTCCCTCACACATGGTTTCAAAAATACACCGAAATATCCCCCGGTTCAATTTTGCTGAATAAAATACCCCAGTGCTTTTCCATTTTTCACACAGTTTAATGCATGTGATGATCCGACTGACCACGCAGGGCTCGACAGTGCGACTGTTTTACTCGCATTTGCGAGTGCGAATAAAAAAATGCATGTCAGCTGTTTTCACCACAACGGTCGCCTGTTTAACTACCGCGTTTAACATGAGTAGTATTTCCCTCCCTGCCTGTTTGGTGATTTTGTCCGCCACATTGATTAAAGCTTGTGTACATCGGGGCCGTTCAGGTGTAACGTCTTTTCCGCACATTTTGAAGGTAGACGCGCCAGGCGACACCGTAGGAGCGCGCATTTGGTGCAAAGCGTTTTTTTTATCGTGCACGTTCAACCTGGAGTTTCTCCCTCCGGGAGATGCTTTGGGCTGTGTCTGCCTATGTTTCAAAGAGCTCTGCCCCGTTTGAAAGGTGAAGGAAGCCAATAGGTGGAAAGACGTGGCCTCTACTGGCTTTGCCTCTGGTACAAGAGACATTTATTTTAATCACTTTAAAATGTAATATATTTGTTTTATACACAGTTCTCTGTAGTTTTCTACCTGTTGGAGGGCCGCGTAGCCACGCGATGAGGAAATAAAATAGACTCGATGCAAAAAAGAACGGAGACGGTGCGCGACGGCCGCTGGAGTACGCGTCGCTCACACGGCCAGTGGAGGAGCTTCCATTGACTAAATGGGCGCGAGCTGCTGCGGGTGTCGCGCGATACACGTTTCGCGTCGCAGCCGTGTCCAGTGTATTTCAGCCGTAAAAGACATGACCAAAAGGAAAAGCTTTTTTTTATTTTGTAAAGGGAAAAATGCTTTTTTTTTTTTTTTCAAGAAACGCATTCCAAGATAGAAGATATCACTTTCTGGTCTAAACAATGGGGAGACGATGTTTTTTTCAGCCATGGCACTTCTAGATCAGCAGGGGTCGCCATCCTACTTAAAAATTTCAAAGGTCAGGTTATTTCTCATTTGGAAGATGTCAATGGTCACTGGCTAATGCTCATTCTTTTTCTTTTCTTTTTTTTTGGTTTTTTATGCCTTTATTTGCCAGGACAGTTGAGAGTGTGACAGGAAATGGGAGGCAGAGATGGGGGGAACGACATGCAGTATAGGGCCGTCCGATGCGGGATTCGAACCGGGGCCGCCTGCAGCGAGGACTATAGCCTCAACACATGGGGCCTACCAACTGAGCTAAACACTGCCCTGGCTAATGCTTATTCTAACGCTTGATGATTTCAAATTCATCTTAATTAGGCTAATACTGTATTTATGGGAACAACGGGAGCACTGAAAATAAAAATCAACATACTCTACTGATAACATTATAGTAAGGGGTGATCTTAAAGGGCAACTTAGGTATTTTTCAACCTGGGCCCTGTTTTCATATGTTTTCCTGTATATGTGAGTGATGGATAACACTTTTTTTGAGGTGGCTCCAGTATCGAGCGGGGCAGGCAGCCTGCAGCCCATCTTAACTTAGTTCCATGATGAATTTTTTTTGACAGGCTCAGATAGTTGCACTGAGTGTCCGACAACACACTAGAGAGGAGAAATTATCGTAATCAGGGTTTTTTCTGGCCAAAATTTGGGTTGACACCTTTATTCCGGTCAACGCCCCGTCCTGATCCACATCCACTGCAAAGTTTGCCGCCAGCTGTAATAGTGAAACAACCGATGCCGATTTTAGGATAAAACTTGAAATCCATGGAATCTAGTTTAAAATAGCCACCCATAGTTGCCTACAGGAGAGCCCGGCTGCAGCCCTCCGTCTCCGTCTCCTCTTTCTCTCCACGCTCTGTGCCGGTGGGGCAAACAGCGCCGCTGAGCTCAGTTAGGCTCAGATAGTTACAATGAGTGTCTGACAAAAAGACCCTGGTCCGAGGATTTTTTGGAATCTTGATTGAAGCTCTGTACGGAAGCTCAGCGGCGCTGTTTGCCCCACCGGCACAGAGCGTGGAGAGAAAGAGGAGACGGAGACGGAGGGCTGCTACTGTAGCGAGCCGGGCAGACTACTTTCAATGTGGCACAACGGGCTTACGTCACCTACATAAGGGAAGAGCGGGGAAGAAAGGAGGAGGAAGCGGACGTACTAACTAATTATAATTAATTAATTACAATTAACAATTAAGTGAAATATGTTATTTTCTCTTGTGGATTCATCACTTTTCCTTAACCAAGCAAAAATATGTTTTATCCGATTAATCGATGTAATTTTCAGTAGAGTTCTCGATTACTAAAATATTCGATAGCTGCAGCCCTAATTCTCATGGTTCAGCTCCAATTATAAATCCAGCATTGACCACTGGTTAATTGCAAACCACTTGCTATGCTATGATATCAGCTCTGATATAACTGCTGCTCCACTTACTGATCATAGTGTTATCCATCTAAATGTGAAACCTAACAACAATAGAACTTGTTCCAGCAAACACTGGAAATTCAATTCTAGCCTGATCAAAAATTATGATTACTGTCAGAAGATTAAATCACTAATTACTGAAATTGTAAACTTAGAAGAACTAACAACGCCTGTTAAAAAATGGGAATTCCTTAAATATAAGATACGTCAATTTACAATCTCATTCAGTAATTTTTTTTTTAAAAGAATTACAAAAAATGAGCTAGACATTGTCACAACCTGGCTCAAAAAGTAGTGACAAACGAGTTCAACGCAACATCAAAGTGCCACAAAATAAAATAATTTATTAACACAAGAGATTTAAGTGAACATAGACAAAAAGATGAGGTGTGTTTGGTCAGTATTTCAGTGGTGTAAGTGTGGGTGAGTGACTGCAATATGTAGATGCCATGATGGATGTAAAACCAAAAGACAAAGAACTAAATGTGCGTGGCGAAGAGGGCGAGCACTGAGCTGGGGCCGGGGTTTTAACCTCCTTGCAGGCTGAACCCAGGTGCACCTGATCATCCTCGTCACCACCTCCTGCAGGGAGAAAAGGTTAAGGCCAGCAGGGCCGTGACACCCCCCCCCCATAAAGTCGGTGTCCCGGAGGAGACCGCCGACTCCCCCAAACACTGCCAATGAAAAATCCTAAGGACCTCCATTCACATAACTATCAGAATCTGCCAGTCCGAAAATTCCCAAAACCTGCAGATTTGGGTGAGGAACTTCCCGAGGGTCCAGCAACCCCGCCATTCCAAATGTGTTTTATTTGGAAAATTGACCAGGAACACTCTCAGGACATGAATTCACATTCCTGCCCGAGCTTGACACGACAGCGCATCAGCCACCGTACAGGCTGACCCGCCTGCCCTAATATCAAGGTCCCCCTCCGCCATCCAAAGTTTCACCCAGGTGAAGAAAAACCAGAGGATTGTGATGCAGCTACCAGGGACGTCCCGCCGGACCCCACATACACCTCAAAATGTTGGAAAATAAATGTCCTTGCTCTGTGCTTTGATAACGATTAAACTTTAGGCAATGTAAAAACTGGAGTTGGTTAAAAAGTTTAGTTAAAAAGATTTGACAATCAGAGGACCAATAAAATCTATTTAAGCTATGTGTCTCCACAGTCGAGTTTTTACAAAAACTCCTTAATCCACCGCATTAAAAATGGATGCTCTAACCACTGCCTGAACTTTGGCCTATCAACACATTCACCGCCCAGGTAAGTGACTGTTGCCTATTCAAATTTTGTTCAAATTAACAGAATGGCACCCTTCCCATAAATAATTGGAATGGGTGCCAAGTGTCACTTCACAACAACATCATCAAGATAAACGTTCGGCACCCCTCCAGCCCTGACACCACACGGTTCATCAGGCACCCTGGAACCCCCCCAAACACTGCCAATGAAAAACAGAAACGTAATGAGAAATACAATCAAACACATAACTATCAGAATATAGGCTACAAAAAACAAACCCAAAACCTGCAGATTTCGGTGACCAACTTGGTCAATACAATCATCCATCCGGTCCAGCAACTTGGTACCATTCAGAAGCCTGAAATCGCACCTGAAAAGTTTTGTCAGGTTTTGGCACAAGAATGACCAGGAACACCAAAAAACAGGACAGAATAATCAACATCAAAATCATAACTAAACCTTGGCCTTGCAGGGTTCGACAGCGCATCAGCCACTGCTGACCCAAGTTAAAATAACCGCCTAATATCAAGGTCATATGCCTGAAAAAACAAGGACCATCTCATTAACCTTTGATTCAAGCACTGTGGAGCGACTGAAGAATAACCAGAGGACTGTGGTGTGTGTGTATATACTGAGCCAGGCTGACGTCCTGACGGACCCCAGACGTATGGTGACATTGTTTCACACCTCAAAATGTTGGAGTGCCCAAATCAAACGGACAAAAGAAAAAGCTTTCCTTTTCTATAACAGAATAATTACTCTGATAACGATTAAACTTTTTTTGAAAGGACTGGCCTCACCAAACCCTGGGCATCTTCCTGTAACAAAACTGACCCTGCTCCAACCTGACTGGCCTCCACCTGCAAAAAACACCGAAATGTTCCCGACCGAAACCGTTGGCTCCAAAACTCTAGGAGCAGAACACAAAAGTCCTTTTAATGTTATCAAAAGCATGTTTTTCTGAATCAGAGGACCATAAAAAAACATTGTGAACGTTAGCCTTTATTCATTTTATTAAAAAAAAAAGAGAACTCTGTAAAAGAAAAGAAGATTGTTTTTGAACACCACAGTCAATTGTTTAAATTTATTGAAAAATTCCTATAATGTGGACTAACCCCAAAAAACGACTTTCTCCAACCTCCTTTTTATTGTGGGATCCTGGTGAAACTGCCACTCTCCACTGCCTGAACTTTGGCCTGAAAAGAATAAAGTCTGACTTGCCCAACTGTCTGTAAAAAGGTAAAACGACTGTTTTTGCCTTAGCAAACCGCATTTGTTCAAATTTCAACAGTGATCGTGCTTTAAACAGGTGGCTCACATGTCAAAAGGGCACGGACCCATGCTGGAGATGCACAGAATGCCAATGTCACTGTACACAACAACATCATCAAGATAAACCAAGCAATTTCCAGCCCTGACAATGTCACAACATTTCTTTCATGGTTGGAAGAGAGCGCTGGAAAGTTTGAAATGTAATGAAAAATGAAAAATAAAAACAGCTTTCTGACAGAAGAAGTGTTGTGTAGTGTCCTGACAAAACAGATAATGGATTTTAGTCAGATTTCTTGAAGAAAATGCATGGCGAAGCCCAGCTAAAAGAACCTCTTAGGCAGCAATGTTATTGTCCAACATATAACTAATCTCAGAATCCAAAACCTTGGCCTTGTCAGGTGACATGCGATAAAAGCGTTGCGCATCCCCCACACAGATGTCATGTTCTATCCAGTCGGTGCAAGAAGGTGTATCACTAAACAGTCCAGGATACTTTTCAATCAGCGATATTAGTTCACAACGTTTATCTTCTGACAAGTGTGACAACGTGTGATCCAACGCACACAAAGACTCAGAATTTTTCAATCGGCCACAAAGCACACTCTCGTCCGGCTCAGGCACGCCATCGCCTTCATGCGCAACAGCCACAGAGCCCACCGCCAGAGCCGGACGCACCACACTTTCAGGATCAGAGTTACGCAGATAATAAGGTTTCAAAAGATTCACATGACACAATTGTTGCGATTTCCGACGACCAGGTGTTTCTATCAAATAGTTAAGGTCTGAAACCTTCTCAGAGACAGTATAGGGACCTGCATACTTGGCCTGAAACGGAGACCCCACCAGAGGCATGAGAGCCAAAAACTGATCCCCTGGAGCAAATTCTCTACGCTCTGACCGCCGATCATAGACACGCTTCATCTTCCCCTGTGCAGAATCCAACTTTTCCCTGGCCAAACAACCCGCCACAAACAAACGGTGCCTGAAGCCATTCACAAAATCAATGAGGTTCTTAGGTGGTTCAGCCTCCACCCAAGCAAATTTAATCAAACAATTAAATGTTTACTGCAATAAACTCAACCCTACTGAAGACGATAAACAGAAAATACAAAATCTTCAACCTAAACTGGATGAAATATAGGCCTATTCAAAGAGCACAAGGGGCTTTTATTAGATTAAGGGCTAAATGGATAGAGGAGGGGGAAAAAAATGCATCATATTTCTGTGGTCTTGAAAAAATTAGACAAAAAAATAACAACATCAGCTCCTTGATCGTAAATGATATAGAAATCACAGAACCGAAATTAATCTCCTCAGAAATCCTCAACTTCTATAAACAGCTTTATAGCTCTAAATTTTCTAATGAAGACTGCCACACATTCTTAAAAGATATAGAAAAATATATTCCCAAAGTTGAAGATATCTTTAAACAAACATCTGATAGTCGAATAACAATTACTGAACTGGACAATGTAATTGGCCGCCTATCTCTTAACAAGGCACCGGGTTCGGACGGTCTCACAGGAGACTTTTATAGACATTTCTGGGAAGATATTAAAAAACTACTACATCAAGTATTCCTAGAAATGCGGATGACACAACGATTTTTGTACAAGACAGACACCAAATTCCAATAACAATCGAAAAAATTTAAAAATTCTCCAAAGCTTCAGGATTAACTTAAATAAACGTGAACTATTTGCAATTCATGATACAACTCTGAAAGACATCTGTAACATCCCTATTATATCAGAAATTAAATACCTTGGAGTACACCCAAAAAATAAAAGAGAGTAAAGCCAAATTAAATGTATGGCTCCAAAGAGACCTCTCAATACTTGGCCGTATCTACCTTACCAAAATGGAATGTCTGTCAAGATGCATTTACCCAGCCTAGCCTACTCTAATGCCATCTCAAAAATTGTAATCAAATCTATAAACCAAATGAATCCGAATTTTATTTGGAGAAACAAGGCACATTATATGAAAAAAATGGTTAAAGACATTAAAGATGGTGGTATAAAAGTTATTGATTTTGATTGCCTTAATGGAACTTTAAAAATCAATTGGTTGAAATCTTGGATCAAACATGGCAACTCATTTTGGTACTGTGTTCCAAATTCTCTGTTCAATAAGATTGGAGGATTAAAATGTTTTCTTACGGCAGACTTCAACATTGATAAATTACCCATTTCATTATCAGAGTTTCATAAACAAATTCTGTTATGTTGGAAAATGCTATATGTGCATAACTTTTCACCCCACACTACTATGCTTTGGAATAATAGATATGTATTATACCAAAATAAATCACTATTTTATCAGGATTGGTATGAGAGGAATATATGGTCTATGGTTGACTTAATGGATACCAATGGTAATCTTCTAGATTACCAACAATTTTGCACTAAACATAAATTTAACCCTCCCAAAACAGACTTCATTAAATTACAAAAAGCACTTCCTCAAGGATTTATATTTCTAACCAAAAATATATTGGCCCATTTCATTTCATTTAACCTTTATTTATTCTCGAAAGACATTGAGGTTACCCTCATTTTCAATGCCGTCGAGTTACAAGCCAGGGTACAAGACATACATTTAGCAAAACAGGAAAAACAATCATTTAAAACAGTTACAACGAGAGACACAGCTATCCATAACCAAGCTCCTAAACTCGGTGAGCGAAGGGAGCGTGTCTAATTTCAGGATCTGTTGCAGTGCATTCCAAGAGTTAGGTGCATCATAACAAAAAGCAGTTTCACCAATATTTGTATATACTCGAGGAACTTTAAGTAGCAGCAATTCAGTTGAACGGGTCATGTAAGTGCCTGTGTTCCATTCTAACAAATTTAAAATATATGGTGGTAACTTGCCTACAAGGGCTTTGAAAATATATAAGAGCCAGTGCCTCTTTCGCCTTTCCTCAAGAGAGGGCCAACCAACTTTTTCATATAGAACACAGTGGTGGGTATCATACTTATCACCAGTAATAAATCTAAGTGCTGAATGATAGATGGAATCCAAGCGCTTTAAGGTTGAGGCAGCAGCATGTCTGTAGATGACATCACCATAATCCATGACAGACATAAATACTGCTTCAATTATTACTTTTCGTGAAGACACTGGAAAAGAAGATTTGCTTCTGTACAGAAAGCCGATTTTTTGTCGCAATTTTGAGATAAGCTCATTAATATGGAATTTGAATGAGAGATCCTGATCTAACCAGATGCCAAGATATTTATACTCAGTAACTTTTTCAATTTCGGAGCCAGATTTGGTGTATAGATGCACACTATTATGATCAAAGTTTTTGGCTCGGGTAAACACCATGTATTTTGTCTTATTTACATTGAGAAGTAGTTTATGTTTTATTAAAGATTCCTGGAAGGCATCAAAAGCAGTTTGCAACTTGTTGATGGCTGTCTGAACAGAATCTGCAATACAGTATAAAATTGTGTCATCCGCATAAAAATGGGCATGACAGCCATTTAAAGAAGGAATAATATCATTAATGTAGACAGTAAAAAGCAATGGACCCAAAACAGACCCTTGAGGTACACCGCCATTAATTGACAAAAAATCTGATTTTGTATGACCAAGCTTAACACACTGACGCCTGTCGGACAGATAGCTCTGAAACCATGCACATGCATTTTCATCCAGCCCCAATGCATCTAGTTTTTTCAGGAGTAGGTCATGATCAACAGTATCAAACGCTTTGATGATCCATCATTCTATAATTCCACAAATGTGTGAAAACACAAGTGAAACACAAAAAGCTTATATTTAGTTTATATTTTTATATCTAGTTATATTTAGTAGCGTCAGCAGTGGATGCAGCAGATTATCAGAGAGAGCACACTCTCACAAGGGCCATCATAAATGTCATCATATTATCACATATGATTCCAGTAGTGCAACAGATCGCTGTTGTTCCGTGATCCGTTCAGAATGCCATGTTGTCCACGGAACGGTTAATGAAAAAAAGAAACACTTGTGTGTATAGTGTACCTCAGAGTGAATCTTGTAACTTTGTTTTTTGCTTTTTAAGTAAAATCATTTTTGAACATAGTTACTGCCTTGGAAGATTCTTTTTTGTCGTGTCAAGCTTATTGCCAAGAAGACTGCTTAATAGTAGTGGTAAAATGGAGTAGTCAAAGAAGAAAGATTGCCGCTACACTTACAGTAAGAGCACCGTTGCAGCCGGTAAGTAAAAAAATGTATGTCACGCACAACAACACATTTACTACCCCTACCCCACCCCCCTCCCAAAATAAACCCAAACATAATTGATATAAATTTAGTAATTTGTAAATTATTATTATTAATATGATTATTTAAAACATCATAAAATATAAGAAAATAATTCTTATTCAAATAATATAATATAACATCATACAATTGCAGAACAGAAGAAAGGCAATAATCAGTTATTTTTCTCTTAAAAGTGCATAAGTATACTCCTGGCTGTTCGTAGATTTTGTTCTTAGTTAAGAACAAATCCAGGCCCTTCTAAAATTTTCCTATAGCCTACCTCCCAAAACAAAAGAAACACACTTGAAAATTATGAATAACATTTATCCCTCTAAAGAATTACTTACAGTAGGCTACGCTTTAATATCGATGACAATTTATGCACATTTTGTGAAAATGACATCGAAACCACGGACCATTATGTTCTTCTCAAGTAATATAGGCTAATACATTCTGGGCTGACATACAAAAAATTGTATTATTTCCACATGCTATCTCACTTGATTATGTCACTTTCGGTATGATCTTATAAAACAACTATGATGAACTCTGTTGCAATTTAATTCTTTGTCTAGCAAAATTTTTCATCCACAAGAGTATAAGTCATGAAGTCTTCTCCCAGATTTATTGTCTTCTTGTATGAATTTAAATTGTGCATAAAATCCCTGAAACTCCTAACAGAAGTAAAAGCCCAACAACTATATGATAACTTGGAAAAAATTCTCACTGAATGAATAGCTAAAATTAATTTGATTCCCCCTTAAATCAATGTTTATTATATTTATTTTATCATTTTATTATTTTATTCTTGACTATTTACTTTGAGAGATGTATTTTATTTTTGCTAAGAATATTGAAACAGTTATACTGTATGTTCATCATGGATGTTCCTTTTCCATGTTTATTTTTGCACCCACCTTTTCAATAAAGGAGAGGGGGGAAAGAGTTGCCTGTCCCAAGATGGCCGCCGTTCTGGCTACGTTGTGTCACAGACTGTTTATAAACAATTTATTTGGTTGTGTCATTGGGCAGCAGCGGTGGGTGAGTCATCTACTCGCTTCTGTGCGTTTGCCATAAAGTCTGTACGGGGGCATTTAAAATGTTGGAGCGGCTGGCTTGACTAACTGCAAACGAAAGACGGCTGGCGTGGCGTGACCGCAGTCAACAGGGCAAGATTAACTTTTTTGATGTCTCGTTGCTGGAAAAAGTAGCGCTGTGGACCGACGCAAGATGGAAGAAGAAGATCACATCAGCGCGTCGTCAGACAAGACCCCCGCCCCCCGTCTCTTCCCAGTAAATTCCCAGTTTCCTCTTCCTGCTCCAAAGCCACAGACATGAACCATGTCCTCACCTTACCTGCCTGTCCTGTGGCTTCTCCCGTTACTTCTGACTTCCGTTCAAGCAGGAGGTGAGTGAGTGACGTGTTTCGCTACTGTGTTTTTCGTCGAGTAGTCGCGCGCCGTAGTTTAGAGACGCTAATTGCGTCTCGCGCGCTCCAAATCACCCTGCTCTATTCCGCTGTCTCACTAGGCGACCGCGATGACAGGTCCGTGAACGTTTTGTTAGTATGGTTTTCTCTTTAACCCGAAACTGTTTATTTCGTTTTAGGTTTTAAAACTAACCCACTACCCTACCACTACTACCCTGTGAAGAACAGATAGGGCATTAATATGTTCAGACTCTCTGTATCCTTACAACATGGGATAGGCCTATGGCAGAAACGAAAGTGAAAGAGAGGGTGGGGTCTGCTTCCATCCACAAGGAGTGTGGATATCAAAAGTGTTCACTCTTCCCCAATGTGTGTGTGTGTAATGTGTTGTCTAAACTAAGTGAGTAGCTGATGTCTTATCTGATGTGTTACAGACTCCGTCTCCGAGGTGTCATGTGTTTTCATGGAGAGCTGCATCTTACCGTGCAGTTTCCAGGGCGGCTCTAATGCAGTGGTTCACTGGTATCTGTTGCTAGCCAGAGACATTGTGGTGCACTCCTACTACCACAGCCAGGACCAGCTGGCACACCAGGACCAGCGCTTCAGCAATAGGACGTCTCTGTTCAAGAACCAGGTCTCCAGGGGAAACGCCTCCCTGCAGCTGACAGGGGTGAAGGTTCAGGACCAGGGCAGGTACAAGTGCTACACCAGCACCATCAGAGGAAACAAGGAGTCATTCTTCAACCTGAAAATGAACAGTATGAGAAACACACAATAAATACAAAAGTCCATATTGTTGTCAAGCTGAATTAGAAATTTTACAAAAAAAAGTTCATCCACACATTGGATTGAAGTCTTTTCTCTTTTTTTCTGACAGCTCCTGGTAAAGTTAATATTCAACAGGTGGACAACAGCATCACCTGCAGCTCAGAGAGGATCTACCCTGAGCCTCAGCTCACCTGGTCCACCAGTCCTCCGTCCAATGAGTCCTTCAAGAGCACAACTGAAGTCCAGATGACTGAACAGCTGCTCTACAACATCAGCAGCTCTCTGATGCTCACAGACCCTGATCTGATCTACACCTGCACCGTCAGCACCAACACAAACAGGAGAGCCACTTTGTTTAAGCCAAGTGAGTATGATGCAAAGTACATTCTCCTCATCTGATCAGGGCGGGGTATTTAACCCCAGACACTCTCCTAATCGCTCCTGGCTGCTCTGCTGCTGCTCTGGCTGCCTGTAAAGTTTCTCAATCCCACCTCCACCTCCTCAGCATCCACCTGTGGGCTCTGTTTCTACTCTGTGCTATGCTTTCTATTCATGCTTCAGTTAGGCCACTAGAGTTGTCTGACTGAAATAAAGATACAGACAGTCACTATAAAACTTAAGAGAATTTCCATCTAAAAAACAAACAAACATAATTTTATATATTTTATATATTTTTAATTTTTGTGTTGAATTATTCCATCTCTCAGCTACATTGATGCCACTACATGAGCATTATGTCAAAACCTCGTCTGTTGACTCACCAAAAAGTCAAATTCATATTTTCTCCTCATTACATAATAACAGAGTCCTCTCTGTTAGCAAATAAATAATAATAACTTATCATTACTAATGGAATGCCATCACATTTTGCACAGACTTGCATGAACCCAGAGCTTGAATCCTTGTGACTTTGATGATCCCCCTCCAGCACCAGCAGCAGGTAAACACTTCCACCATGTGACCATAAAGCTGACATTCAATTCATTCATTTTTAAGTCAATAGTAAGTCAATATCTTGACTTACTGTTGGAGAAATGGTCATTAAATGATCCTCTTCCCCCAGAAGTCCTAATGATTTTGATTATGCTTTGTGTTGCTCTTTTTAGTTTATGACTAAATACTGAAGAAAGGCTCTTCCCATCAGCCTCCATTACTCATTTGTGAAAGAAACCTGGTACTGTTGAAGACATAACTCTGATTTAACGAGGTTTTGAAACAAACTACAAGTTAACAAAGAGAAAAAACTACAAACTAAAAATCTCACACCAGACAAGAGACTGCAGAATAACTCTATAATATCATCTAACCTCAGTCACCCATCTTGCACAATAATAATAATAAAAAATAGTATATATACAGTAAATTTCTGCTCTATAATATCTAACTCTTTGGTTGTTTTTCTGTCACATCATTTCAGATTCTGTCAGTGGCTCAAACTCTGAAGCAACAATCCCCTGCACTACCTCACACACCGCAGTGACCAACTTCAGTCTCACCTGGACATTCAACCGCAGTCAGATCATCCTGAACCAGACCGGAGGGGGCGTCCCCTTCAATGTCTCAGAGGGGTGGAGGCAGCAGGTGAAGAATGTGTCTGAGTCAGGAGGCCTCATGCTGCAGGACTTATCTTCACATCACGAGGGAACATACACCTGTGAACTGAGCGATGCTGAGGAGACGCTGGTAACCAACACCTTATTCAGCATACAGAAAGGTGAGAGAGAGTCAGTGAATTAAAAAAATCTGATCTTATTCTAGAGCCATCGACTGGAAGTCACTGTCTCACTGTTGGCTGCTCCCACAATTAAAGATAACAGGTTATCATAATATTAATCAATAGTGTGAAATATACAACTGCTGTGTCAAGAGTTGTTGTCTTGTGTTCTAATCTTGAATGAGTCCGAGAAGATGTTTGCGGTGGGGGTTGCTAGGATTTTGCTTGGTATTGTGTGTTTGGTTGTTTCCTAGGCTGGGTGTTGAGCTTATTAAAGGGGTAGTTCACCAAAACTCAAATTTCACTCATTACCTACTCACCCTCATGTCGACTAAGAGCTGGGAGAATTTTCAGAGTCCTCTGTTCCTTCTCTGAGTTACAGGGGGGTCCACGCAGCAGTATTTGTCCATATAATGGTTGTCAATGGGGCTCACTTTTCTTGGTTCAAAAAGAAACACCAAAAAACATCCAAATACCTCCATACTGCTCGTCTGTAATGTCCCTCTTGTATTGAAACCCTGAGAAATTGTTCTGAAAAAAATTAAATAAGTCTATATTTTAAGCTTGTTTGTAGCGGAAGCTTCCAGTGTCTCAGTTCACTGCTCTTCTTGTGACAGGCAGAACAATTTCTCAATTTCAATACAAGAATATGGACACCTGTTTAAAACAGACGTTTCATCCGCCAGTTTATGGAAAACTATTTGAATGTTTTTCTGTAACCAGAAAGACTACAAGTCTTTTACCGTGTCAGTTGGTGACGTATTTTTTGTGGGACAAGATCTGGTATCCATTCACAATCATTATTCTTCTGGACAAAACTGCAGATTTTTTCTGAAACGTGATGATTTAACCAGGTAGAGATCCCCCATGGCGTAACTCAGAGAAGGAAGGGAGGACTCTGAAAATTCTCACAGCTCTTAGTTGACATGAGGGTGAGTAGATAATGAGTGAAATTTGAATTTTGGGTGAACTATCCCTTTAAGTCATCATAGATGGTCAACCATGTCCATATGTCTATATAGAGGATGCACACTCATTGTCTAAAGTCACTTCCCAGTTTGATGCTGCTGCAGTCCTCTTGTCAGTCTGTAGTGGGAGTTTGGTTATGAAAAGGTTAACAGACTCTTTTTTCTGTTACAGGGGGTTGGACCTTTGCTACAGTTGAAGCTGTTATTACAGTTGTCATTATACTCCTATTACTTGGACTCATTGGACTGTTAGTCTGGAGGCTGTACGGCAACAGGGGAATAGTAAGAAAACACATTCTGCTTTGACCTGATAATTACTTTCTGTACTGATTATGTGTTTGACACAGATGGCAACAAGACTGCTTTCACTTTGATGTATGCCATTCTGTTTCACTTGCAGGCGGGATACGTTTTAAGAAGAAAATGACCAGAGTGTGGATGAAACAAGCTTTTGTCTTTAAGTTGACCAACAAGCCCGACAACCAGCCGCTGCATTGAAGAGCTACTGATCCAAGTAATGCACCAAGAGCCCACCCAAGTCAGTTATCCTGATGTTGAGCAGAAACTAAACAGCTGGAACACTGCAAAATGTAGCTGCTGAGTTACACTTTGCTTCTGCACTGACACTACATCCAGCTGATGTGTGTTAATTTTATCTGACTATGGGATTTACATTTACAGTACTCATTTGTCAGGCACTTTTATCCAAAGCAACTGTAGGAAACTGAGTTACTTTCAAGTCACTTTTATGGCCTATTCAAATAGGGAAAGTTAATAATAATAATAATAATGTAGTATGCTATACTATAAAGACCACACAGTTCCCACTAAGTACAAGTGCACATGGCAACAGTGGCAGGAAGAGTCCAGTTAAGAAAGAAAGGATGATTCCTGGATGGAGGTCTTCTGTGCAAACTAGGAGGAGGCTAGAAAACTCCATTCAGCTCTGGAGGACCAGACTCAGGGTGAATGTCCAACTGCCAAGAGATAGAGAGAGGTATTATTAATAAAGACCAAATCTAATAGCACAAACAAAAAAATATTACATCCCTAAGTGTCTAAAACCCAATCAGTTCACATTAAAGGAGCATTATCGCAAATTCCAATTCTTTGTTTGGCCACTAGATGGGGCCAGTGGTGCAATGTATCTGAAGTAAACATCCTACTGTACATAGCTTGCTGTTCAGGAGCGGCTGGGCCAAAAAAAAAATACTGAATTTGCTCCACAGACACTACACTGTTGGCTATATTTTGTATATACATATAGTCATGGCTCCCCTCGACCTATTTATTGCACATTTCAGTGTTTTTTATTGCTATTACTGCTGTATTTGTGATAATGCTCCTTTAAGTGTCCACGTATATGAATGTAAATTCAATATCATAATTTCACAACGCTATGTCATGATGCTGTATGGTAATACCATCTAGTTCAGTGAAATCATAATTCACTATACTGATACGTACAGTATATATCTGGTTTAGTGTATGTTTTTTTGCTTCATGTTACAGTAACTCCAGCAGTATTATCAGACTTTACCATATAACATACCATATAACACTAAATTGCACTTATATTTATCTCATGGCAGCTTAAATTCAAAATAGAAAGTGTTGTCTGACTGTTGCATCATGTTTTCTTCTATAACACAAACTCTTTGATTGTATTTGACACTTACATAGTGTGATTGAATAAAGTTCACTAACAAACCTTACAGTACCCCAGTCCTTTCTGACCTAATTTCTTCAGGAACAAGCTATGAATCAACTGATTGACTTGAATTGGGGCTCAAACCTGAGGTTGGGAACCACTGGATTGAACTACATAGCTGCATCTAAGGCAGTAACAGCAGCTCCACTCGGAGTCAAACTGTGTCATGATGTTATTCATGACAATAAATCATTCAGGGAGCAATTTACTGCATAATTAAGATATTACTTTGATGACACCTTTTCATTTATGGATTTAAAATGCAGGTGTTATATGTTATATGCAGGTGTTAACCCGAAGGAACTTAAACTTAAAGGGATAGTTCAAAATTTTTGCAAATTGGCCAATTGCAATAATAATCCCTATAGTATAAGGAGTAGGTTTGCTACCTTTAATGGGCTCTATGCACAGCTCCACTGCTTCCTGAACTCAAGGCAGCTCCTTTATTTCCTGTCTCATATTATTGGACGAACTGATTAATCCAGGTGTGTCTGAGTGGTCACAATGACCAGCCAATAATGTAAGACAGGAAATAAAGGAGCTGTCTTAAGAAAGTAGTGGAGCTGTGCATAGAGCCCATTGTCGGTGCAAGCTGTTTTAGAACGGCAGAGCCAAGCCGTAAGCTGCTCAGAGCTACACCACAGAGAGTAATGGAATTTTTTGGTTTCCCTCATCAAATACACAATCCAACAACTCCAAAACGCTCTCATAGACAAGTTCCTGCACATTCATGAGATATAAAGGAATATTAAGAGATGGGGTTGTTTTGTTTTGCCCCCAACATCAGCGGTTTTGCATGAATTTGAAAAGATAATAATAGGGGTTGTGATGTGCTCCTGACGTCTGTTACTGCTATGTTACAGGATGTTAACTGTGCCACTGAGTCACTGAAACTAAGATCCAGCTTGAAAACAGGAGAGATAAGACATTCCTGAGATATCACGTGATATTCATCACAGGTGTGTGTTGAACGTAGTATTGTCTTTAGTCTGGTGGGAAATAGCTCCCACTAACAGGAAAATGCAGATAGCCTCCTTGACATCAGCAGATGTCTGAGGAGCTGGGGAGTGGGGGGGCTGATCTGATGTGATTGTATATAGGCAGTTAAGCTTCCTGTGGCAGACACAGACAGTTTTAGAGGAAAAAACTACTTTTGAGGCATGAAAGTATTTTTTTTCAGCACTGATAGCATGAAACTCATTTAATTCATGTTCATTGTGTGTCTATGTCTTTCATGCAAATTGTAAGTGCTAATGTTTTAATTGTGAGCTGAAAAGCTGTAATGGGTTAGAGCTCGAAAAAATAAGCAGTTCCATTTGTTACAAGCATAATATAATTTTGAAACTCAGTACTCCTTGTCTTGTAACAAGAGTCAAAAGGTTAGCTGTAACAACAATTTAGTATGTTAATTTAGTATACTGTAACCCAAATTTTGATTGCATTTACGTTTTCTTTGAATTTCAGTACACCTTGGTCTTGAAAGACAAAGACGAAAGTGTTAAAGGGATAGTTCACCCAACTCAACTAGGGCTGGGAGAATTTTCAAAGTCCTCTGTGCCTTCTCTGAGTTACAGTACCGTGGGGGTCCGCATAGCAGTATTTGTCCATATAATGGTTGTGAATGGATACCACTTTTCTTCGTCCAAAAAGACACACCAAAAAACATCCAATACTGCTCGTCTGTAATGTCCCGACATGAGAAATTGTTCCGAAAAAAATGAAATTAGTCTATATTTTAAGCTTGTTTGTAGCGGAAGCTCCCAGTGTCTCAGTTCACTGCTCTTCCTGTGTCAGTACAAATCTCGCGTGATTTGCAGTGATTGGTGGACTCTGAAAATTCTCACAGCTCTTAGTCGACATGAGGGTGAGTAGATAATGAGTGAAATTTGAATTTTGGGGGGACTATCCCTTTAAGGTTTCAATTATTACAATTATGTTAAAAAGTAATTTAAGTGTTGATTAAAAAGCTTTAGTCATTGACATAATACTCATTTAATAATGTTACATCTTACCCAGGGTATGTTACAACTAACCCAGACTATGTGGTGAATAGTAACATTTCACTCCTTGTGTTTGAGACGAAACTATGCCTTTTCTGTTTGTGTTGTGCTATTTAATAGCAGACACATGGAACTAGTTTGTCTCACATTTTGAACACACTGGCTTAAAAGAGTTCCAAGATACAGATATAAGTGTAGTACAACCATCCGCGGTTGGTGCAATGGTCCAATGGTGCAGAGAGAAAAATCTGCAGCCAGTCAGAGGGGGGTCATTCATGTTTGTGTACAGGAGCAAGGAAAAAACACAAGGCAGGTCGGTACATGCTGATAGTAAGTGCTGGTCCATGAATTAGCCTACTGTACCAGGGAAGAGTTGCTGCCAAACCATGTTGAGTTTTGAAGAGTTGATGGCCAAGACAAGTGAGATATTGCATGGAGGGGATCGACCAGCACTGCTGTGATACTCCAGAAATGAACCCCATTGAGCTCAAGACAAAGAGCAGTGGTAACAATACTGAAGCTTTCCAATGATGGAGTGCTGCCTGTCTGTCAGTCTGGGAAAGAGAAACAGCACTGGACTTTGATCAGCTAGGAATATCTGCACCTGAGAGGCACACAGAGTAGAGACTAGAGCTTTGGTTCTGTAAAGTGTTGTCATGTCAAACCAATCTGCTTAAGGCATGTCTTCTACTTTCACTTGACGCAAAGATTCTTGTCAGTGATGCAAGTTACGTTTAGAACAGACAAACAGGTCCCGTCAGTCTGCCGCTGGACTCGGAGCGATAACATGTCCTAACTCTGTCCTGCTGTTGTTTGTTCATCATGGCAGCGCATACGTTTGGTCTGATTCTCTCCTTTCTGCTGTGGATCGTCTCTCTGGAAGGAATAAAAGGTGAGAAGTCAGATTCATGTGAGTAAGAAAAAAATGCAATTACTATGAAAGTAAGTAAAATATGCTTTGGAGTGACATCTAGATCTCAAAGATCTAAAATTCTATGAATAATTTTAAATATAAAATAATCTGTCTCTGAAATCTTTGTTCCTCTTTCATTTATCACAACCTCTCAGACTTAACCTGTGACCTTTGTGAGGGGCTCAAACCTGAGGTTGGGAACCACTGGATTGAACTACATAGCTGCATCTAAGGCAGTAACAGCAGCTCCACTCGGAGTCAAACTGTGTCATGATGTTATTCATGACAATAAATCATTCAGGGAGCAATTTACTGCATAATTAAGATTTTACTTTGATGACACCTTTTCATTTATGGATTTAAAATGCAGGTGTTATAAGTTATATGCAGGTGTTAACCCATAGGAACTTAAATTTAAAGGGATAGTTCAATATTTTTGCAAATTGGCCCATTGCCATAATCCCTATAATTTCAGGAGTAGGTTTACTGTGTTTTCATGTAAAACCTCTTTTAGGCCACGAAAATAGGCCGTTTCTTTGGGTCCATTCACAACAATGTATGTTGTAAATCTCTGGGCAGGGCTATGGGCTGGCATTGCTAACGGGAGGAGTGCAGAGAGTCTTCTACTGCAATTAAAGTACTTAGGGGCTATTTGTAGATCATACAACCCCACTTTAAAAAATGCTACTATCCCTTTAAAAAAGTAGTGGAGCTGTGCATTGAGCCCATTGTCGGTGCAAGCTGTTTTTAGAACGGCAGAGCCAAGCCGCTGTTCAGAGCTAAGATACGGAGAGTAATGGGATTTCTTGGTTTCCCTCATCAACAACTCCAAAACGCTCTCATGGACAAGTTCCTGCACATTCACCACGCTTATGAGATACCGGAATGTTAAAAGATAGGGTTGTTTTGTTTTGCCCCCAACATCAGCGGTTTTGCATGAATTTTAAAAGATAATAATAGGGGTTGTGACGCGCTCCTGACGTCTGTTTCTATGTTATGTTGCCACTGAGTCACTGAAACTAAGATCCAGGAGAGATAAGACATTCATGAGATGTCACGTGATATTCATCACAGGTGAAGCATGTCTTGTGCAGGGTGGTGGCACCTGGTTGAAACGCAGTATTGTCTTTAGTCTGATGGGAAATAGCTCCCACTAACAGGAAAATGCAGATGGCCTCCATGACGTCAGCAGGTGTCTGAGGAGCCAGGGAGGGGGCGGTCTGATCTGATGTGACCGTGGTGGTAGCTGAAGCGCTGACAGTGAAGTGACAAAAATATGACTCTATCCTAAAGGGAAAAAGAGGCTTTTATACATGTAACTTGTGTCTGAATGCTTCTCTGTTTCCTGTGTCTCTGCCTCCAGAGCTGACAGTCATCTGTAAGCTTTCAGAGGAATGTGTCCTGCCCTGTCAGTCCCAGGCAGACCACAGAGGTGTGAGGGTCATGTGGATCAGGATGGAAACCGGTATCGTGGTGAGCTGCGAACGCTTCAAGAACACCTCTTTTAGTAAGTTCCACAAATCAGCAGCTGATGAGTTCAAAGGAAGAACGGGCATGTATGAGGAGGACCAGGTGCTGAGTGGAAACGCAACACTGCTGCTGAGAAACATCAGGCCCAGTGATGAGGGGAGATACATCTGCCGGACCCAAACTGCATCTGGCATGGTCCTGTCTGGAATCATCTCTCTTGTTGTAAAAGGTACAAGCTGTTGAAGAAGTTCATCCTTGTAACTATGGTTTCACCTTTTTATATATAGCACAATATATATATATAGGAGAGAGTCACTCGGCGTGGGATTCGAACCGGGGTCGCCTGCAGTAAGATGGGTGCTCTACCAACTGAGTTCAACACCGCCCGCAATTCCACCTTTTGGGTGATTCTCTGAATTCAGTTCACTTTGTGTCTGGGATCTGTGTATTTGTCCAACTCCATAACAACAAGATTCTCAAAACTTATGGCCACCCACAGCTCTACAAAGGATCTCATTTATGACAGATACCCTCCATCGTTGTTTCTTCACAGATCCAGTTGATAAAGTTGATATTCAGCAGGTGGAAAAGAGGATTTCCTGCAGCTCACAGGGGATCTACCCTGAGCCTGAGCTCACCTGGTCCACCAGTCCTCCGTCCAACATGAAGCTCCACATTATCACAACCACCCAGCAAACTGCACAGCTGCTCTACGACATCAGCAGCTCTCTGATACCTCCAGACACTGATGCTGATCTGAGCTACAGCTGCACCATCAGCACCAGCAGAAGCAGGAGGAAAGCCACTTTGTTCAAACCAAGTGAGTGAGCAACAACACACACTGGGTTAACTAACAATCTGTACAAATCCACTGGGGCACAGGGCAAACCCAGGTTTTTTTTAAATCTGTTCATTCCGTTAGTTGTATTGCTTTGTTTAACTTTATGATGATTTTCAGTCATTCAGAATGTTAAATATTACAGTTTTGTAATTATGTAGTTTTGTGTCATACCAGCCTCTATGGTTGGATCCGTTGTTGAAACAACGATCCCTTGCACGGGATCAAACGCCCCCCTTACAGGCCTCATCTGGAAGTTCAACCACATTCAGATCATCCTGACCCAGACCAGAGGGGACGCCCCCTACGCAGAGAGTCTCAGAGTCTCAGAGAGGTGGAGGCAGCAGGTGAAGAATGTGTCAGAGTCAGGAAGCCTGATGCTACAACACTTATCCTTTTATCATAAGGGAACATACACCTGTGAACTGAGTGATGCTGAGGAGACGCTGGTAACCAACACCTTTCTGATGATAAAGGAAGAAGGTGAGGCTGCATCAAGTGACTGTTGGTCTCTGTGAGAGGTTCTGTCTGTATCTGTAACATCTGGATGTACAGAAAACAGCATCATGAGGCATCATGGGAAATAATAACTGTCTTTTCTTATTTCAGTTTTCATATGGCAAGTCAAAGGTATTGCGGTTGGGGTGGCAGTAATACTAGTAGCACTAGCAGCAGGAGCAGCAGCTGTTGTGCTATGGAGACATCGGAACAGAAGAAGTAAATTCATTCTTCCTACACTGTTTTATTTATCACTTATAATATTGATGTTTGAACGTCTCTCAGGTCAGAGGAAGTAAATCTTCTGTGTTACAAAGGTACTAATGTGAAAAACAGTACAGAGTGTTATGTTGCAGTGCTAAAGGGATATTTCAGCATTTTGTCAAATTTGCCTATCACCATAATCCCTATAATCTTAGTTCTTAATCTTTAATTGTCAGTGCAAGATCTTTTTAGATCGGCGGGGCAGAGATGTGAGCTCACCATGCGCCTCTGTTGCGTTGGCTGAGCAGCTAGCATCTCTGGCCCGCCAATCTAAAAACAGGTTGCACCAACAATTAAAGGGCCAACGAGAAGTTTCTATTCGGTTATAAAACAGTCTCACGTTAATGTGGATGAATCTACGCTACCCACACTTGTTAATGGCTCCATTTTCGATCAATATATCGTTTTGTCTCTATCATTGTTTTGTTATTATTAGTGGTGGCGGAAATGCTGGTCGAGCCGACCAGCGTTTCCTTACTTTCGGTTTCGCGGACGCAAATGAGAATAACGGCGATTCGGGCGGCGTTATGGTCTGAACTACGACGGTAACTGAACGTCTTTGAACCTCTGACTTTAATCCTTGATGAATGAAATCATGAGTCCGTCTTGCGCCGGTGGAGGAATTCTACGGTGCGCGCGGAGGCAGCGTGAAAACACTTCGCTTTTCCAAAACTCCTCGTTGTCCCTTTAAAGGTATTGAAACTACTCCTAAAACTAGGGATTATGGCAATAGGCAAATTTGACAAAATGTAGAAATATCCCTTTAAGGTAACTAAACCGAATAAACAAAGTAAAATATAAAATCAAGTGAGTGAATCATGATGATGTCACAGTTTGTTTTGCTCTGTAGAAGTTGTGTCATGCTGAAGGAGAATAATAAGATTTGTTTTAACATTGATGTTGAATTTTATCTCATTTTGTCATTTTACAGACGAAATTGTGTAAACACATGACCCCCCCCTCACCAGCCACGACAGTGAAAATCCACACCCACTGCTGAGGTCACACTCTGCAGTGTTGATGGAGAACTGTTCTATGACTATGAGCGGGACAGGATAAGATGAACAAACCTCTACTGGACCCTGAAGAGTCGCTCTGACGTACTGCTTTTTCTCTTCTGGCTCAGTGATACCAGATATCTCAGTGATCTTGTTTTTGCTGTTGCTATGGAGTTTGCGTTATATAAACAATATATAATATATAAAGTTATATAAACAACTTACACTCAGTGCTGATACACACTAATATCCCACCAGACATGCAATTAGTGGTAAATACTGTGTTCCAAAAGCAAAACCAAACTTCAAACACCAACCAGTGCTCTACAGAGCCATTGCTCTGAGCCATTGTATCTGAGTGTGTGTTTTGACACTATATGTGACCGGTCACGGAAACAAAATCACAGCACAAATGTGTTTTTTTTTTCATTTTCTTTTTTTGCAGAAAGTATTGAAGTCTGATTGGTTCAAATAAGAGTTTTGGTTGATTTAAAAGTATACATTTTGTGTTTAAAATTTTTAAAACATATATTATATGTGTGATAATTCCCCACAAAATCACATGTGTCTATATCTGATTAGATGTTTAGATTATTGGCTATATGCTATTACTTTTGCATACTGTATGTTGTCTATGTAAATATCTTGTTATGTTTTGATTGTGTATTTCTGAATTGTATTCTTATTTTTATCCTATAATTTTTACTGTTACACTGATCAGACCCCAGGAAGAACAGTTGATGTAAACTACATCAGTCTCTCAGTTCCTCAGTCTGTCAGATTGTTAAATCAGAGTTTGGGCTCCAAGTAGGGTTCATGTACAGACTGCGCACTGGGTGTTGCACCAAAGACACATTGTAATGTTGGATTTATGTTGTGAAGGGAGTTACTGTAGGAGGTAGTCTGTGTTTCTCCTTAAATGTGACGTTTGACGGTAACATTTATGTTTTTCTGTAAATGTATGCTTTTGGTATTTTGTTATTATTTGTGTGAAACTTGGACATCATGGGATGCAAGACAAATTTCAGAGTGATCTGACAATAAAGTATAATCTTATTATCTTATTATCTCTTATTATCAGCTAATGGGGATCCACATCAAATCAAATCACCAGTGACCATCATAAACAAAACCCAAACAAGTCCTAAATCAAACTTCATTGTTGCAGAGTTGTCTTGACAGCAGGAAGCACGGTTTCTTTTTCTCTACTGAAGTTAGCATGCTAACCAGTTTACCCTGGTGCAGTTGTTATGTGATACCCTGCGCTGCTCAGAGGGTGGAGTCTAAACGTTGGTCTTTCAAACACAACCAAGACTCAAGCTCTGAAATGAAAATGTCTGCCGACTGTAAATGTTTATTCAAACCACACCAATAACATTAAAGCAATAACATATCGATCTAGATATTCACTTCAAATTGGAGGAAAAAACACACAGCTATGCACGTGAAAAAAATGATCAAACAGAATAATAAAGACGCAGTAATACTGTGTGTGTCCCTGTTAGAGCAGGCGTGGGTTCTCCTCTCTGTAGTCGTGTGGGTCTCCTTTGAAGGGCAGGTGTGGAGGGTGGTTGCAGATTCCCATCAGGAAGATGATGATGGTGCCCAGAGTCATCACCGGAGTCACCAGGAAGAGACAGAGCCGGTCCACCGTGCGGGCGATGCCACTCCAGTTATCTTTCTCCTGTGACACAGCAGCAGGGTCGGGGTTTAGGTTTACACCTTACAGTCACATCAGGAGAAACTGTATGTGGCTCAACATCTGGCACAGATTCAAAACTCAAACTGTCATGAAGGAAGGATTCACTACAGACCAGCTGTCTTATTTTCACTGTGTTAGATGCAGCAAGGCTTCAAAACAAAACTGACAACATCCAAACCCAAAGCATTTTAAAAAGGACACACAAACAGGGCGCCATGTAGCTCAGTGGGTTGAACAGGCACAAGCTACAGGCCCTCTTCTGTGTCATTCCCTCTCTCTCTGCCTCCCGATTTCCTGTCTCCCTCAACTAACCTGTCAATTAAAGATAAAAAATCCCAAAAATATACAAAAAAAAAAAACAGAACACACAAAAGACACAAAAAAAGGAAACAAAACACTTAAAACTGGATTTAACAAGAGAAAGGCAAAAGAATAACATTAGTGAGTGGATGGATGTCCAGAGTTAAGATAGATTAAAAAAACAAAACAATGGCAGACAGAAAGGGAAATAAAACCTCTGACTTTTCTCAGTAAAATAATAAAATGAGTGTTGTCAGTGACGATGAGCTCATCAGCTGATCGTCCCTCTGCTCTCTGCTTCTCTCACCTCGTTGAAGTCGTTCTTGTTGCGCATGTGTTTGATGATGTAGTTGGCTCCGTCCACAGCTGGCTTGATCTCTGCAAACAGCTGGTCTGTTACCTCGCCCTCTTCCTGTGGCTTCACCACTACACACACACACACAGAGGAAAGGTCAGTGTGTGTGACAACATCCTGCATTAAGAGGAGAAGGGACGACCTGGATGGAGACAGAGGACGTACCTGCGGCGTGCGTGGTCCGTGTCATCAGCCCGTGTCTCTCTGACTGTTTCTCAAACATCAGCTCACTGCGGGACTTGACGCTGTAGTACTCCTCTGCTGAAGCGATGTAACCCACTGAGCTGGAGCGCCGTGGCAGAGCGCCATCCCAGTACGGCTCCGCCTCCGCGGGGCGGGACATACGCAGGATCTGGGGCAGCTTCTCCAGGAAGAACTGGACAAAGAAGACGACGTATATATCTGTTACAATTTGATACGACAATGTGATGAACACGACACCACATCAACGCATCAGTTTCATGAGTCTGATGGCGCTTTATGTTTAAAGTGTCTCAGAGTTTTCACTAAACCTGCTTTGTGAAACAGACCCCTGACAGTTTAAAGACGTCTGGGTGTTTAGACGTCTGGGTGTTTAAACGTGTGTGTGTGTGTGTGTGTGTGTGTGTGTGTGTGTGTGTGTGTGTGTGTGTGTGTGTGTAGTTTTACCCTCTTGGTCCATTCAGACATCACATGTGTGCTTGGTGTCCTGAAGTGCAGGTTGAGGACGACCACACAGTTCAGCACCACCACGGTAACCAACACCATGATGAACATTAAATACCTGAGGCAGACACACACACACACTAGATGAAGTAGAAACTCTAATGCTGTATTGAAATGAAGGATTAATCTTTTATCAATAAAAACAAGCTCAGATTTACTGGTTTACATTTCTGTCAGAGTGTCAGGCACAGCCAAGCCTCCCTGATGTTTCCAGGTGTGTGTGTGTGTTACTTACTTGACAATAAGCGGCACAGACATTGAAGTCTCCGGCAGCCTCTGAGAGATCAGCAGCAGGAAGACAGACTGAGCCAGGAGCACAGAGATGGACAAGGTCATCTTCTCACCACCTACACACACACACACACACACACACATTAAATGTTCACACACGATATCAAGCACTTTGATGGACAACAGATTAAAACACAGTCAGTCCTAAGTATTTTCTAGCCAAGCTAAGAACTTGATGTGTTGTTGTGTTTGCTGTCATCTCAGGGTCGACTACATTTTTACTAGTTTTATCCCTAACCCCCATTGGTCTTGGTCTTCACTCGGTCTTGGTTAGGTGGTCTCGACCACAACACACCAAATCCCGGCTTCAATACAAGAGGGACATTACAGACGAGCAGTATGGAGGTATTTGGATGTTTTTTGGTGTGTCTTTTTGGACAAAGAAACTTGGTGTCCATTGACAACCATTATATGGACAAATACTGCTGCGTGGACCCCCCAGTAACTCAGAGAAGGAACAGAGGACTCTGAAAATTCTCACAGCTCTTAGTCGACATGAGGGTGAGTAGATAATGAGTGAAATTTGAATTTTGGGTGAACTGTCCCTTTAAATCCTTTTTTTGGCTATTCTGTCCTCTGGCATAGAAGACAAACAGGGTTCCCAGCCCATGTCACCCTGCAGAGCCAGAACAGGAGTGAAGTTATGCACACCTAGAAAACAACGACTAGCTGGACTTTGAATAGCATTCCCCCTGGATGATTCCTTACTTCCCCATATTCCTGCTGCATACAGTAAAGTCGGAGAAACACAGGCATCATAGAGCTTCGAGAAGGTGGCATACCCCAGATTTTTACACTTCTTCATTTTACTTATAATAGAGCCTAATGCTCTACCTGCTGTATCAGTAAGTGTATTAATACTTTCTTCAAACTTAAAATGTTCATCCAGGATGAAGCCAAGATATCTGTCAACACTGGTGTAACAAAAATTTGAAAGTATTTTCTTCTTATATTATAAGTATCTTTCATGTTGTGTGTGTTTGTAACGGGGTGAATGCACTGACTGTCAGCGGGCAGGTAGTAGACCAGCGAGGCCAGGAAGGAGATGAGCACACAGGGGATGATGATGTTGACGATGTAGAAGAGAGGTTTGCGTTTGATGACCAGGTAGAAGGTGATGTCCTGGTGCTTGTTGCTCTCCATGGGAATGTGTTTGTAAGTGTTCCTTTTGGCGGGCCGGTGGATGATCTCCCACTCGCCGTTCTCTGTCAAAACCAGCCACAAGACACCGAGGACAGAGAAGGGACAGACACAGAACAGGGAGAAGATGATGATTAGCCCCTAAATGTGTGTTACAGTGAACCTGATGCTCCGACTACAAACTGACACTTTTAACTAACCTTTAACTTGATCTTATTTAGAATCCAACTATATCAACAACACTGACTGTCTTGCATGAGCTGCATGAAAGGAAAATGGACTTAAATGCCATAAACCATATTACGATATGTCTGCTGTTTCCTACTCCTTCTTCTTCATTGGTTTAATTATAAACCGTTTTTTATTTGTTCCGTTCAGGCTGCCATACAAACATGGCAGAGCAAGATGGCAACACTCTCTAAAGCAAGACCCTTGCTATGTATCTATAAAAGAAGAATTCTAAGGCTACGAAAACCAAATGAATTTTATTTTCTAGCAATTATACACTTAAATATATTCATGGGTAGTATATTCAGATTTTGCTAATAAACCATGACAATTATTACACACTGGACCTTTAAATATAACCATAAAAATAACAAAAATTTATTAGCATGATCATCTCATTTCAACTGTACCACTGACACAAAGATAAAATAAAATAAAAAAAACAGCATCTCAGAATCCAGGAAGTTGGTGTGCGATAATTATTGGAATATCAAGAATAGATCAACCAATCAGTTCTGCTAATCTGTTAGTGTGCATGTGGACACCTGTAAAGCTGGCGGGGTCGATGACGATCCACTCCACCTTCCATTTGCTGGTTTCATCTACTTCCTCTTTCAGCAGCATCCTGATCTCTTTGGCGTTGTAGGTCAAAGATCTGCAAGGCAGCATGGGTAACGGTCAGATATGTAACCTGATCTCAAGTGCGCATCAACAGTGGGCTAGATCGAGCTGCTGATAGGAAATTATTGGACTAGAGTTTTCAATGTCAGCACAGTAATTTTTTTTCCTTTTCTTAAGGGTGAAAAGAGTACACAGTTCCATTGTTCGCTATAATATAATTTTTTCCAGCCGTTCAAAGTGCAGGAAAAACACAGTTTTTATTTGGACCTAACCAACTCACGTATCCCTCCACCCAGGGTTAGCGCCCACTGATCAGCAGTTGGTTAGGTCCAAATAAAAACTGTGTTTTTCCTGCACTTTGAAGGGCTGGAAAAAATTATATTATAGCCAACAATAGAACTGTGTTTTTTTTTTCTTTCAGGTAAAACCTCTTTTAGGCCACGAAAATAGGCCGTTTCTTTGGGTCCATTCACAACAATGTATGTTCTAAATCTGTGGGCAGGGCTATGGGCTGGCGTTGCTAACGGGAGGAGTGCAGAGTCTTCTACTGCAATTAAAGTACTTATTTGTAGATCATACAACCCCACTTTAAAAAAAATGCTACTATCCCTTTAATGTATATCGAACCTGCTGAGTGAGCTGCGATCTATCATACACCCTTGTCAATCCAAAGGTTATCAATGTACAGTTGTGAAGTGAACAGAGCACATCAGTGTGTGGCTTGTGTCTCACGTGAATTTGAGCGTGCAGTTCTGCCAGTCGAAGGGGAAGTAGTTGACGTTGATGGAGCAGGAGGAGCGGAAGATGGCAGGAGGCAACCAGTAGCACAGACCATCAGTATAGACCAGGACGTTACTGTAGTAGGCCACCTGGAACTGGGCGTCGTTACTGAGAGGAGACACAGATACCAAACATGTCTGAGTGCACAGTAACACAGTTCTGCCATCTCTGATTACCGGGAGCAAGGAAAGTGAGCTTTTGCTGAACCTTTGTATAGTTGCTACAGAACTGTGCAAAAGTTTTAGGCACTTGAAGTGAAGATGCTTTCGTCAGTTATGCCATGATTAGTCTTAATCAAATCATAATTGGTGTGACCAGGCTTTGTTTTTCAAACAGCACCAGTTCTCCTCCTCGCATGCAGTTCTTCAAGGTTCTTGACTGGCAGGTCGTTTAAGCATCGTGGAGAACTTGCTTGATTGAGGTTGTCTCAGTGTCTCCTGTCTTTTCATATAATCCAGAAAACACAACACTTTTTTGGGTCGGGTTTCATGCTGCAGAACACATTGGGGCTGATCTGAGTGTTATGTCTGAAAACAATCCATAAAAAGTCATGTTTTGTTGTGTTGTGTCATGCCGTGTCCGTGTCGTGTAAGGCAGTTGTTCTCAAACTGTTTTAAATTTGGAAAAATTTCAAGGAAATTTCTAGAGAAAAAAAAGCAATATTTCTACAAAAAAAAATTGGACCCCACTTTGAGAACCACTGGTGTAAGGTTGGGTTAGGATGCCAGTGACAGGTTGCTGTGCCTTTAAGAGTTTCAGCACTGGTGAACAGCAAGTGTCGTAATCTGATCAGTGTGATCGTTGAGTCCATACTGTACAAACACAATACAGAGGCCTGTCGAACGGCACTGCATCATGGATAAGAACCTACACAGTTTAAGTGCCTAAAACAATTGCACAGGACTGTACATGATTTTTTCTCTTAGGTTTCTCTACCTCCTTTAACAAATAAAGGAAACTGAATCTCACTTGTTTTCCAGCACGATCTCAGGCAGCCACACCATGCTGGGCGGCAGCCGGAGGACATCGATGCCATCAAACTCTGTTGAATTCCACGTCAGCCGGTAGTCCACCCACGTCTGTCACACACACACACATACAGTTCAGACAATTGCATGAGGGGAATTCACTTTGGAAATAAGATGCTGAGGAATCTTCCTGTGACTCGTTTACATACATGATCTATCCACACGTTGGTCAGCAGCGTCTCATCTGCTTCTTTCTACAAAGGACAGCAAAGACGGATTAGAGGACGGACAGTGTTCAATTGTTTTAACAGCTTTTTTTCACCACTCAACATTATGATGGCTGAATTTCACAACTTTTTCATGTTGCAGCTTCAGCACATTTCATACCAAGGCAACTCAATATGCAAGCATAAAACAGAATAAAAACAAACAGTAAAAACAGAGTTAAAAGCAAGAGCAAATAAAAGTAAAATAAAAGAAAACAGTTCTTAAAAAGAGCTCAGCTAGAAATGTTTTTAAAGTGATAGTTCACCCAAAATTCAAATTTCACTCATTATTTACTCACCCTCATGTCTAAGAGCTGTGAGAATTTTCAGAGTCCTCCGTTCCTTCTCTGAGTTACGGGGGGGTCCACGCAGCAGTATTTGTCCATATAATGGTTGTCAATGGACACCAGGATTCTTCGTCCGAAAAGACACACCAAAAAACATTCCAATACCTCCATACTGCTGGTCTGTAATGTCCCTCTTGTATTGAAGCCCCAACATGAGAAATTGTTCCGTCGGTCAGTGCAAATCACGTGAGAATTGCACTGACACAGGAAGAGCAGTGAACTGAGACACTGGGAGCTTCCGCTACAAACAAGCTTAAAATATAGACTTAATTATTTTTGTTCAGAACAATTTCTCATGTCGGGGCTTCAATACAAGAGGGACATTACAGACAGTATGGAGGTATTTGGATGTTTTTTGGTGTGTCTTTTTGGACAAAGAATCCTGGTGTCCATTCATTGACAACCATTATATGGACAAATCCTGCTGCGCGGACCCCCCCGTAACTCGGAGGAACGGAGGACTCTGAAAATTCTCACAGCTCTTAGTCGACATGAGGGTGAGTAGATAATGAGTGAAATTTGAATTTTGGGTGAACTATCCCTTTAACCTGGATTTAAAAGTGCTCACAGTTGGAGCTGATCTCAGTTCTGCTGGTAGTTTGTTCCAGTTGTGTGCAGCGTAACAGCTAAATGCTGCTCCACCTTGTCTGATTTAAACTCTGTGCTCCACTGTCTGACCTGAGTCAGTAGATCTCGGAGCTCTACTGGGTTTATACTCTACTAACATGTCATCCATTCTGGACCGAGACCATGCAGTGATTTGTAAACCAGTAGCAGAACTTTAAAATCTATTCTGTAGCTGACTGGGAGCCAGTGTAAGGTCTGAAGAGCTGGGGTGGGGTGATCTGATCTCTTTGTTCTGGTTAAAACTCCAGCTGCAGCATTCTGAATGAGCTGCAGCTGTTTGATACTTTTTGAGGGAGACCTGTCAGAAGACTGAGCGAATTTACTGCTTCATTCCACTGTAAATAGTAGACGATTGTTCTGAAAATACACACACACACACAGAAAAAGATGTTGTATACCAGAGAGATGAGGTTAGAGAGTGTGAGGGCGAGGTAAACATCGACAGCCTCCTGCTGTCTCTCCACAGGTCGCAGCTCTTTGTTGTATCCTCGCTCCTTGAACAGGTAGTTGATCAGACGCTCCTCCTCGTTCCTGCCCCAGCACTCTGACACACACACACACACACACACACACTTAAGAGTTTATTCTTATTAAACAGAATCAGTCCTCTTGCCTGTGTCCAAATCAAGATTAGCTAAAACTGAAAGTTTATTTCAGTTGAGTCCTTCAGGAGTCTTTTCTACTGCGTGTACTTGCCTTTCCTGAAGCTGAGACCCTCAGTTATACTGTATGCCGTTCTCCTTGTGTCTGCTCAGTGTTCTTCTAATTCCGACACTTGATTATCAGACTGTGTACTCTGTTTATAATTGTGTTTGGTTCTGCTTGTTTTGGTTGGTTGGTGTTGCTGTTGTGTTGTTCTATCTCTGTAATCAGGGTGTCATTGAAAAAGAGAGCCTGCTCTCAATTGGCTTCCCTGAATGAATAAAGGTTTGAAATGAAATGAAATGAAGAACTCTATCAACAAACAGCAATGTACATTATTATACAGAGTTATGAAGAAGTGGAATGTCCTTCCTAATTATGTTATACAACAAAGAAACATGGTTAGTTTTAAAATGAAACTAAGATTAGTTTTTGACCATTAAATGAATGTCATGTCCTTGTCAGGATTCAATGTTCTTTGTTTGGTTTATGTTATGTTTGTATGTGTATGTGTGTAGTATGTGTCTTCTGTTCTTTGTTATTTACTGTATGTATTCAGTATGTGTTGTTTGCAGTTGGTTTGAATTGTCACTTATGAAAATGAAAAGACCCCATGAAGAATAGCTGCTACCTTGAAAAAGCTACTGGGGTCTTAATAAACCAAACCAAAGCATTTGTGCACAGTACACACAAACACATACAAGTAAAATACAAACAGTAAACAGAAATATAGAAGACGATTTGTCCTCTGCATCTCCTACAGTTCAAGCTTCACCTTCATAAAGCGACTGATGGCATGCGCACACACACACACAAAACAAACAGGGTCTGAGTGTGTGTGAATGCTTTGGTGCCGTTCATGTTTCACTCCATCACAGCAGCTGTTGTGATGCCAGTGCGCAGGCAGACATTTCCCCTCCACACACTCCACTTCAGCACTGAGCCATGTTTGTTTTGTTTGCAGATACAGTGATTTGTTATTGAATCAAAGCACAGTCACGGCCGTACACTCAAGCTTCCTTTCAGCACCCGACTTCATGTTATCTTTTATTATTTTAAGTTCACCTGTTGTTTTTGACAACAGGACCTAGTGTAGGACTGGAACTAACAGCCTTTTTTTAATATTAATTAATCTGATGATTGTTTTGAGGACCATAAAATAGTAAAAAGTGAATAGAAAGCTCAGGTTAACAAACTCACACTGCTTCATTTCCACAAGTATTGTTAAAAAAGAAGATAAGCTAAAAGTTCTTAATGTTTCAGCATTTTTCTTTTGGAAAAATATCAAAATGACAGCTAAAAACTGACTGGCAGCATACAGTTGCTGAATCAAACTTTGTGTCGTTTCTGGTGCCTGGTGTTGTTTCTACGATGCTCAGCATGTGATTGTGGAAAAAAGCTCTTTTTTATGTATGAAGATGACTAAATATTTAGAAATGACACCAAATCCTTGTAGATTATACGCAAAAAAAGGGAGCAGAGGAATTCACACATCAGACTTGAAACTGGTGCAACATTACAAATTTCACAACAAAGGTTAAATGTGTCAGAACCAATAAGGGCTTACCAGTGGAGAGCAGAGTGAGCAGGAACACAGAGGCCAGTGCTGCACGCTGGAGCTTCATGGCTGACTGCTGGCGAGGGGAGAGGAGGCCTCGCACACACCGACCTTCTGCCAGCGGACTGGGGGAGTGAGTGAGTGACAGGCAGCAGCTGCAGCTACACAGGGAGGAGAAAATAGAAAACAGGCGTGAGCAGCCGGCTGCTGTCACCTCCACACTCTGTACGGGAAACAGAGACAGGGAGGGGAGGGGGGGCATCACAACACTGATCTGACCTGATGATCGGGAATCTGAAGGTGTTGGTTTCTTGGAAATTTAAGCAAATTTGTGTAAAAAGAAAACTTCAATCACTCACCTGCTGGAGACAAACTCATGGATGATGATTTCATGTGAGATTTTTTAGGGGCTATATTGGCAAATTGGATAATGGCACATATAGTATATGATACTAACTACCTCACTTACAAATATTCATCTTTGCTAAACTCATGTTACAAGCTCACAGTCCCATCAAAGCCACTGAACGTTCTTCACAGCTCAGAGTTGTGATCAACACATTTTATGAAATGAGAACAGAAACCAACAAAACTGTGAAATACACACATGAACTTAGTCTGCCTCTGAAACCGGTATGATTTAAAATCCATCATTTATTCAACACAATAAAAACAGACAAAACATGACACATACGGACATTATTTAAATATGATACATCTTTTTGTTTAGATAAGTTTAGTAAAGTTCATTAAGAATGTTGTAAAGATTTATTAAAATATTTAAAAATTAAAATCATTGTTCCTAAAGTTTAAAAAAAAAGTGTTTCCTCCCTCCCTCCCCTGCACCAAGGTTTGTCGCTCAGAGCGACAAGTTGACGTCGCTCTTCATCTTGTTGCCGCTGCTGATGCTGTGGATCATGGCGATCATCGCTGAGTTTTTGTTCAGCTCGTCCTCCTTCTGCTTCAGCTTCGTCTCCAGCTGGCTCTTCTGCAGCTCCAGGGACGACGCCTGGAAAACAGGGACACTCGCGTTAGAGGCGGTTGAATTTATCTCTATGTGGGATTTTAATCTCTCTCTCCACTGTCCTGTCAATTAAAGATGTTGCTCCTCTTTTTTCATCTGTTCTATCATTTGTCTGTTTTTTTTTCTAAATCACTTTTTATATATAAATATTTTTAAAGATAAAACTTAGCTGGACAATACTGATGCCTGACAAGGTAAAAAATGTAAACTCCAAATAAAGAACAAACTCAGATTTTATAAACTTCTCATGATGTAATTTTGTTCTGAACAGAATAGTGGCCTGTATCTATTAAAAAGAGAGGTGTTTATGCTTATACTGGTGTTAATTGCCTGCAAAATGTTGATGATTAATGTTTATATGTCTCTGTATGTGAAAATGTCAGCTCGTGTTCCACTTGACTCTGCTTTAACTCTCTTCCTTACCTTGATACTGGCGTCCTTCCTGGCCTGCTCCGTCTTGTTCAGTTCCTTCCTCAAAACATCCACCGTCTCCTCCAGGTCTCTCCTCTCTTGATCTCTTTCCTTCGACTTCTCCTCCTCTGCTCGCAGTTCACCACGCAGACCTGCCAGCAATGAGGCAAAGCCTTTAAATCAAGCACTTTCACACAGTCACTCTTAAAGGGATAGTTCAACATTTTGGCAAATTGGCCCATTGCCATAATCGCTATAGTCATAGCAGTAGGTTTGTTACCTTTAATTGTAGGTGTAAGCTATTTTCAGTACGGCGGAGCGCAGCAGCAGGCTGCTCAGGGCTATGCTATGGAGGCTAAGGGAATTTCTTGGTTTCCCTCATCAAACTCATCAAATACAAAATCCCAAAACTCCAAAACGCTTTTGTGACCTGCACAACCACGGCTGAGATAACGGAACGGAGCCGCTTTCGAGGTAAATACAGGGTAAATACAGAGACTGCTTGCTGAAAAACTGTCCCTGAAAGCAACGCGCATCAGCGGTTTTGCATGAATTTACCTCTAAAACAGCTCCGTCTTGTAACGTTCCGTTATTATCTCATAGCGTCGTGGTTCTGCAGCTCACAACGTGTCCACAAAAGCGCTTTTGAGTTGCTGGGTTGTGTATTTGATGAGTTTGATGCGGGAAACCAAGAAATTCCCTTAGCCTCCATAGCATAGCCCCAAGCACCAAGCAGCCTGTTGCTGCGCTCCGCCGTACTGAAAATAGCTTACACCGACAATTAAAGGTAACAAACCTACTACTATGACTATAGCGATTATGGCAATGGGCCAATTTTCAAAAATGTTGAACTATCCCTTTAACGTGACCACCAGGTGGTGCTAGAGTGATAAATGTTGGGTTTCACAAGTCTGACTCACATGTGATGTCACTATTCTTCTGCTGTAGATCTGACTGCAGGGATCTGACCTCCTCGCCTCTCTCCTCCAACACTGACGCCACCCTAAGAGAGGAGAGAATTTAATCCTTTGACTGAAACTGATTCATTGACAATTTTTACAAGAGACTGTTTTATTTAATACAAAATGAGGATGAAGAGATAAACAGCATGATTGATGAGTGTGTGTGTGTGTGTTTGTGGATTACTTTTCGTGTTGCAGCTGGAGAGATTCGTGGTTCTTCCTCAGTGTGTCGTTCTGTTTGGTGAGACAGATGTGAGCTGTCTGCAGCTCCTTCAGGAGCCGCTCGCTCTCACTGAACCTGCACGGAGAACCACCCGTTACACATATGAGACTGTATGTGACAGTTAACCTCCCACACCGAACTGGCACGCCCCTCAGAGAAGAACACCTCGTCTCTGAGCGTTTAGTGAAGTCAAGTCAAAACCTTCGGTTAAGTAACCAAGACTGGATTATGTGTTCGGTCCAAACAGTCACCAGTCAAGCAGTAAGAGAGGTGTTGATTAGCCTGGTTGTCACGACTTTCCAATGTTGATACTCAGCATTGGGTCTGGCCAAGACATTAAGAGAATCCATTTCTCAAAGCGCATCCTTCAAACCTGGTTTGCCCGCCCCCTTCAAATGCCTCAGTCTGCTATTGGTCGAAGCCAGAATAGGCGGTAATAAGCTTCTACTGCTGCTCTACTGCATCACTTACTTGAACACGCCTCTACCCAGAGCCGTTGGAGAGGCTCAACGTTGATTGGCTCTCGAAAAATAGGGTGGAGTTCCCGAAAATTCGGGAGACAGAAATCCAGTAAATAGTACGGTTGGCCAGACTAGCAGTCAGCCGCGCTTTTGCGAGGCGTGACATCACTAGTGTGGGCGCGACCAGTCTAGGTGTTTATTGGAATAGTAAGGATAATGCCCAACAAGGTGTCCACTTACTGTATGTATTTATCAGGAATTACTGGACGACATGGAGGCGTGAACCATAAGAGTGTCCACTCATGATCAATCGGACACCTTCGAAGAGCATTATCCCACTTCCTCCCATGCCGAGCGGTCCTATCCTGCATGTCACCACCCCCTTCCCATTTCCTGTCTCTCTCTCGACTCTCCTGTCCGAAAAAGCCCCTAAAAATATACTTTTTTTAAAAAGAAAGAAAAGGATTAACCCAGTTGTCATTTTCAGGTCTTTCTCTATTTTTTCAGCTTGAACAACCCAAGGAGGAGTGAATTTAATTTATAGGTATGTAAAAAATGTCTATGTTTGAGTATCTCATTGTTCATGTAATAATGTGGCGTGTTTAATTAAATAAATAAATAAATAAAAATAAAAATGGGTTATTGGTGTTTACATGTCCGTGCGTAACCTGGTTACTGCTAATATTCCAGTTATGAAAGGGTTATTGACTGCATGTAAACACAGTGAATGTATCTGTGTATGGTAACAGTGTTGTACACCTGCAGCCTGTCTTATATTCCCTGCCTGCACTTCCAGCTGCTGCCTCTGTCTCTGACCTGTTGAGCAGGGTGTTGTAGGCTCCTTTGAGGGCCTGGTGCTCCTCAGAGTCCCGCTGCAGCCTGGCGTTGTGTTGGAGCAGCTCCTCCATGTCGGTCTTGGAGCGCTCCACCTCCCGCACCTGGTTGCTCAGCTCGCCCTGCAGATCCTCACGCCGGCGCTCTGCGTCCTTCAGCAGACAGGCGAGCTTACGTGCCTGAACAACAACGTGGGAGAAAAAAATACTGTAGCAACTGGAGACTGGACCTTAACTCAATTCTCAACTCAAAATGTATTTATAGCACATTTAAAAACAACATTAGTTGCCTAAAGTGCTGCACAACATACAAGTGCTAGCAATATAAATAAAAACATAAACCATCAGCATGGATTAACAATAAGATAAGGTCAAAGACAAGAGGTGGGTCTTTAAGAGTGATTTGACTTGCCCCGTAGTGTTTAAGAGCAACAGAAAATGAATAATGCCGGGAATGTTCATGTGGCTTCATGTAAGTTGTTGTGGTTGGTGTGTGGATGTTACCTCGGCCTCAGCTTGAGCTCGCTGGAAGCGATACTGAGCAATGAGGCGGTCGGCCTGAGACAGAGCCAGGGCCTTCGCCTCCAACAAGTCCTGCAGACGACTCTCTTTAGACTGAGGGGGTGACAAAGAGACAAAGTGACAACCTTAAAAGAACCATAGCCAAGACTTTCATATTTGAATCAAGACTCATAGTTATCATTACTCATAACAGAGGAAGACCTAATTCCTCTTTCTTGTAACTAGATCCATCAGCCACAGCTAACATGCAGCAGCGTGCGTCACTATCAGTTTGGTCTTTCATCTGACAACTGTACTCACAGCAAATGCAGAGAGCTTCTGTTCATAAACATCGATGATCTCAGACACGTGCGAGTCCTTCACCTGCTCCTGCAGCTACAAACAAGACAACACTGTTAGCAGCTGACAGCAGTTCATTTACAGCTGTACATCATTACATTACACTGTTTGGCAAAACTAAGATTCTGACACTTAACTAAAGAAAACTGGTTGACTGACAGCTGTGAGAGCCATCTGTTTTTGTTGAGAACCATTAAGGAACGAAGCTAAGTCCATGTGTAACCATTGTCACTGGTAGCAGGTGCCAACAGCTTTGATTTTTATCTGAATACTCTTAAAGGTATATGTGTAAGAATTACTCCCATCTAGCGGTCGGTTGTAGATCGCAAGCAACTCAATTGTATTTTTCATGCTGCATTCATGTGAAATCGGTTAGGCGGCAGACGGACAACAGCCGCTGCAGGTAACGGCTTAAACAAGCCTTTGTGTAAACAAGTGTTCCGTCAGCACGAGGCAAAACAACACACGTGACAATATGTTGTCATGGTGATGTCGTATTGTTGACTTGACCCACATTTTACCGGCTTTCTCTCGACTTCTGTGACTAAAATGACATCTGATTTGTTACCAACGGCCGTTTTTCTGACTGCACCTGAATGCAGCATTCACGTGCAGTCCTCACAGCGTTACCGTGGTGACTTTTCACAGACGCCAGCTCGACCTGAGCCGACAGCTCCGGTGTCTCCACTGAGTTGGGAGGGGATTATTGATGAATGAAGGACGTACGTTTGAACGAAATAATCAATTTTCGTCAATAGATAATGAGGGGAACTTACACAATGTACTTTTAAGGATTTTAACTTTTTTTTTCCAATATCGATCACTTTATTTATCCCCACTCAGGCAATTGGCTGTGTAGCAGTGGGGAGCTAAAGGAATATACAGTGTAACAGACGTACAACAGCACAAAAATATATACAACAATACTACACAACAACCGATAGCATAAAAGTACACAATTTATGAAAGGGTTGAAAAGTTAAAAAGACAAAGGATAAGCTCCCTTACCTCCTGGAGTTTAGTAAGGAAATTGCACCAGGTAGAAATTAATGGTTATATCTATAACTTATATCTAAATAGAAAAAAAAACAATCCAGTAACTAAAAAATGATCATTTATTAACCATCTAGTAATTGCATCCTTTAATTTCTCTGAGTGACATCTATTGATGATGATGTGTACTCCCCACTTACTATTTTGTCAATCATCAATACAACTAAAAGTCAAAACAAAAATAAAAACCGAGTGATACATTCTGCATACAGTATACAATTCTTACACCAGACAATATACAGGAGCTTCCCAGTAACTTCATGCTTTACCTCCAAACCAGTCTGGATCCTCTCAACCAGACTGCCGACGCCTTTGCTGGAACCACAGGAAGAGTCCAAGACGGTGGTGTTTGACCTGGGAGGCGGGACTTCCTGCACAGCAACACGTTTGATGGACAGCTCAGCTTCCCTCTGACGATAGGCGTTGTTGGCCGCAATGCTTTCTCCCAGACTTTAATGAACAAAAAACAAAAGCTTCAACAACAGCACACTGGGGAGCAGGTGAACCTGACCTGACCCTTACATTTGACCGTTTTCCACATAAAATGTTTTTACATTAAAATAAATGAAAGAGACAAAACAGTTACTAAGGAGGGTTATAATAGCAGAATAAAATCTTTCTTTTTGTAAGTGACCCAACAGAGAGTTGACCCACACAGTGCACTATGAAGTGTCAAAATCAACAATTTCTTTTCAAATGTTCGCAATACAGCCTCTATATAGACCAGGTCACACTGTTGATGAGATGATAAGATAATGCAGCCAATCTGTCTCCGTGGTGGTTAGAGTTCTGTTGTAAAACCAAAAGTTAAACTGAAGAGTTTCATCTGCAGGAGCCAACTTTAGCATTGAACATGTTGCTTTGCTATTATTTTCATGACTTATATTCGACTGAAATGGACAGGCTAACCACCTGGCAACTTGCGATTACCAAAAGTGAAAATAAGGTACGGGCTGGAAATGAGAGTGACTGTATTTTGCGGCTGTTTCGGTTGATAAAATGACGTGAAAGGTCAAGGTGTCTATCTACAAACAGGCAGACTGTTGGTTTCTTAAATCTTTAGGGAGCATTTACCAGTGTGCATAGATTTTTTCCTCTTTCGCCTCATTTTGCTTTGTGTTTTGCACCTAGACACACACAGCTGATGTGCCTGCACTATTTTACCCATGTTTCGGTGAATAACTCACACCAATGAGGGGAAATCTGGTAGGGGCGTGGCTTCAAACAACAGCGAGAGACCGGTGTGTACATGCTCTCTGTGGGGGGACGTCAGGGCAAGAGAGAGGGGCGTAACAATCCTCTGATCCTAATAGATAAAGACAGAGAGAAACAGGTCACAGAGGAAACCACTGAACAGGAAAGAATGTTTGAGGTGAAAAGTGTCTCTGCATGTGTGAGTCTGTGTATACCTGTAACATCCTGTAGAAGCTGGTCTCCATGTCTTTCACCTGCTGTCTCAGTTTGCTCATTAACTCCAGAGTCTTGAGCAGAGCCTCTGCACACACCTGACTGTACAGACACAAGACTTTAACAACAGCAAAGTGTATAAAAGTATAAAACACTTAAAGGGATAGTTCAACATTTTGGGAAATTGGCCCATTGCCATAATCGCTATAGTCATAGCAGTAGGTTCGTTACCTTTAATTGTCGGTGTAAGCTATTTTTAGTACGGCAGCGCGGAGCAACAGGCTGCTCAGAGCTATTCTATGGAGGCAAAGGGAATTTCTTGGTTTCCCTCATCAAACTCATCAAATACACAACCCAGCTCAAAAGCGCTGTTGTGAGCTGCAGAACCACCACGCTATGAGATAATGACGGAACGATACGAGACGGAGCCGTTTTCGAGGTAAATACAGGGTAAATGCGGAGACTGCTTGCTGAAAAACTGTCCCTGAACGCAACGCGCATCAGCGGTTTTGCATGAATTTACCTCTAAAACGGCTCCGTTTCGTATCGTTCCGTCATTATCTCATAGCGTGGTGGTTCTGCAGCTCACAACGTGTCCACAACAGCGCTTTTGAGTTGCTGGGTTGTGTTTTTGATGAGTTTGATGAGGGAAACCAAGAAATTCCCTTTGCCTCCATAGAATAGCCCTGAGCAGCCTGTTGCTCCGCTCCGCCGTACTAAAAATAGCTTACACCGACAATTAAAGGTAACGAACCTACTGCTATGACTATAGCGATTATGGCAATGGGCCAATTTGCCAAAATGTTGAACTATCCCTTTAAAGCACTTAATACACTGTTTGTTTGCCAAGTATTAAAGAAGAAATTAAATTTCCATATACACATCTAACATAAATATGTATAGCGCTGACTTATTGTGACGACAAATAGTAAGAAGTGTTAATAAAAGGATTATTACCGGAGCTTCTACTACTGTTTACAACTGGGGCAGCCATCTTTAAATGTCAACTCGGGGGTTGTGTGGATCGTCCGACTTTCTGAGTCGGAAATCCCGACTTCCGAGTACAACAAAGTGAACACACCGTTAGTCCAGTTGTTCTACCTGGAGGTGGTGTGGCCTACACACCCACAGGACCGGTGACTGGACTGAACTGCACAGCAGCCCAGAGATTTTGAAGGTTATGTTATGCATTATAAATGGGGGTGAGAGTATATGGTGCCAACATGTCACTGTTTACTACATCAGCATCTAGTCTGTCCTCACAAAATAAAGTTTGTGCAGTGTCTGCATGGAACGGACCTGCTGACAGATGTGCAGCTGACAGTGACATTTTCCTCATTGCTAAACTTGACCCACCATCCGTTCCTCCCTCGTTCAAGTCCTGAGGATGAGACACAGTCTCCTGGACATACGTGTACAGTATAAGTATATTCTTTGTGTTTTTGCTCTTCATTTCTAAACAACTTGTTTCAGGTTTTGCCAGTAGCTACGTGAAATCCGCATATATACGTGCGAAAACGAAAATGCATACATTGTGATAACTCCTGTGACCACAGCACCAGTGGTCTAACAGGTCATAAGAGAAACCCAAACAGTCTGTGGGACCGTTAATTCCCTCATCCAATGAGATTCGATAAGAGAATCGATAAGGAATCTGATCAGTAAGCAATACAGAGAATCATGATACATTCTTATCAGTTCCCACCTCTTCTTCATGCATTAACACACAGACAGTATTGTGAAAACGAAACTGGCTGAGAACAGCACAGTGCTGCTGAGAAAAGTGTTGATTGTGTTGACCATGTTCACATCAGTGTGTGGTCAGAGTGTCAGCGTGCAGATCATCACACGTCTTTATAAGACCTGAGAGATGCAAACAAAACACTGACAAACTTCAAACCAGTGCAGGAACATCTCCATATGGATGTGTACAGCATTACCAGATAAACATGATGTCACTCACCTGAGATCATTGTCAGAGCCTGGGTGGAGGCTGTTGCTATGGCAACAGGAGAGAAGGAATTCCACCTGCGAGAGGCAGAGTTGTGCGCTGACCTGACTGGACACTAAGGACCTGGTGGAGTCCTCGGCACAGAGGAGTGGGGGCGTTAAGGCTTCGCAACCAACCAGACACACAGATAGAAACCAGGAGACAGAGCAGCAGCGCTCAGGTGAAGGATATTAAGCAGCAGACGGGTCACATGTGTGATGCGGTGGCAGCGCTTCCTCAGGTGAGCGTCATTGGCAGGACGAGGACCCCTCAGCAGCTCCAACAGGACCGGAAACAACATTTCCACAAAGCTCACCACATGATCAGGTCTGCTGTCCGCTCCCAGTGCCTCCTGAAGGGGGAAGAGGATGAACAGTAAATAAAAAGACATGTCCTGTTTACAGGTGTTACATATCCACATACATACAGTATATACACATATGTCTATTCTATGCAAGTGTATACACAACCCTGCCCAAAGCTTTTAAAGGGCTATGTAACACTTTCTAGGCTGAAACATGTCCTTAGACCTACGTATGTGTAATGTGTAAACAGCGCGTGAAGTGAAGACGTAACATGGCCCGCAACTAAAGGTGGTAAAGTAACTGGACTGATGAGTTTTGTCTTATTTGACCGGACCATGCCAACGCTGTGAGTGACAAAGCCAAAAGTGACAAATATATATATACGCATATGTAAATGGTAAATGGTCTGTATTTTATACAGCGCTTTTCCATCTGCAACGATACCCAAAGCGCTTTACAGTACATGCATCACATTCACCCATTCACGCACACATTCACACACTGATAGCGGTAGCTGCCATGCAAGGTGCTAAACACGACCCATCAGGAGCAAGGTGGGTGAGGTGTCTTGATTCGAACCGCCAACCCTCTGGTCATTGGACGACCCACTCTACCACCTGAGCCACTGCCGCCCTTATGCATATGCGCGGGTTAGCGGTGAGTGAAAAGAAAAAAGAAAAATCACAAAAAAAGTAGCAAAACACAGAAAAAGCGACCGACTTGCATAGTTCCCTTTTACACAAGGGTGGAGCACTCTGAGGTGACACAGCGTGAGAGCACAGAGACAAAAAACCTCTCACGCTTAGACTAATTCAATCATATGTGCAGGCTTTTAGGGGTGGGAGCCTGGTACTTGCAGAAAACCCACAAGCATAAATGCAAACTCGAGACCCTCCTGCTGCGTTAACCACTGCACAAGCCTCCCGCTGACACAGATACAGATTAACTGTGACTGACTGAGAAGGCAGCAGAACTACTGCGCCACTACACCGTACTCCTCCTCGCCTTCCTCCGCCGCCGAATAAAACCTCAATGGACCCGTTGGTCTGAGCAGGGCTGTCGTACCTCCAGCAGCTCATTCAACAGGTGCAGGGCCTGCAGAGAGCAAGACTCTGCGCCGTCCACGGGCGAGCTCAGCCACTGCACCACAGCGAGGCCGGGCTCCGCCTTGCGTCCACCGTCCAGTCCCGCCACCTGCCTTCGACCTGCTGCTCGGAGTTTGGCACCCACCGGTTTGAAAACCACCTCGCACAGGAGCGGCCGCAGACCTGACACGCTGCACATGGCCAGGAGGAGCTCCAACACCTGTCAACAACACACACACAATCAATTCTTTGATGGTTTTTCACCGTTTTCTGACTTTTTTTTTTTTAGATAAAACACCAAAGTAACAGATCCTTAAAAGTACATTGGATAATGTAAACTCTCTGAAACTCAGTACTACAGCTTGATGTTTTGTTTTGTTGTTTTTTTTGAGTCGTTTTAGTACCTGTGTGCTACAGCCTGCAGATATCAGCATGTACTGACATTTTAAACCTCTTCTTCTAGAATTACAAGATTTTAGGCACTTCAGATGTTTAGATTCTTTTCCATCATACAATACCATCCAAGAGGCCTCTGATTGTGACAATGACCAAAAAATTACAGCCAGTGTCAAAAATAACTATTTAAATTCGCAAGAACCCAGAATCAAGTCATGATTTAGGTCTCTGCCGTTGACTGAACTCTGTATGAAGTTAAAGCATAATAAAGCCTGTTCATGGTATTATGAACAGCATCTTCACTTTACTTATAATGCTTAAAACATTTGCGCAGTACTGCATAGATTTCACTAAATGAAAACACTGCAAGCCAGATTTCCGTGAGATATTATGTCCCCCCTCATTTCCTGTTAACATGGTGTCTACCCAACTACTGTAGCTAAGGTCACCTCTTGTTCACCACAGAACGGTGAAGCAAGCGTGTATTTTTAACCATCTGTGTTCTGTTAGATAAAAACATTGAGGATAGTGTGCCGTGTGCAGATGCGGTCTGGTTTCTGAATTCTCACCTTGGCTGCAGAGTCTGGGTCTTTTGACTGCAGTAGTCCTAACACCTGAGAAACGCAGGCTGAGAAGTGCTGGTACCTAGCAATGGAAAATGTGATCTCTCAGCAATACGGTTTATTGTCATCCCATCACTAAAAAAAAAACACTGAGGTTAAACACACTGTGAGAGCCATGCAAATCACATCTATGTATATACCTAGTGAGGAAGTCTGCTATTTTGGGGTTCTTCAAGAGGTCAACCAAAAGATCAACCGAGTACTTTCTTGTCAGAGTGCCGTCACCGTTCACAATGATGTTGAATACCAGCTGGAAAGTTTGATGTATGTTCTTTGCGTCAAAGAGCTGAGGAGGAAAGAATGAAACACAGAGACAAGGCAGAGTAAGCGGTAGTTATCCTCTTATCTGCACAGGGTGTAAAACCAATGATATAAAAAGAGGAACCAAGAGCTGTACTTGTTGAGATTAGTAAAACACTGTGTCATTCTAGGAAAGCAAACACTACAGTATATAAAAAGGTTTCATCTCAGGGGGCTTTATAAATAACCTTTATTTAGATCTCGAAAGCCATTGAGGGTAAACCTTCATTTCCAATGACGTCGAGAGCACATCAAATCAATCACATCAAAACAACAATTAGCCTACATAACAACTGCAGTAATCATAAAAATACATCAAACAGCAGTTAATTCAAAAGTGTGCATATTTATGACCATGTTTTTAAACTGGCCCTGGGTAACACATGAATTCATTTTGATTGTTGAAGAGAGCAGAAAAACTGAATGCAGAAAGCTGAGTCTGTCCGGGGAACCTGGAGGGTTAATAATCATTTGAGCGTGTTGGGTAAATTTGAGATGGTCAGTTCAATAAATGACTAAGGTATGGTGGTGTGAAGCCAGTTAAAGCTTTAGAAATAAAAAGGCAGTAATGTACGTCTCTTCTGATTGATAAAGGTGCCCATCCTACTTTCTTATACAGTATGCAGTGATGGGTAGAATAAGTGGATCAGGTGACAAATCTGAGAGCAGAGTGGTATATTGAATCGAGTGAGGCAAGACTAGAAGCAGACGTATGCTTCTAAATAATATCACCGTAATCAAAACGGCCTATATTATACGCTTTCTATAAATCAAAGGAAAGTTAGATTTGTTTCTATAGAAGTATCTAAGTTTTTGTTTTAATCTAACTGCAAGGTTGTCAATATGATATTTATATGTAATGATGTATGTTGATCTAGCCAGATGCCTAAATGTTTATATTCAGTTACTCTTTGTATATTATGTCCAGATAAAGTAGTGATACATACATTGGTATTTATTATGTTTCTGGATTTTGAGAAGATCATGTACTTGGTTTTGTCTGCATTGAGAATCAAGTTGAGATTGAAGAGAGAATGCTGGAGTTTGGTTAAGTCTTGCTGACATGGTAATTTGGAGATCAGCTGATAGTTGTTAAAGCAGAAGTCAGGGGAATGTTTTTGTTAATATAAGTCCTAACTAGTCCTATTTTCCGTCAGAAATCACTTTCATATGGTGCGTAAGATTTGATTTGAAGTCGTACCAGTTCGATCTGTGTTCAGTGGTGTTACTGGGCATAGTGCACTTTCACAGGTTTGTGGTTACTGGATTCCAAAGACAAAGATTTGATTTGTCGCCATTCTTGTGTAGTGGTGTTACTTGGGCAGTCTTCCATGTTTGTGGTACTCTATTTTGTTCTCAACCGGATGATTTCTTACAGTCAATACCTTGAGGAGCATTTTTGACAACAGATATTGAGATAGGCTGTAATACAAACATAACTGTGTTCGAGGAGACATGAGACAGTGGCTGTTTGTTATGCTGAGCATTAGGATGCATCACATTAAACTGATTTCCTACAGAAGAAAAGTGTACATTAAAAGCATCACAAATCTCAGTTGGATCGTTTATGACACAGTCATTAAACATTATGGAAGGACGAGCGGAGACAGAACCTCTGTTTTTTAACAGCATTCCAAAATTTTGATGGGTGTGTGGCTGAAGTAGCAAGCAAATCCATATGAAATTTAGCTTTCGCCTTTCTCATAGTTGAGGTGCATTTGTTCCGGAGTTGTCTGAAACTCAAACATTGAGCAGGATCACCAGTGCGTCTTGCTAGAGACCAAGCCTTTTCTCTTGCTCTAAACAACAATGAGAGTTCGGTGGTGAACCAGGGGGCTGACCTGTTCTTAAAGGAGTCATAACCTGGTTTTTTACGTATCCAGCCCCCCTTGGATCGCTTTGGATCAATTCATAAAACTTATTAGAAAAAAAAAAAAAAATTTAATCAAACATTTAGCTTGTTCTGACCCCTTTTCCTAATATTATCACGGCAAGATCCCGAAGAAAGCTTTTGACTGGTCCGGATTTGCACTGTATAATATTTTTGAGCAGAATTTTTCCATTTTGATTCTTCTGACAGGAAGGACAGAGGACAGTGGTTGCCTGATGCAGACTCCAAAGACATAAACAGCCCCCTGGTACCTGTTACACAGAATTTCAGGTAATCGGACGGGACTTTTGGGTGGTGAAAGAGGCAAGTAGTCTCCACGGTGAGGTCATTTATCAGAATTCTCCTGTTTAAAGGCACACCCTTATGTGCTATTCCTTTCAGAAAATCAGATGTTAAAGCAGATAAAGTGGAATGTTTTTTCAAACTCCAGCTTTTCAGGCAAGTTTCAACTGAGGTCAAACACCAATATGCATGTTTTAACAAGAGAAATTGCCATTTCCGGGTGATGACTCCTTTAACCCTATGCTTTTTAAAGGGTGCATGTTTATTTACAACTGTTAAAAAAGCATTTGTTAAGTGATCTAGGGCCAGGTCTAGATTTGACACATTTCACATGTTTTAGAAATATTACTCATGGCAAGGTCCCGAAGAAAAGCTGCTTTGTTGAAATGTCAATTTCTTTTGATTATAATTTTAGAGCAGAATTTTTCCATTTTGGTTCTTCTGACACAAGCTATTGGGCAGTGGTCACTGATGCCAGGACTAAAGACAACACAGTTTATTATTTTGTCTCTCCTGTTACACAGAATTACATTAATCGGGGATGACTTTAGTGGATCATTAAGGTGTGGTCTGGTTGGAGCATTTATCAGTTGTATTAAATTCAGATTATTACTCTTATCTTTCAGACCATCTGAATCAGATGTTAACCAATTGAAATAAATACATCACGAGCATCTCTGTATTACTATACTGTGCAAGTAAGTCTGCTAGCATGATGGTTGCACAAGGGCTAGCTGAGGGTGGTCTGTACACACCAATGACATTAATTTCTGCAAATCGAAAAGCTGCACATTCACCCTTCTATCCGTCAGTTCAAATTTGTAGTGGAGTGACTCAGCAGGGGCACTTGCATTTACATTTCAACACTGTGGCATTTTGCACAATGGTGACAGGAAAAACACTGACTCAGAGATAACATTTTCACCACATGTTTGATGAGAACACAAACTGCACATTAATTTGAGGGGAAAAGACAGAAAAAGAAAAAGTGGAAACAAGTACTTTCAGTATGTACAACTATCTATATAAAATATTAGGATGTTAACTCAGTCGATTTCCCACCTACCTTCTCTCCAACCTTTTCATTCAGAGTGAGGCTGGACAGGATTGACAAGGTGAACACCACCACGGTGAGACTGTTGTGAGCCAGGAAGTTGATCAGAGTTCGATAAAATGGCTTCACATTGTCCTACAAAAGCACATGAACAGAGTTGTCACATTTACAACAAACCATGGTTTTAATGAGACAAATGTCATTCATCATGGCTTCCCCATTCATTTGTTCCTATGTTGCAACTGCATGTAAAACTAAAGACACCTTCACACAAAGTCGGTGTTTATACAGCAGGGAAAATACGTATTGAACGTGTGAACAGTCAAACATGGTGAGCATGTAGAGGTGGTTGAATGCATTACTCATTGTTTATCTGCTGATTCCAGGTCAGTCTAAAGCTCTCTCTCTGTATGCACTCCTTGGCTGTTGTACAACTTTTCATAGTTTTCTTCTGACTCAGTGTCACTGTCACTGTCAGTAATCTTGCAGAAGCACCTGCTGGTGGCCAATTTATGGTAAAGGTGTTATTCTCACTTCCAGCCCCAAAGGTAGCCAGGCTAGCGCCGCCTACTGGTCCCGGCAAATTTCATTTTCCTCAACCATGTAGTCAGGAAACTAGCAATGTTTTCTTTGACTCCGTCCGTCACTAGAACGGTTTCCAATCAGCGAACAGATGGGTAAGTTAAAGGCGGATTTTGTTGAACTCAAAAAAGGGCTCAAGATTAACCTATGAGCTTCACCATTCATAGCACACGTGACCACCAAGCAGCAGCGATTAGTTGAAGCAAACGTAAGCAACCGCCTCCCGGAAGCAAACGAATCCCTACGGCTCGTGTTCAGACGCTATATGAAATGTAATGAAATAAGCGGCTGATGCATCAGGCTACCCCAAAGGTGCCTTCAGGTGTTAAAAACAGTCTGTAACCAACGCCATCAGTATGTTTTTCAACATAATGTTGTGAAGGTGTGGACAGAGCTCTTTGCTTTGACCCATCATGAGATGCTTCTAGTGTGGCATTTTGGTGATGACAACCTTTTTATAGGAACCAGTTAGGACTAAAGCAGCTGATGTTAATGAGCTCTGACAGGAGGACTTTCTAAACACTCTTGTCTTTCATTCCTTTCTGCTCTGCCTCCTTTTTTTTCATGTGTTCAATACTTATTCCCTGTGTCTTTTCACTTCACACACACACACACACACACACTACTTCATTTATGGACATATATGTTTTTATTTCTGTGTACATGTGGATTATTTGTAGCCTCGTAAACCAGCCTCCCCCGGAAATGCATTTAATTCATTTCACAGGGGGAGTCTGGCCTCATCTCCGTTGAACCCATCATGAAATCCGCTTCTAGTGATTGGCATTTGCTGTGATTGACAAGCACGTTGGCCAATCAGGAACCAGTTAGAAAACAGCGATAACGTCTTTTCCTCCAAGAAACTCAACAAGCGCCGACTCTTGCTCTAGTTTAAGTTCTGTAATTGATGGTATTTCATTTAGTACTTCCCTTACTGCTGTTTTTACGCCGCTGTTTGACACTCCGCCATGTTTGTTGTAGGTGAGTCCAGTTCATGTAGTGATGTTTTCAGGCCCTGATTGGCCAACGTGCTGTGTCAATCACAGCGGCGACGCTGATTGGCGCGGTAGACGGCCGATTTCTGTCGAAACGGTTTCAACGGGGATGAGGCCAGACTCCCCCTGTGAAATGAATTAAATGCATTTCCGAGGGAGGCTGGTTTACGAGGCTAGATTATTTGGGTTCTTGCTGACATCTGGTCAAAATTTCATGTTAGTAGCCCCATTAGAAATATATTTTCTGAGGAAAAAAGGTTGACACGTTCAATACTTGGTTTCCCTGCTGTACGTAAAACTCACCAGAGACTTGATGTGGCTCTGCACAGAGTGGTTGTCGCGACACAGGTTGGCCATGAGGCCAAGGCAGGCCATGATGATGTCATCATTGTGAGATTGGCTGAAGTTGAAAGAGCATTAAATGGTTAGCTGGGTTAATGTTTCACATTCATTCTGTTACAGGGAGCGATGTGAGATGGAGGCATTTACATGTTGGTCATGAGAAAAGCTATGAGCTCCTGGATGAAGTTTGTTGACTGGAAGATGCGAGTGTTGTATGTCAGTTTCTGCAACACCTGTAAACACTGAAACACAAGTACAACACATTACAGAGTTTACAAAGGCTGACAACACTCATTGCAACCTGATACCAGTACATAGCACCAAGATAATTTAGCAACGATCCTGTTCAATCAATGCATTTTATTCAGTATGATTCTCAAAATGCACACTGAGAATATACTGCACAGAAAAGAAGCAAACTGACAAGGTAACACTGGACATACCTGCAGTACCAGTGGCTCTCTAGGCGTGGCGCTATGACAGTGGATGACAGAGGCCAAGGTGCTGGTGAGGTTGTAGCTGCTGTGGAGCAACTCCCAACTGTCATCATCACAAGCTGAGGGAGTGTGTGCAAATGGGAAAAAAACATATGGATTTTTAAAAACTGCCCCTGCAATAAAAGTGTGCCGCATGTGTGGTACAGCGTTGCTACTTGACATTTCAAAATTCCTTACTTTTTCCAGACCCTAATTACCAGACTTCTCAGTAAAAAAACAACTGACATTTGAATAATTACATGTGTATCATGTAAATAAATTATGCAATTGATCTTTTATTTCATTTTCATTATTCTGAATCTGTGTGCCATTATGTCACCAAATAATTTCCAGGAGATTGTAGTGCATACAAAATAATTAACCCAAATAACCTCAGATCAGACTAAACCCAGATAGGCAAGATAAATTTATTTCCATATAATAGTTTAAATTTTCCATACTTGTCAGACCTAGAAAAGTATAAAATCAAATTCCATACTTGCTGGTGGTGGATAAAGGCCATAGTGTGTGTATATACTCAGGTGAATACTACCTAATTGTGCCAGCAGGGAGATGATGGAGCTCGTCAGGGTTGGACTAGTGTTTGGGTTTCCAACCAGCTCTACTAGTCCACTCACACACTCACTGGGTAAAACCTGACCCGAGGTCAGCAGCTTCTCACATTTAAGGCCTGAAACCTCCTGTAAACACACACAGTATGCATAATGCATATAAAGTAGGTTACAATAGTGTAAAGACAGACAAATGATGAAGACACAATACGATCAAGTTCCCAAAAAGCTGAATGTGTTTACCAGTTTCTGTCTTGTTATCACAAGACACCTCTACAGCTCGTCTGTGTTGGGAGACAAGTCTGTTGTCTTGTGGGGCAACATCACTATCCATGAAAGACACTCAACCATCAAACTTTGTCCTCGATCTATTCTGTGAAGCATTTCAGCAATTCTTCATTTACTTTAATAAATAAATGAGTAGAAAGACAGCACCTCTCCGTATAATGCAGTACAGGTACTGTCCAACAGCACTACACTACACTATCAACAAAAACTGAACGTGTATTGCCACACTGTATTGTCTGATAGTGGTAACTGACAACTGACTCCCGTTGGATGGGATTGGGAACATGTACCGGTAGTTTGTATTTTCTGAACAAGGAACATTCTGGTGTAAATTTGCTTTGTGTTACTTCAGATTGTCTGAGGATGAAGATATTGTCCCACCCTGACATCTAACGTTATGTGTTTATGGTTCAGACAGTTGAGCCTGTGACGCAGCAGCGCTCACCTCCACTTGTTGCTGTAGCTGTGAAGCATTTTGTGGTGTCCTGCTGGCTCTGTACTGCTGCATAGCCAACAGCAGAGACTTCAGACACGTAGTCAGGTCCATCCTGTGAACAAAACGAGACATAACACATCTGCTTACAACAGACAACAACGACCACTTGAAGTTAGGTGCGCTGCTAACAGCGGCTAGCAAGCCTAACGTACCCCCGGTCTTTCATAACAACAGCAAATTAAACAAGCTTTTCTTCTATGATGTTAGCAGCTGCTCATGTCTATAAAAGAATCACGTGAACCGTTATCCTGCTTATTCGTGGCAGACTACCTTTAACGTTATTTATTTCCTCATTAGCAACAATCACAACCCGGCGCAACGACGACAGCCTCCTCCCGCTTCCACTTTGAACGAGCCGGAACGGACCATGTTCCAGAGGAGGGGGAGCAGACGGACGGGTTAAAAGTTTATCGATGAATATTATATTGATTCATGTGTGATATTGGTTTTATTCTGTTATACAACTAGATGAGCCTAATTTCGGTGCATAATGTAAGCATATTCATCTTTAATTGATAGGTCCTTGATGAATTAAATAAACACCCCCTCTGGTACATGTGTTGGAATAGGCCATGCGAGTACGTAACATGGAAGGTACGTAATCAAAGCGGAGGCGCAGGAAACAGACAGAGGAACTACTGCAAAGTAAAAAAAGAAAAAGTGAAGTTAAATTAAATTATTAAACCCCCTCCTTAATTAACAACCCCCCACCCACCCCTCCTTAAAGTAATATGTTTTTTTTGTTGTTGTTGTTGTTGTTGTTGTTGTTTTAAATCAGTCATGGCACCTGCAAAAACATTGTGGATTGCTGCCAACTATGACATGCATGCATGCAGGTTATGTGGTGTGAGGGGGTTCTAGTTGATGGTAGTTGCTTCTGTATTTAAGTGTGGAAACTGTGGTTAAACCATAGGGTTAGACAATGCGTGTTGTCTCAAAACTCACCACTGACTTTTTCCACTTTTTTTTTTTCTTTCTTGTGTCTTTTTTGTTTCCTTTATGTGCTTGTTTGGTCACACAAATTAAACTGGCATATGTATACATGTATGTGCACTAATAAATGAATCTCCCAAAATGAACAAACTAAATGTGCAAAACCCATGACTTATAATACCAACGTGTAATGCTTGAAAGTAGAAGGTCAGTAACAAACTCAGATCATATCAGCTTCTGCAAGAAGGGTGTGAAAACAGGATATGTGGTGATGTTTTGTCCACAGAGTACAAACAGTAAAACCCAGGTCGTATTAAGTAATACATGGCTGTAAACCTGACCTGCACAGCAGAGAGAGTCCACATTTGTGTGCCAGCCAAGAAAATTATTATTAATAGCCTAAACATTTCTGTGATTTCTCTATGATCTCTCACAGAAAACCCCACAGAATTATAACTGTAGTTATACAGTGAGTTGAATGCAAAATTCAATTAAATGTCCACAACAAATAAAAATTAAACGCAAAAATGTTGTTTTTTATTTTCTTCCTTATATAAATAACAAAAATCAAAGTACAAATCCTTTTACCATATAACCTCTAAGCAGTGCTGGACAAGACAACGTTTTAAAGTTAGGTAGCGTACGTGTGCTCACACGAACATTTGGTTTTCTGTCCAGATTCTCTCGTCTGGTTTGACAAACACAAATTTACAGGAAATGACAAACAGGGCTCAAGAAGACAAAACAGTCTTATAGACCGCAGATCAGATCAGCTGTTGAACAAGTTAGAGAATAAAAATCTACTTTAATCCCCTATCAAGTTAGAATGAATTAGAAACATCCTTGTCAGTAGTAATATACAGTATAGGAGGGGGGGTCCATGTGTTTGTTCTCAGGGGCCTGTGATCTAATTCTCACCGTGCTCTCTTTTTTAAAATAAAAGTAGGCCCACATTTATCAAATGCTTCAGAAAACCTGTCCATATCACTAACTCTAATGCTATATGTTTGACTTGTGTAAAAACTAATATTACAGATTGTCTTTAAAGCATCAAAGTGAGTTCAGGTTGTGCAATATGATCTTTGTTGCTCTCCTGAATTTTGTATTAATAAATAGCCCACTGAAAATCTGAGGTCTGTCCTTCTGCAGTATTTTCATGAATTTCAAAACAAGACCAAACTCAAATATGAATTTAGAGTCTGATAGATGTTATTCCTCTGGGTCAAAGAGTTTATATGTTTACAAAAAAAAAACTATGACTGTAAACCTACACTCAATGACCTGCTCATGTTCATCACCATTAACCCACAAGTTTATTTTGACACCATCCCACGCACACATCTGCTGTCTCAAACACTCACTGCTAAACCATATGTGGATCAAAGCACCACAGAAAATAGTCCCCAACGAATGAACTAAATTCCCCTGTCTGTGATAAACAGTGTCCAGTGATTTGAGGAAATCAGTTATTTATTAATTTATTCTAATTAAACCATGTGTGAGCTTTATCTGCTGTAAAAACCAGAGTAGAGGAGTTACTGGCAAATGAATGATAGCCTATCACTGCTGCCCATTCAGTTGGATTATTTATTTATTTTTTTAATCCTCTTTTCATGAAATGATTGTGACAGCGTTATTTATTCTTGATAATTAAAGTGTAAATCTTGTTATTGATCAATCTCTTCCAAACGTATCACTGCGAAGATTAAACCACATTTACCTTTGCAAACTTAAACAAAAATTGGGGTTATTGAACAATAGGATAGAGAGTGAGCTTTGTTTCAATTTGTCAACCTTGGTATTTGGTTAAACCTCATACAGCCAAATCTGAAAATGCAGCAGGAAAATTTAGGACAGCATGTCAAACATGTAGTCATTGCACCTGGTCAAAGGTAATTACTTATGTGTATAAATAGGAATAAAAAGAGGAATATGTCTGAAAACAAAATTTGTCCAACTTTATGAGCAACAGTGTAGTTAGATTTGAGAACTTTTGACAGACGGAACATTTAAACCAATGTACCTATTCTGTGAGTTTCCTGTTTCGGCATCAATTACACGATCCAGAAACTGCCGTGAGTGGTTAATGGTTTCTTTCGTGGTTCAACAACTGAGCCACGAAACTGAAACTGTTCTCAAGCAGGATGGCTGGATTGCACAATGAGTACATTTTTCATCCTTCAAATAGCTCAAAACTTTCCACAAGTTCATAATTTAACATGTGTCATATATACAAGTTATTATCAACATGAGTCCATGACAAGTCCCAAAAAGATGAAGATTCCTGTCCACTGTCCAAGTTCCTCATTCATTATTCTGAATTGGGTCCAGTCTGTGATTCTCTTTCTGCTCCCACTGTTCAGACTTTTTCCCCAAACCATCTCTGACGCTTTCTTCATCTATTTGATACATCCTGTATGTCTCCATCAGGTAGGACTTCAACGTATTCGGAGGAAGGAGCATCTAGTAGAGGAGGAGCAGAAGGTCAAATACACCATGAGTCGCATGAGTCACTGTGAGATTAAGACAGAAAGATCAGTAAAAAAAAAGAAAGAAAAAAACATACTTTCATAATCGTGGTCTTCAAATTCAGACTCCTGCCTCATCTCTGGCTCTCTGGGACTCGGACTCATCGGTTCAGGACTCGGACCCGCCGGTTCAGACAGGCTTAAAGACGGCTGTTGGTGTTTAATCAACAAGGCCGTCTTCCTTTTAACAGAGTGGCGCAGGTGCATGGCCAGGCCCTGGTTCTTTCTCTTATAGTGACGAATCAGATCGTCCAAATTTTTAAAAAATGTCTCCTCCACGCCTCCTGACGCCTGAGGGAACAGCAGAGTGAACAGTGAAGAACAGACCAGTGGGAGGAAGAACATCAAGAGGAGAGGGGACAGAGCATGACTGCACTGCAGCTGTGTTATCTGTTACCTGCTTTATTCAGAGCTATGCTTTGAATGCTTGATTGCATACAGTGCTATTTATATTGTCATGTGACATTTGCATTGAGCTAAATAGGCCTACAGGTGCATCTCAGTAAAGTAGAATATGATGGGGGTCAGCAGCCTTTCTTATGATAGTGTAGCTACTGAACCAGACTAAAGCAGGGGTGTCAAACATGCGGCCCATGGGCCAAAACCAGGTCCAATCAGCCTGCGGGAAGAATTTGCCAAATGTGAAAATTACATAAGTAACAGAAGAGGCATAATATTGTTTAAAAAATGTTGTGTATTTTTCTAAAATAAAAAAAAACAGCTTGTTCATAATGTTCTGTAAAAGGACAGTTCATCGACTATATTTGGATTAAACAAATGTATGTACATATACAGCTATTTTGAGTACATAACAGAACATACAGTCATGGAAAAAATTAAGAGAAAAAATTAAGAGACCACAAAATGAACAGTGTCTCTAGTTTTATTACATGTATTTATGTGTTTGAGTCTGATTAAATTACATTTTTTTTGTTTTATTCTATCAAGTACAGACAACATTTCTCCCAAAATTGAAAAAATAAATATTGTCATTTAGAGCTTTTATTGGCTAATGGTTAAACTAGTCTAAATAACAGAAATATAAGTCTTTTCAGACCTTGATAATAATAATAATGCTAAGAAAACATGTTCAAATGTATTCCTAAAGAAAACAGCAAGAATATTTGAACTCAGGAAGAATTTATAAATCAGTTTATGTGGGATAATGTCAATGTTTAAAGGGCCAACAAGGAGTTTCTATTCGGTTATAAAACAGTCTCACGTTAATGTGGATGAATCTACGCTACCCACACTTTTTAATGGCTCCATTTTCGATCAATATATCGTTTTGTCTCTATCATTATTTTGTTATTATTAGTGGTGGCGGAAAAACGATATATTTCCTTACTTTCGGTTTCGCGGACGCAAATGAGAATAACGGCGATTCGGGCGGCGTTATGGTCGGAACTACGACGGTAACTGAACCTCTTTGAACCTCTGACTTTAATCCTTGATGAATGAAAACATGAGTCCAACTTGCGCCGGTGGAGGAATTCTACGGTGCGCGCGGAGGCAGCGTGAAAATACTTCGCTTTTCCAAAACTCCTCGTTGTCCCTTTAAGATGTTTTAGAGACAAAACGATATATTTATCGAAAATGGCCCCATTAACAAGTGTGGGTAATGTAGATTCATCCACATTAATATGAGACTTTTTTATAACCAAATAGAAACTCCTCGTTGGCCCTTTAAGTAGAATGATTTTGAGTTTGTGTTGATATTTAAAAAAGAAAAGAAAAGAATGAAAGATATGCTTTTAAGAAACACTTGTGAAAGTGGTCTCTTAATTTTTTCCATGACTGTATCTTTGTTTTTTTTAATATACCAGTACAGGTATATATATATATTTATATTCTTGTACATAGTAAATCCTTTATATTTTATTCCTTATTTCTTTACGCATCCTATACCTCTTTGCTACAAGAGAATTTTCCACATGTGGGATCAATAAAGAGTCGTATGTCTCGTAAACATCTTAAACTTGTACTAATTTGCGCTAAAACAAAGGCAACAATCAGACTTCTTGTTACTTCTGAGTTTATTATGCTATTATTTTACTGGTCCGGCCCACTTCAGATCAAATTGCATAGTACAGTGTGTGGCCCCTGAACTAAAATGAGTTTAACTCTTGTTTGAAGGCTCAGGAAACCTTTGTAGGTGTTATGAGTTCATTAACTGATTAGAGTGTGGCCCCATTAGGTTACAACAGTTAACTTTTCACTATATTATCATTTTTTGATTGACTAAATTTGGGGTTTTCATCAAATGTAAGCCATAATCATTACAATTAAAATAAATTCAGTCTGTGTGTAATGAATCTGTGTAATATGAGTTTCACTATTTGAATTGAACTACTGAACTTTTCCATGATATTCTAATTGACTGAGGTGAGCCTGACCTGTATTGTATCGTGCTTTGTTCTACTGTCATCTCTGTTACTACCACTACTACGTCTTTGCACTGTAATTTGTGTTCTACATTATTGTTGCACATACTCGACTCCTTGTTTGTGTATATGCATATACACACACACACACACACATACAACACTTTGTCTATTCAGTTAGTAAATTCTACAGAGCTCCTCTGCTCCTCGACCTTGTGCCTATTTGATATCTTGTTCTACTGTAATTTATCACACTAGCATTGTTCATACGCTGCTGCCTGTGTGTAGCTGTGACATACAGGTGGACACAGCTCCATTTCACTGAGCAATATGGACAATAAGCCAGTGATGTTTGGTTTCCATTGCCAACAAACTGAGACCCCCAAAAAGCTGTTAAGCACACACTGAGCGATACAGAGTATTGTGTGGTGTGTGTCTGTGCCCTAATTAACGTCAGAGAAGTTTCCTGTGGTAAGGGGGTGAACTGATAAATACCATGTTCCTATTCTGGAGGCTGAAATGTTGATTAAAAGCAGCAGAGATGACAGGGTGAGTGATGAGTCTGTTCTGGCTCATGGATTTTTTTTCCAATTATGAATGCTTTAGAGTGAAAGTGACTTTTAAGTGACTAATATACATAAACCCATGGTGAGGTTCACATTACCAACACTACTCTAAATGCTTTTTTTAATTTAGGTTTGAATATCTAAAACTCTGAACGTTCTTACAGCCGCTTAATAAAGACTCATTGGTCTTGTCTCCAGTTATTAGCACGGCGCAACACTGAGCTGTTGCCTGTCAGGTGACACATAGCACTGATAAAGGTTGTTGGGACTGTGCGCTGGGTCTTAAGGGTATTTTGCAATGTAAAATATTTATTACAAAACAGTGTAAAAAAAATGTGGCCCTTGTGGGATGAATAAGGTTTTCTAACTGACAATACTCGATGCCATAAAGATGCACCTACAGTATCCAAATATTAGATCTCTATGAAGGACACTGAAAGGAAAAACTGTTTAAATACAAATGACACAAATGATCACTTCAACATTACAGCTTAATGACAGAGTCCACATGTTGGGATTTCAAATGTTCTTCAACTATTATCTGATTTAAAAGTCTAGAGAGCAGATATTTCACAATGTGAATTGAATGAGTGACGTTTGATGTGTTTTTTTTTACTTTTAAATGCTCCCTCTCTATCCAGGTGACAAGTAATGAATGAATGTAATGACATTTTAATTCTGATTAGTGGGCTGTTTTCCATCACTGGGGGCGAAGTCTCACTGTCTCACAAACTGGACCAGACTGCTCACATATCTGAGCAAAACCAAAAAGTTACAAGTAAGTTATAATTGAATCAGACTTGTCCGGCTGGACCAGAGGGGGGGAGACACCTATGGTGAATTTCTTCCATTGGTTACCTGGTAGTTTTCATATCAGTTTTTATTGTCTTTAAAGCACTTCATGGTCTTTTGGCAGACTGATTATTGGACATAATTTTAACATTTGAATCACTATGGTCCTACTGGTCCTTTCTCTGTGGAATAAAAAAAGCTTTAGAATAGTTTTCTGACAATCTGAGAACACAAGTGTTGTATCTTTAAATCTTTAAATATATATTGTATCTTTGGATATAAACTTTAAAGCCGTATTTCTAGTCTGACTTTTACAGTAGACACGGGCAAACTAAGGCCCATGGGACATATGCAGCCTGTTGGGCTTTTCAATCCGACACGTCGAATATTGGTATAATTGTCCGAATTACAACAACACTGATCCCACTGAAACTGAAGGGAATTTGAAGTTTACACAAACACTATCTATTCATCTGATACTGGCCCAGCCTGGTCGTCAAATTTTAAAACTCATTGTGGCGCCAGAGCCAGAAAGTGTGAGTGTGTGTGTGTGCATGTTTACCAGGAGAGTGTACTGTCCAGTGTGTGACTGAAGCAGTCTGTACGTATACACTGTCTTCTTTTTACTGCAAAGATAAACAAGATACACATTTTGGACACATGTCTTTGAAATTCAACCATTAAACATGAAGCTGATGAGGTACAGGCACCAGCAGGAAGCTGTTCCACGACCTGTGGTGCACAGTCACCCTGAGGAGAGACCTTTGTGTTGCATTAGAGCATGATGGAAAATTGCAAAGACGTGGCAGCAGCCCACAACAATGGAATATCTCAGCATGATGACAATTCAGATTTGCATATGTGAACCTTTTATAAACACAGTAATAAGACATTAATAAATGTTTGTGTTTTATTGTCTACACTGGAAATGTGCCAAATGTAGAATGAATGAGAGTACTTTGAGTGGAAAAGTTCTATTATGCAAATCTATTACCAGTCACTATATTTCATTATTCTTTGAACCAGCGCTGACTAAATGAAAATGAAAATTACTGCAACATGAAGCTAAAAATGACAACCAACACAAAGACTAATAAATAAATGACATAAAATATGGTTTAAGAGAATTATATATCATTAGGTATATGGAGCTGAAAAGTTACCCCCAAAAAAAGATATTATGTAAAGAGGAGTGCAGAGTACTCACTAGACACACAGACACATGGCTCCCTGAATGGTCTCACTGTCTCGAATCAAGTAAGCTCCATCTTTGTTCTTCTTTCCCAGCAGCTCCTCACACTCTGTCCTGCTGAGTGCACCGTGGTAGCACAGGGGCAGAGATGCTGCCATGGCGCCCAGACACCGCGATTGCAACACATCCACTACAACGACCTCCTGTTTCTGCTTCTCTCAGGACAGGTTCATTTCTGAAAAAAAAAACAGCTCTGTATTCCTCTTTGATTTGATACAGGCAACCAAGGAAATCCAGTCCGGCCAGATGAGCAGCAGATTGTTGCTTATTTTGTCCTTCAAGGTCTGGTGTGGCTGCAGCAGAGAGGGTGGAACTGAAGAGGCGAAGTGCAGAGGTCAGCTGTGAACACACAGAGGTGCACGGCAGAATGACTGCTGGGGAGCACGCAGTGAGAAGAAAACCACTGAAGCTCCACAGGAAGTGTTTGTGTGTTGATCTGTGTCAAAAGTGTCAAAAAGAAACAAGAAGTAAGCGGAAAATATGTCTGAGCATCATAACACTATTAATAGAGTGAGGAACAAGCGATAAAACAATAATAACATTTAAATATTCCATCAGGGGAGGAAATTCACCCTGTAGTACACGTTAAGTTCTTATAGAAACTTTTTTTTCACATGGTTTACACTGTCGTCACACAGTGGCTCAAAAGCCCAGAGGTGAAAGTTGTTTGTCTAATGTCTGCCCCGTCAGCTGCACTGGCTGTGACTGTGTAGCTAATGGATGATTGGATTGACTTGCAAATCCTGTCTGGATTTAAATATTGGTTTGTGTTCATTCATAAAAATGTGTTTTTTGACCTAGTAGGCTACTGTACAAAAGTTTTAGGCAAGTATGGAAAAAAAAGCTGAATGCTTTCAAACATGAAAGTGTTCAGTCTGTCATGATATCAGTTTAGTTGACATGTTGTGATTAGGACTCCCTGGTCCTCTTCCACCCTGGCCCTGGGGCGTCCAGATTGTCTAGAAACGCCCCTGGCTAGACATACAATTAATGTATCTGAGTGAGTAGTTTCTGTCTGCGGTCAAATATTCATTTAGACCAGTTTGGTCTTTGTGTTGGTCTACGGCCGCTCACCGTGGTGGCGGTAGGTATGTTCGGGGAAACGTGACGTAACAGGGCGGGATGAACGACAGGAGTTTGGAAACAACAGGCAGCCGGTCCTGTCACTCGACACCCACACCCGTCACGGCGGCGGCCAGCGCAGCTATGCCCGGGCTCAACAGGGTCGGACCCGTGTGCGGGGACGAGCTGGACGTTTCACACAAACACAGAGGTGAGTGGAGGTCGGTTGGTGTCGTTTACCTCTCTCCTCCCCGTCTCACTGACCTCCGACCAGCTCAGGGTTCACTGTTTCTCGCGGCAGGCGGAGAGACGAGCAGCGGCCGTATGGTGGAGGTTATCGGGGCGCTGCTGACGCTGCTGTCCGTGACCTTCATCCTCTTCACCTTCCCACTCACGGTGTGGATGTGTGCCAAGGTGACATTTAAACACCACACACACACTGAGCAGCTCAGTGGAAGAAAGTAGGCTACTGTAGCTACGAGCAAGTAACGTTACTCCACGAGTGGATAAACTTTGTGACTTTTGTCTTAGCACTGTATTCAAAAGTCTCAATCTAGAAAAGAAAAGGTAAACAAGTTGATTTAGATTGAAAATAGGTAAAAAAAAAAAAAATAAAAATAAAAAAAAATTATACATGAATGAGAGATAATAAACACCGTAGGAAACGTGTTTTATCGTTGCAGTGTTTAGCCTACAGACACAGAATGTAAATGGAAAAAGAAATAATAAAAAAAAAAGCGGCAATGTGCTGAGTGAGTGACTGTGTATTTCACCCTTTGTAAAGATGGCTGCACGGTGGCTCTTTGTGTTTGTGGTGTTGGTCTTGCAGGTTGTGAAGGAGTATGAGAGAGCTGTCGTCTTCAGACTGGGCCGGGTCATCGGAGGAGCTGAAGGACCAGGTGACCATGCACTGTTTCCATATCAGCAGAACTGTCAGGGTCTGTTCTTCTCTTTCTCCTAGTGTGTGTCCCACTCTGAGGGCCACAGTCTTTAATAAATAACCAGTGATGACTGAAACATCGCACATGCATGTGGTGATTAAAGGGATAGTTCACCCAAAATTCAAATTTCACTCATTACCTACTTACTTACCCTCATGGCAACTAAGAGTCACGGCTTCAATACAAGAGGGGCATTTCAGACGAGCAGTATGGAGGTATTTGGATGTTTTTTGGTGTGTCTTTTTGGACGAAGAAAGTTGGTGTCCATTGACAACCATTATAATGGACAAACACTGCTGCATGTAACTCAGAGAAGGAACGGAGGACTCTGAAAATTCTCACAGCTCTTAAGTCGCGACATGAGGGTGAGTAGATAATGAGTGAAATTTGAATTTTGGGTGAACTATCCCTTTAACTATTAAATGCACTTTGATTAATAAATGACCAGTGCCACAGCTGGGATTCTGTCACCTGACTGTGTCTCTGCAGGTCTGCTCTGGTTCATCCCCTGGCTGGACGTCGTTCGGAAAGTGGACCTGCGGACTGTGTCCTTTAACATCCAGTCACAAGAGGTCAGCAGCAGCTCTGTCATGAATGAATCTCTCTCTCTGAAACAGTGAGCAGGGCCTGGAGGCAGATGAGCTGCATCACTCAACACATGATGGAATATAAAAATATGAGAATATACATGTTTTGGTCTTTCACCTTAGCATTATACTGTTGACTAGTTTTGTCATTATCAAATGGCAAGACGTCCTTCCTTCACTGCTGCTATTACTCTTTAGATCAGTGGTTCTCAAAGTGGGGTCCGGGGACCCCCAGGGGTCCTTGAGAGGGTTCATGGGGGTCCCCAACTTTTTTCTAGAATTTTTCAAGTTTTTTTTTCTACACATGTTGCAAAAGCAGTGAGATTTGTCTGAGAAGCTCTTTCCCTGAGCAGAATAAACTCTGATATCATCACATGTATAACGTAATACCCAACCAAAGAATCAGTCGACAAGACAGTTCACAGTTTTCAGACTCGGAGCTGAAGTAATTTGATCCTGAGCTTCATTCATGTCCATCTTAAACAATCAAACAAAGGCATGAGCAGAACATGTCTGAGTGTGTTGTGGAAACTGTAACCAGGTGGAAAGGAACTAAATCCACAGTTGTATCAGATTCACATTCATTTTATTCATGTCCATCCTGCTAAGAAAAATATGATACACAAATAATACAGTTAACAAGCAGATGTGTTTTAAAGTTAACCTCAAAAAGCAAGAAAATGCTTGTAGATAGGGGCCCCAAGCAACAGGAAGCATCCTCACACACACCATAATCAACGTACTCCACACACATACACCCACATAGGCACACCTACACACACACATACTCATACAGCATCACTTGCAAGAACTACAAGATTCAGACAGAGATTAAATGACACAGAGGATGACAGTAATTCCTTTAACCTTTTTTTGAGGTGGAAAAGGAGTGTAAGAATTTAATAGCTCGTTCCAAATCTGCAGACCCCTGCAACACCACTCAGGCTGTTACGTTTAAGTTACATTTTTTCGTATCGGGCCCAGGGTTAGCGCCGCCAATCAGCAGTTGGTTAGTTCCAAATAAAAACTGTTTTTCCAGCACTTTGAAGGGCTGGAAAAAAATATATTATAGTGAACAATGGAACTGTGTATTTTTTTCAGGTAAAACCTCTTTTAGGCCACGAAAATAGGCCGTTTCTTTGGGTCCATTCACAACAATGTATGTTGTAAATCTCTGGGCAGGACTATGGGCTGGCGTTGCTAACGGGAGGAGTGCAGAGAGTCTTCTACTGCAATTAAAGTACTTAGGGGCTATTTGTAGATCATACAACCCCACTTCAAAAAAAGTGATACTATCCCTTTAAGGTGGATATGATCTGTGTACTTTTATTTCTGTTGGAATGAAATTCTATGTCATTCTTTTTTCATGCTTGTGATCAGACATTATGAACTTCAATTATTTATATTCACATTTTCTTCCACTTGTTTCATAATGAATTAAATTGACATTCCAGGCAGCAGTTTCCTCTCACCTCACCTCTGCTCTCCTCAGGTCCTGACTGCAGACGGGGTCCCGCTGAGGTTGAACGCTGTCGTGTTCTACCGGGTGGTGGACCCGTGTCTCTGGGTCCTGTGTGTTAAACACGGCCACAAGGCCACACACACGCTGGCCCGGACCACACTGAGGGGCTCGCTGGGAGCACACACACTGGAAGACATCCTGACAAAGAGGAGAAGCATCGCAGAGAGAGTGGAAGTGAGTGAAATAATAATATCAATACTTGCTCTTTTTAAACATGACTTTATATTCAAAGTTTTGTTTAATGTGAATTTTTCACTAATAAAAGTTTAATATGGACCAATATCTGTCCCATCGAGTGCACAAAATAAGAATACATTCTCTTGTCTGTTTTCCAGGGCCAGTTTATATTTCTTTTCTGTTTTAATATTTTTATAGAGGTTGTGGATTGATTAATATAAGAGGCAAGAAAGATAAGTTTTATAGGGTACCCTTTCCTAAAACATACCTTACAAATGCATAATACACACGAAATAAGATGATATGACTTCAAGTAATTTATTTTTTACAAGAAATACAACAAATAAATGAGACTTAATCTTTAATGGAGAAAAAGCCGTAAACCAGAAATGACACATGTTCTTTGTCATAAGAGAGATATAAAAGTCTTATTGACAAAACATAAGGAGTGAATGAACTAAGACATGTGTTGTGTTGTGTCCTGCAGGGGGTGCTGCGTGCTACATCCAGACTATGGGGTGTTCAGGTGGAGCAGGTGGAGCTCAAGGACCTAACACTGCCTGTCAACCTGCAGCGCTGCATGGCTTCAGAGGCTGAGGCTGCAAGGAACGCCAAAGCGAAGGTACACACAAACACACACACACACACACACACAGTCTGATCGTCAGGTGCTCCCCGTCAGTTTCACTTGAACAGAAGAGTTACAAAACACAGGAGTGTGTCTGAGCTCCTGCCGTCTGATTAATTTAATCAGAGCAGGTTCATGTCCCAGTGACATAAAGACATTAGACATCTGTGGACGTCAGCGAAGGGTCTGAGTCCAGCAGCTGGACGGCTGACAGGAACACACTGGATCCCCAGCTCAGGAGTTTTCCATGTTCTCTACGTGTAGTGTCAACAGTACACTTTCAGCTCAGATGCTGTGCTGTGATTGGTCAATCACTGCTGTGTATAAAAGACCTTTGCTAGGGGGCGCCACTCCAACTGGCACAGGCAGTTTTTTCCTTTCCATTGGGCTACTGCTTCAGAAAAAAAAAAGAGAGGAGTGATTGAAACCCTTCATTCATGACTAATGGCTGAAAATCCCCCAGAGAATTTCCTGTCCTCGATTTTTAGACAACAGTAGCAGATCGCTCTCGTCAAGCAGTGTATGATAACTACAATTACTTCTGATCATAAATATTTTGTTCAGTTTGGTCCCATCCAGAACCACAGCAGAGAAAAACACAGACATTACACTTAAGAAGTCCACAGACAGAGGCAATTTACAGATCACATTTTATCTCAAATTATGTTTTTCACGAGTGAGCTGTGAAATAAGCTTCACCTCCATCCTGTCTGGGTTTGTCGTTTCTCTTATAACAACCTGCTCACTCTACATCATCCCTTACAAATCACCTATATCATGTGAGCAGACCTCTGAATGTACATGCATCTCAATAAATTAGAATATCATGGAAAATATTATTGATGTCAGTAATTCGATTGAAAAATGTAAACTAATACATGATATTACACACAAAACAAAACATTTCATGTCTTTATTTATTTAAATTTAATTTAATTATGACTTACATTTAATGAAGACCTAAAATCCCATGTCTTAAATTTGAATATTACAAAATACCAATTAAAAAAAGGATTTTTAAAATGGAAGTGTTGTCCTTCTGAAAAGTATGTCCATCTAAATGCACTCAATACTTGGTTGTTGTATTTGTCTTCAACTACTTAAATGGACTTTTCCATGATATTCTAATTCATTGAGATGCACCTGTACACTCTGTATAGATGTATGTATTGCCAGAGCTTGAAGGTCGAACAAAAAGTGTTTATATATAGGTTATTTATTTACATGATTGTTTCTAAATGTCATTTTCATTCTCCCGCAGTCTTAGTTTTTCAAACTGACCCTCGTCTCTGTTGCAGATGATCAGAGCTGAGGGGGAGGTGTTGGCATCCCTTACTTTACGGGAGGCAGCTTCAGGAATGTCCCCTGTAGCTATACAACTCAGATTCCTTCAGTCCCTGTCCACCGTCTCCAGCAGCGCGTCCATCGTCGTCGGCTTCCTCCCCGCAGAGCTCCTGGACAAGATAATCTCCCTTCGGCCCTTGCTCTCTGAGATCTCTCTGAGAAAATAGTTAGCGTTAGTTGTTGTTCTGTTCGTTTATACTTTTTTTTATAATGGGTGTGTATTGCGTCTAACGAGCAGAGCTTAGAGTGGTGACATCATCGTTAGAGTGGGAGAGAGTCAAAAACATTCTGGAATTTTTCTGGCTAAACTGTCACCACAACCACAAATTGAACTCGAGACACATGATTTTTCCACGTTTGGAGCCACACCTGTCCTTTGTCTCAAAATATAGCCAAAAAAGCAAAAAGACTAAAGAGAATAATTTTAAATAGTTTTTAAAAGGCAGCCAGGGAGCTCTCTGCTCCCATTCACACTAGTTCATTTTTTTCAGAGCTGAGCAGATGGAGCTCCAGTTTGTAACTTCATGTAAATGGCATTATTTTGTTTAAATTCACAAAAAATAGTCACACCTTGCACTGAAGGCCTGTATGTGCCAACCTCAAGGTCACTGGTTTGAATCCCACCTTGCCATCTTTGTTAGTGTGCCAGTCTCTTTGAACTCACTGGAAAAAAAACCTGTTGATGCAAATGCTTCATTAGTTCTTTCAATGCATCTTCTATAGGTTTACAGTGTTTGTGTTCTTTATGGATCTGTTATTATTTGTTAATGTGTATGTTTTTGACATAAGATATAAATCTTCTCACAGGGCTCAGAGCTGAACATACAGCTCATAGTGTCAGAGAGCAGATACATGTTGGATCCTATTATCACAGCCTAACGCTTCACACATGAATATGTTCAGGTTCGACAGTTTAGCTGTGATTATCTCAGCAGCTTCAGCTGAAGCCTCTTATAATAGAACATCCAGCCCTCCCTGACCCCCAGACTCCAACTGGTTATTACACCGTTATTGTCTATCTGAGCCCTGACTGATGACACTACTGCTCTTTAGTGCAACAAGATGTTCATTTTCTTTATCTGTTCCTTCCTTCAGTGCCGTAACCTGCATCACTCAAAATCCAAACACTAAAATGTCAGAACTATAGAACTATTTTGGAGACTAACTTGGAAGGTGAGCTTCTGTTGTAGCCGGTCACCATTGAGGACATTGATTGTATTCTTGTTTCAGTTTGCTGCTATACTGTTAATAACGCACTCACCCAGCTTTTCTTCTCATATGTGAACTGTATTCTGACGTTCAGATGGTCGTCATTGTTATTTCCACTGTGTTTTACAGATGTCACCTTTGAACAAAATGTTGAATAAATTGAATAAAATGATTTAAGATCAATTGTTCACTTATAAGCTTACAACTGCATCTCTCAGCTTCATGTGGTGAACGGGGCCCAGGTAAAAGTCAATAAAGGTGTCAGGGGGATTTATAATGATGCAGATGCAGTTTCCTCTCAGTTTAAATGGTTGATTGGAACAAATCTTCAAACCTGACTGGACTAAATTGTGTCAATGTGCTAATCTACACTACTGTACTGTCAATAAGGAGACAAATCAATGGATCTGTGGATTTGGATTCAGGGGGTGATGGCCCAGGAGGGTTTGTTGGCCTGTCTGCATTTTAATTAAATTTTAATTTATTGGTTTATTTGACAGGGACAGTGCAGCACTGATCAACAGAATTTAAAAAACTGCAAGTGAGCCAGAGTTAGCCAGGCTAATTTTTATCTGTTGTCCCAGGCCAGATGTTACAGGCAACCTAAGAACCAAGAAATGGTAAAAAATAATAATAATAATAATAAAATAAAAAATTAAGCAATGCATTAAAATACAGCTCAATTTACATATCAATGTACCTAGTAAAAGCTCATAACAAATGGTATGTGACACATAGCAACACTGTTATGTAGCCAAGGGGGGACAGTAGATAAATAGAGCTATGAGATTAGTACAGTTACAGGTGTTAAAAAGCAGGACATGCATAACAAGCATTGGAAAACAGGACATGGACATAAGACAGTGACAAAACATAATGTGGTTCACATGATTAGTGGGTAGACATGGCATAAGACGGTAACACACATCAAACACAAGAATAAGAATTTTGGAGATGTTTTTGGAGGGAGGGGTGGCCCGGTGGTACAGTGGTTAGCACTTACCTCACAGCAGGTGCACTTTACTTTTATAGGGACCACAAATCTGGTTTTATACTGCCTTCAACTCAGTCCACACCAGCCTCTATTATTTGCCAAGTCAGGTGACTGATGAGAGGGTGTGGTCTCCAAAGATAAGCTCTTTAACTAGCCACAGAACATCGTGACCCTCCAGTGATCTTTCACCTGGTGGCATCACTTTTCAGTCACGGCCTGCGGACACAGACGGAGAACTCTAAAAGCTTCATGACAGGTCAGTTAGTCAGAGTAGTTTAATATCAAGATTAAAGAGAAGACATCAGGAAAGTTTAATGTACATTTTCTCCCTCTATCCAATCAGATTCCATTCATTGCAACACAAACTCAGAGACACAGTCCTAATGTCATATCACAGACATCAAGCTGTCAACTCTGTCTCTTTTCTGCATTCAGAGCAACTTTGTCATTCCTGTGAAGTCGCGAGAGACTCGACCACATGGTGCAGGTGCTGTAGGACCACGTCTGTACTGATCCTGAACCCATCAGGTCCTAACAAAGCCTCTGGTGTTAAGATGTGGGGTTTGGGTCTCAGTTTCAGGTCGGTGCAGAACTCCAGTGCAGTATGATCTTCATTCTCAATGTTTCCCACCAGAGGCAACTCTACTATAAGTGGAAAGGACAGCACCTGCCCACAGGAGGATGCTCCATAGGACCACATCACGCTGCTCCTAGAGTTAAGTTTTCATCCAGATGTTTACACTCAGAAGAGGAGATGGACGACGCTGAGCAGCAGGTGTACGGTTTTCAGCAAAAGAATAACATTAGGAAACACACTATTGACCATTAGTTCAGCTTTAAATACTGAATTCATCATTTATAACACATGAATACTCATCACTATAAGCACAGTTCAAAATAGTTAATACTGGGAGTTAAAAAAATAGTTAAAAAAAGTAAAAAAAGTTTTACTCATCATTGATAAAAACTAACTGTATTTATAAACAACATATTAATGAGTATTCATGCGTTATAAATGAAGAATTCAGGGACAATGGGAAGTTTTGGTTAATGTGTTCACACTACATTTCCCATGAGCCTCTGCGTGCATGGTGGAATTCTTGAACAAGCGCAAGACGGATGAAAGCGAAAACATTTGCCAAGAATGTTTTCATTAATCAAGAATGAAAGTCGGAGGTTGGAAGACGATCAGATCAGATAGTTCGGACCATAAATGGCAATTCGGCAGCGTTATTCCCATGACCCGCTGGGCAGCATCCAGGAAACGGAAAAGTAGGAAATGCACGGTGAGCCGACCACTGAATAATAACAACAAAATAACTATAAAGACAAAACGATATATTTATCGAAAATAGACCCATTAACAAGTGTGGGTAACGTAGATTCATCCACATTAATATGAGACTCTTTTGTTACCAAACAAAAACTCCTTGTTGTCCCTTTAACTGATGCTTAATAGTGTGTGTTATACCCCAGGAAGGGGTCAAGAAAGAAATGAAAATGAAAAACGAAATGAATGATTCTGGATGGAGTCTGCATGGTTGTCAAGTTGACAGGTGAATCTAAAAAAGGCAGAGTTCAGAGTGTAGCCTGGACATCAGACGGGCCTTTGACTGTACGCTGTCATGGTGCGCTCTTACATTACATGTCTGCTCAGTTTCCCCACTTTTGAAGTGTTTTCAGAGTCAGAGCTCCCAGGAGAAGTTAAATTACATGTGTTGTTGTTGAATCCAGTGAGTACAGGGTAGGATGGGCTGGGTGCGCTGCGGTCAGAGGCTGTGGAGCTATTAATAACTGTTGCTGGTGTGGCTTCAACTTTTGATGGCACAGATTACCCACAATCATGCTTTAACCTCACTAAGCAGTGATGAGGAGCAGCTGGGTTGATGGCCACCTACCAGGTTTGACATTTTCATCCTTGTCTTGTAGTTTTCCACTGCACTTGTTTTGTGTTGTATTATACAACATTAATTTTAAGGGCCCTTCAGCAGAGACTTAAAGATGCAGTACATGAGCTGTAGATGCCATGTAGTGTGTGTGTGTGTGGGTGTGGGTGTGGGTGTGGGTGTGTCACATCCGGGGAGGAGTCAGGTGGGAAGCGTAGTAAAATCAGCTGTTCTTCACCTGTGAATGAATGAAGTGAGAGGGTGAGGGGGGAAGGTCCTACTTTCCCTGACCGCTAATTTAACACTGTTTGGACATTTTTAGGTTTGTGTGGGATTATTTCACTGTCGTCCATTGTGACGCTGATGACATGCAGGTCTACCTCCCCCCTTCATTCCCTTGACCTGACCGATATCACCCGACTACAAAAGTGTTTCCAAAACATCAAAGACTGTCAGCTCACATTTTCCTTCAGTTAAATGACATCATATTCTTTGGCCCCCTCCCACACCATACCGCTCCATCACCTCACCTCAGACACCTCTCCACCTACATCAGACCACATGTAAAGAATCTGGGTGTTTTATTTGACTAGTAGGTAGGAGTGCTGCCTCTGAATCTCTGAACTTCGTCCTGTAATATTCTACCAGGAGAAGCAACTTAAAACACATTTCTTCTCTTTATTTTTTTTAAAATTGTATTTGCATGTTGCTAATATGTGCATATTGTTTTCACTTTGGTATAAAAATTCTTTAAAGGGATGGTTCACCCAAAATTCAAATTTCACTCATTATCTACTCACCCTCATGTCGACTAAGAGCTGTGAGAATTTTCAGAGTCCTCCGTTCCTTCTCTGAGTTACGGGGGTCCGCGCAGCAGTATTCGACCCTATAATGGTTGTGAATGGACACCAACTTTCTTTGTCCAAAAAGACACACCAAAAAACATCCAAATACCTCCATACTGCTCATCTGTAATGTCCCTCTTGTATTGAAACCCGACATGAGAAATTGTTCAGAAAAAAATTCTATATAAAAGTCTATATTTTAAGCTTGTTTGTAGCAGAAGCTCCCAGTGTCTCAGTTCACTGCTCTTCCTGTGTCTGTGCAAATCTCGCGTGATTTACACTGACCGGCGGAACAATTTCTCATGTCGGGGCTTCAATACAAGAGGGACATTACAGACGAGCAGTATGGAGGTATTTGGATGTTTTTTGGTGTGTCCTTTTGGACGAAGAAAGTTGGTGAACATTCTCACAGCCCTTAGTCGACATGAGGGTGAGTAGATAATGAGTGAAATTTGAATTTTGGGTGAACTATCCCTTTAAGGTTTTGTTTGCTAAGCACCTTGGTGCAATACAATTTTCTTTTAAAGATGCTGTATAGATAAATAAATGTGTACTTGAACATGGAGTATCCATAGAGGACTTTAACTGACATGCATAGAAGATGATGACAGGGACAGACTTACTGTACATTGGCCCTGCAAAAAAAAGTCTCACTGTGGCCTCACAAATGTGACATAGGCTACATTTAATTCTGCACAAAGAGACTTCCATAACTTTGGAGGTAGTTTAACAAACTTTGTTTGGTTAACATTTAATAATTGTTCTGCTTTTGAGTTTTTTCTGCACTCATCTGGATTTTCCTCATTTTTAGTCACTACCTCCTGCTTCTTGTTTTTGTTTACTCTTCTTTCTCCTTATCAGTCTCCACCTTTACATCCCTCTGATCCTTACTGTTAGTGATGACACCTCCCCTCCTTCCTCCTCCTCCCTCCCTCCCTCCCTCCCTCCCTCCCTCACAACAATCCTCCTTCGTTCAGTCACCCCCTCCACTCTGCAGTCAGAGCTCCCTCTCTCAGTCTGCCTCTTTACCTCTGTCATTCCTGGTTGTCTCTGTGCTTGGAGGAAGGATGCTGCCCTGCAGACTGCTGGGTCTGGTGGGACTTCTCGTGCTCTGCAAAGGTAAGAAAAACACCAACGATTATGACTTAAGCGCACGAAATCCATCTTCTGGACAGTTTTGATGTGAAATCTTAAACCTGCATAAAGTTCCAGACTTATCTTTGAGGAGGGATTGACCCGGTCAGAAACTGAGATAAGAATAACTCGTGTCGAACTCCAAATACCTACAAACTTCAAACTGTGTGTGTGTGGCTGCAGACAGACAACAGCTTAGTGAAGTGTAGGGAGGAACAGCTTATATAAGGTCACCTCCTATCTGCCTCAGGATGAAGTTTAAAATGGAAAAGCCTGTTTCTGTTTCTGTCTGGTGGTGTAAAAGTAAATGCACAGATGGTCACACACACACACAGTCTGTTGGTCAGTCATCTTTTAATTCACGGTTGACTAATGTGGGGCTGGATCGGGGCCATTTCCACCCTTTAGCTCCGCCCTCCTCGTTTGACTGACAGCTGTAATCACCTCTTGTGTTGGAGGTTGGGCGGGTGTTGACGGGATGAGGTGTTTTTTTATAGCAGCCTGATCCTATTGAGGGCAGTGTAGCACCCGTGTGTGCTAATTGCAGAGCGGGGATCGCTACCGGCTGCAGCCAGCTAGCACTGATGCTAAATGCTAACCGTTGGAGGGTTTTATGGACATTTACTGTGGTGCGTTAAAAAGACAGTGGAAATGACAGAATAAAACGAACAAAAATAGGGTGAGGTGGTAAACTTGAAGCATTGAATTTTGGATGTTACATCATCGGTCCAAAAGGTTAAAGTCCCCCTGAACCAAAAATTGACTTTTTGAAATTATTAAAGCAGATATCAGCGGAATGTTTTTGTTAATATAAGTCCTAAATAGTCCTATTTTCCGTCAGCAATCACTTACATGGAGTGTTTCAGCCGTAATGCTCTGCCAAACAAGAAAATTTTTCTGAGGATACATTTATCCAATGATTTGAAAATGCAATGTTTGCCTGAAAACTCATGTCTGGAAAAACTTGTTGTGATTCAGTTTGATCTGGTAGTTCACCCAGTCAGTGGTCAGAACTTTCACAGGCAACAGGACGGTAATCCCGTTAATTTTTTGTGAATTCAAGCTGTATCTTTCAAAAGCCTGTTGTTCACTGTGATATCTGCTTTAACACAACAAGACATTTCAGCAGCGAAGTCGCTAATGCAGCCACAACTGAGCATTTTAGATTTGAAAATGCAGTTTCAAAGTCTGAAAAAGTTGGATTCAGTTTTTCAGCACCCAGTCAGTCAGAATCCCTAGCAACCAATCCCCTTGCATCTCATTTGTTGTTCACTGTGATGGTGACACTTCACATCTTCTTCTACAGCTAGATGTTAGATAACAGTATCATTGGTTGTGGCCGAGAGGCATCGTTGCTGCCTGAAGTGTGAGCCTCATGTTTTGACATCGACCCTCCGTCTCCCCTACTCCTGCTGTCGCGGACCGCCGTAGCTGAGCAACCTGGTGGCGGAGGGTGGAAATCATGACGTATTTGCATACTCGTGAATATTCATCGAATCTGGGTTTTTCAATGAGGGAGAAACAGTAGACATGTTTTTAGCCTCTTTGAGAGTTTGTTAACAACTTTCATGTGGGAAAACACAGCTTTTTTTTAATTAAAATGCCTCATGTGCAACTTTAAAAAGTCAACCGCAAAGAATGAGGCAAGAAGCATCCAGTCACAGAGCTTGAAACTCACCGATGTGGTGGATGGAAGTGGAGAACATTAGAGATGCTGCTGTTCTACAGAAGGAGTAGATGTTGTAGTGTGTCTGAACAGGCCTTACAGAGACCGTGTGACATTAGTTGGTGTGTCCTCAACTCTCCTTCTCCTTTCCTCGTTGGCTTTATATAAAGTATGTCCAGGAGTCTTATACAACCAGCATCTCTGCACAAAGCTTTTCCTTTTCAGTCTATTTTTACCTGACACTTTAAAGTTCTCAAATCATCTCAAATCATCTCAAAAGTCAGTTCAGAAATACTGTTCCAGTCACAGCTGTGCCAGGCTGACAGTAGAGTCCAAAGAGCTGAGATCAGATGAGAATCAGGCCTCCGAACAGAAACATTAGTGTCCATATCAGGCTGGTGATAATACCCTCCGGATAGGACAGTGGAGAGTCCAGGCTGAGGACACTTTAAATAGGCTAGGAGACTCTCCGTTATCCAGGATACCTGCTTAATCCTCACTTCTCACAGCTAAAGAGGTCAAAGCAAAACCAGCTCTGAGAGCGAGAAACCAGACGAAGAACTGATCCCAGCATTTACCGTCAAACGGAGTAACCTTTGACCTCTGTGCAGAGGTCAGACTGCAAACATTTCAGCAAAGACCATGACAAAGGTGTTTTTTTAAATATTGATTTTGGTCAAAACTCTGGTTGCTTTTGTTAGAATCAGGGAGCTTCTCTTAATAATTTACATTTTTGAGAATTTTGAATGATTTACATAAATTGGTGAAGGACCTAATTACCACCTCACACCTGTGCACCTGCTCATTCATGCAGTTATCTAATGACCCAATTATGTGGCAGCAGTGCATACAATCCTGCAGATCCAGGTCAGGTAACGTTCACTTCCGACATGTGACTGTGGTAAAAATATGATCTTAGTGGCTTAGACTGTTGTCAGATGAGCTGGTCTGAGTATTTCTGAATGTGCTGATCTCCTGGATTTAAACACAACAGTCCCAGTATTAGACAGGTAGTGAGCAGAGGTTCTGCAACACCTCGCTGATCAGAGGTCAGAGGAGAAGCTGGTCTCACGAATCTGGAGTTGTTGGTGGAGGTTGTGTAATGTCCCTTGGCTGATAAGGTTCTGTTTAATGGCAAAGTTCAAATTAGACCTAAAACTGAATCCAGTCTTATGATATGATTGTCTGAATTTAAAGGGATAGTTCAACATTTTGGCAAATTCGCCTATTGCTATAATCCCTATAGTCATAGCAGGAGGTTCATTACTTTTAATTATCGGTGCAGAGATCAGCGGGGCAGAGACGTGAGCTGCTCAGTGAACACAATGGAGGTGAATGGTACTGGTCCTCTGTCCCTCATCAAACTCATCAAATACACAATGCAACAACTCCAAAACGCTCTCATGGACAAGTTGTGACCTGCACATTCACCACGCTATCAAATAATCATATAAAATTATGAGACAGAGTTGAGGTTTTTTTTTGGCAAATGCAGCCGGAGCTACATTCCACTCCCACTCCTGAGTATTTGTGTCGTAATGTTACATAATTACTAGACTTGATTATTTCATAGCGTTGTGAATGTGAGCGTTTTGGAGTTGCTGGATTGTGTATCTCACGTCTCTGCCCCGCAGATCTCAAAACAACATACACCAATAATTAAAGATAATGAACCTGCTGCCATATAGGGATTATGGCAATACATTTGACAAAATGTTGAACTATAGAAAAATTCAGTTCATCTGTCAGGACTTGTGTTGGCCTTTTCAGAGTAACATCATACCTCTCTTCAACCTGTGATCTTTCAACATTTAATTCTCAGCAGCCTTTGAATTTCAGTCTGTCTTTGATAATTAAATTCCTCGTCCTACTAATGCTTCAGTGACCTTTGACCTCACCCTATCTGACGCGTTTGTATTTTTTAAATTTTAAATTTGTGCTTTGCGCCAAGCTGTATTCTATTTTGTTTGACTGAAGTGGCAAGTAGAAAGGTATTCAAGAGACATAGATGAGAAAAGATAAACTATAGGACATACTGTGTATAAGGGGTCAAAGTTCACTCAACTATCACCAACTAAATCTGGAAGTTTCATCCTCTCGACATGTTTAAGTGAAAGTCTGAGCAGATTTTTATGATTCCTCCATGAGAGACTCAAAACATGTCCTGACTTCTCCTCTCGCACTATGAGGTCAAAATACAACTGTGTCCAACATTTTGGTTTTTGACCTATTATAATCCCAAATCATTCCGTTCCCATGATCCTCAGCTGTGGCCTGTTTTGTGCCTCTAGGCCAGGAGGAGGAGAGCGGGGAGGGGGAGGGCGAGTACTGCGACAACTTCACCGACCTCAACCTGTCCCACTGCTTCATTGGAACCAGCCTGTATGTGCGGCTGCTGCTCTACACCCGCTCCAACCTGGACTGCGGCCGCGAGATCAACCACCACCACCTCTCCTCGCAGCCCCTCTTCAACCTCTCGCGCCCCACCGCCTTCGTCATCCACGGCTACCGGCCCACCGGAGCCCCTCCCATCTGGATCGACCACATAGTCCACCTGCTGGCCGAGCAGGAGGATATGAACGTCATCGTGGTGGACTGGAACAAGGGCGCGGCCAACCTCAACTACTTGATCGCCGTCTCCTACACCAGGGAGGCAGCTCACAACCTGACCAGCTTCATCATGACCATGGAGGTGAGACTGTAGCTGCGTCTCAGGCTCACAGAGCTTTAAAGACTCTTTACGCCTCAGTTTTCAGTTTGCAGCACATTAACCTAACAGTTAGAGAGCAGCTGGCGAGGACAGTGAGGCATCTGGCAGCTACAGAGACAGATGTTCTCACAGGGGGCTGGTTGAGACCAAAAGCAGAGCAAGAAGGTGTTGCTCTTTGGTGTGAAAATGTGCACATTTTATTTCTCTTCAATATGGACACCTTGAAATGTGAGAGTAGAGTACCTGGAGTGTGACGTAGAGTTCTGAATGTTGTGCGTCTGCAGGAGGAAGGAGCTGATCTCAGTTCAGTTCATCTCATCGGCGTCAGTCTGGGAGCTCACCTGGCTGGATTTGTGGGCGCAAACCTGAAGGGGAAGATCGGACGAATCACAGGTGAGAAGAAACAGGAGGAATTTACCAGTGAGATATTTAAGTAAAAACACTTGAGAGATTTTGTAGTTTCCTCTTTTTCTTTTCAAAACACTCTCTTCAATGTCGTTTATTTCTATTTCTTGCATCTGCCTTTAATGTTTTGTTCAACTTGTTTTATTATATCATTGTTCATAAATCTGAATAGAACACCTACATCAGTGTTTTTCAACCTTGGGGTTGGGACCCCACTTGGGGTCGCCTGGAATTCAAATGGGGTCACCTGAAAAAAAAAGACTGAAAATGTCTTTTTTTAACTATTGTTTTATTTTTATGCTTAAAAACACCGCAAATAATCTTAAACAACTGTATTCTTTACTTTCACTTTCTTGAATATAAATCGATGTCAAATAAAATGAAGCATATTAAAATATCTCAGCTGGCGCATCTTGATTCATGTGTAGTCACGTGATCATGAGACAAAAAGGTTGGGAACCACTGACATACATACGTATTTGTGCCAGTGGCTTTAATGTAAATTTTAGAGCTACTCACAGCTAAGGTGTAATTAAACCAAACCAACACGGTTGTTTATTGACATCAGGGTCATCTCATCAGACTCTCTGTCCCTCCCTCTCCACAGGTCTGGACCCAGCAGGGCCCATGTTCACCAGTGCCGGACCAGAGGAGAGGCTGGACCCCTCTGACGCCATGTTTGTAGACGTACTGCACACCGACATGAACTGTGAGCATCTGAAACTCAACCTCACTGACCGTCAGCACAGATCGACAAAAATCAAAATCAACCTTCAAGCTGAATCTGTGTGTTCTGTGTTTTTCTGCGTGCAGCTTTTGGACTGATAGGCGCTCACGGTCATATCGACTTCTACGCCAACGGTGGATCTGACCAACCAGGGTGCCCTAAAACCATCTTTGCAGGTGAACACACACACATACACAAATGCATGCAGAGAGAGAAAACTCATTGACACCCAGACACACTCACTAACAGCATCATCCTTCTCTCCCTCAGGTAAATCTTACTTTGTGTGCGACCACCAGCGCTCTGTGTTTCTGTACCTGTGTGCTCTGAACAGGACCTGCAGCCTCACAGGTTACCCCTGCCCCTCCTACAGCGACTTCATAGATGGGAGGTGTCTGCACTGTGAGGCCTTCAAACCTGCCTCCTGCCCTGTGCTCGGTAGGCGGCTGCATCGGAACACATCCTACGCCACATGTAGCATCGCTGTCGACACCACAGATTAAAGGGATAGTTCAACATCTTGGCAAATTTCCCATTGCCATAATCCCTATGGTTTTAGGAGTACACTCATTACCTTTAATTGTCGGTGCAAGCTATTTTTAGAACAGCAGAGCAGAGCCGTGAGCTGCTCAGAGCTACGTTATGGAGGCTACTGGGATTTCTTGGTTTCTCCTCATCAAACTAATCAAATACACAATCCAACAACTCAAAAACGCTCTGGTGGACAAGTTGTGACCTGCACATTCACCACGGTATGAGATGATAACACAATGTTACGAGACAGAGTTGTTTTCAAGGCAAATGCAGAGACTGGTTGTGAAAAACATAACGTTCTGATATGTCTGAGCAGTTGAGCTTGCATTAACAAATTACAGGTAACAAACCTTCTGCTATGACTATAAGGATTATGGCAATGGGCCAATTAATTACCAAAACATTGAACTATCCCTTTAATAAACACAGAGTCAGACCTACAGCTGATGCAGTTGTCGAGCCTGTTAGCATGTGAGGTAGCAACAGATGAGCCCATGAACAGACACACCATTATCCACAAGTCAAAAATCGAAAACTTATGTTTTATCTAGTTTACAACCAAAAGGTCCAAATAGATAAAACACACAATGAGACTGAGCTATTGCCACGACGACTGATGACTGATGTCTGATCACCTGTGTGGTCTCACCTGCAGGTTATGATCTCAGCCAATGGAAAGACACTCTGCTGCGACAGGGACAGACCAAAGTCTTCTTCAGCACCACGGCGACGCTGCCCTACAGGAGTGAGTCCAACACACACATGTCAAATGAAGTTAGAGGGTCAATGCAGTCAAATTAGGTTTATATTTTTTGCAATTTTTGCTCTGATACATTCATTTAAAGATGACTCAGTACCTCAGGTGTTTAGTTTGTAGAACAGTTTTCAAGTGGACAATAAGAGTAAATGTTGTGTGTCCTGTGTGTGGCAGAGCTGAGCTACAGAGTGGACATGGTGACCTGGAACCAGTACCTCCGCTGGGGGGTCTTCTACATCCGGCTGCACAGTGGCAGAAGCGTCACGGAGGCTCGAATAGACCAGTGAGTCCGTCACTCAAACGCCTCACATCAGCTGTCAGAACGAGACAGCACACTCACAGTCACACATATCTGGATAAAACAAAAAGCTGCAAAAGAAATGACATAATGGACAAATGAAGATAGTGTTGATCCCACATTGTTTTACCAACCTTTGATCTTCATATTTACTCTCAGTCACAGCTGCTAATAAAGCTGCAATTCTGATCATGGAATTAAAAGCCAAAAAATATATATTTTACATGGAGATGGCAAATTATAACTTACTTGTTTTCTAAAGAAATCAGATCATCTGTTATTGTGACAACAATTAAATTCATCATTTATGAGGAGATAATTAACTAGTTGTGTCAAGATAATAGGATGAAATGGAGGTAACTCCAACCACAGCAGCCCTGAGCTTCCAAACATCCCCCTCTAGTGGTCCACACCCACATCTTGGCTCTTGTTTACCAACCTTCAGTCTGCAGGTCAAAGTATTACCTCTCCTATTTCTTCAACTCTCCTCCTCTTCCCTGGCAGTAAGCGCTTCCGGTTGGAGCAGTACACCTCCACCCGCCTGCTGGCCCAGTTCGACGACGACCTGCAGCCCATCCAGAAGATCTCCCTGCGCATCAACACCGGCAATGTGATCGGCCCTCGGTACAAAATCAGACTGCTGCAGATCCGCCTCACGCCTCTGGGGCAGCCTGAGAGGTCAGTCCTCACTCCTCACCCCAGGCTGCTGTTCACTGCTGCCCTTGGTTTCTACTGTCATATTATACATGATTGGTTCTGTATCATCTCACTGCTTTAGGAAACACATCACTTCCCATTCCCATCTCATAGCAACAGGAAATGACACTGATTCTAAAATGTATCTTTTTACCGTTTCATTTGTGTCACTGAGAAACCACATAATCACTTTTTTGGCCTTTTTTGGAAACAATCAAAGATTTTGTGACTACAAGGACTGGGATGTATAGTCACCATAGTCTTTCCCAAGGACACAAGGCAGCTGAGCTGACCTCAAACCAACCTACAATCCTTCTGCCCCTGTTAATCTTTCAGGTTTTTGTTTGTCAAAAAAGTTATTTGCTGGCAGAATTGGGTTATTTTTGACTTTAATTTGACTTTGATTTTAAAGATGTATCTCAACAAGATTATTTTTCCATATATGCTATATAAATAACTCCAGCCTATGTGTGTATGTATAGCAAGGTATTGGTTAAAGGGATAGTTCACCCAAAATTCAAATTTCTCTCATTATCTCCTCACCCTCATGTCGACTAAGAGCTGTGAGAATTTTCAGAGTCCTCTGTTCCTTCTCTGAGTTACGGGGGGTCCACACAGCAGTATTTGCCCATATAATGGTTGTCAATGGACACCAGGTTTCTTTGTCCAAAAAGACACAGCAAAAAACATTCAAATACCTCCATATTGTTCGTCTGTAATGTCCCTCTTGTATTGAAGCCCCAACATGAGAAATTGTTCTGCCGAAGAGCAGTGAACTGAGACACTAGGAGCTTCTGCTACAAACTGGCTTTAAAATATAGTAACAGTTTCTCATGTCGGGGCTTCAATACAAGAAGGACATTACAGACGAGCAGTATGGAGGTATTTGGATGTTTTTTGGTGTCTCTTTTTGGACGAAGAATCCTGGTTTTTGACAACCATTATATGGACAAATACTGCTGCACGGACCCCCCCGTAACTCAGAGAAGGAACGGAGGACTCTGAAAATTCTCACAGCTCTTAGTCGACATGAGGGTGAGTAGATAATGAGTGAAATTTGAATTTTGGGTGAACTATCCCTTTAATTTAGATTATAGGTAACTGGAAAGAAAACAAACAAAAAACAACACGGTTGAAAGAGAAGCTCCAATGTTAAAAGGTCACAGATAAATTCCTGTTCAGCTGACAAATATTCTTGTAATATATAAATATTTGTATATAGCTCTATATGGTATTGATGTACTTTTCTTCTCCTTCAGGCCTCTGATGTGCCGTTTTGACATCATCATGGAGGAGAACATGGAGGTGGCGTTTCGTCCTTTGCCCTGCGACTCCCAGCTCTGACCCTCTGCACAGACAGTCTTCTTTTTCTATGGAAACACATCTGAACTCACCCCCAGCCCTGCTGAAGCAGACCCAGACGCCCTCTGGATGGTACAGGGGTGTCTCGGCTCCGGGTGGACCCCCGGGGGCCCCACAGGAAGAGCTGCAGCCTCCTCACTGGCAAACAAGCTGTGGATAACTGCTGCTTACTGGAAAGTCAGGATATTCTTACGTATGGTTGAAACCACATCTCTGCTAGTGCTGACGGAAATTTTGCAAAGTTAATAAAGAGCGACTGATGACGAGCTGTGAGGTCAGGAGACGCAGCACCGAGGTTTGTTGGGAGATAAAGGAGAGCGCTGCTGCAGGAGACTTACATCACGGTCAGATCAGTCCCGGTGATGGATCTCCACAAACCTGTAACTGTAGCCAGACACACAGTGCTCCTGTACACCTCACACATTCAGACTGGAACATACAAAATGTAGTTAAGTCAGATTACATCACAACTTTCAAATCCTGTTAAAGCCTGATTCAGGGTTCATTAAACACACTAACATGTATGTAGTAAAATTAGAGACATAAATAAATAAATTAAGTTAAATAAAACAAAGAATAAACTTTATCTAAAGATGTCACCAGGAGTTAAAAACTGTAATCTGAATACAAAAACACAAAGCATAAAAAATAGAATAACATCAGAATGTTTAATAACGAGGTAAATAAATAGTCAGCCCAGAGGAAACACTGGGTCCTGTACATTACTGTATGCAGTGACTGTTGGGTCTTTATAATAATTACTCAATGTGAAAATTATAAGCTTTTTTGTTGTTGTACTTTTTCTTAAAGGGATAGTTCTACACTTTGGCAAATTCACCCATTGCCATAATCCCTATAGTCATAGGAGTTGGTTCATTACCTTGAGTTGTCGGTGCACGTTCTTTTGAAATCCACATATACAGTATGACTATAGGGATTATGGCAGTGGGCCAATGTGCCAAAATATGTAACTATTCCTTTAATGTATAACCTGACACAGAAATCTGACTTGGTCTATATAATATGCATGTATACACTACAGTATATACAGATCAGCCCCTGATCAGATTCATCACATTGATTATCTCCTCTCTGTGCCTTAAACCAAGCTGTTCTCACCCTCTTTGCTTTGTGACCCTCTGAAGGTGTTTCCTGCTAAGCATTAATCTACCCTGTTGGGAGGGGTGCAACCTCCAGGCTGAGAGCTGCTGCTGTATCACTGATGCTGCCATGACATTTGTCCACATTAATACTGTATGAACACATGCACCATTTGGCTGCAGTAGCTACGTATTGTGTGTTGACCAGAGGACGGACACCAGCAACACTTCAGCTTGAAGAGCATGTATAAGACTAGCATGAGAAATAACTGAGCAGCCAATACAAGATACATGTCAATGTTGACACACAAAACTGTTGTTTTTTATGATGAATTTTCATCCAATGTTTGAAATAAATATTGATTTCACAACATGCTTGATCAAATATTGAGTGAGTTTTGTCATCTATATATTTAGCAGTTTTTAATTTGATGTGATGTGCAATCATGTGACAATTTGACTTTTGACTTTGACAATTTGACTTTTTAATACTGGGTCATTACTGGAAGTGAGTTTTTTATGCTGAGTTCAAAGCATTTTTTCAAGAATGAGAAAAATTGAATTGGCTGTCACTCAAATCATTAATGTTCCTGGGGCGTCGCGTGACGTAGTGGTTAGAGCAAAAATGCCCAAAAAATATACTTTAAAAAAAGTGAATGTTCCTCTCAGTGATCAGGTCAGTCTGCCCCAACCAGCTCCCCTTTAAAAGACCAACAACACTCAAGACAAAATCCAAATGACAAATATTTTATTTGAACAGTAACATTTCCTGAGCAGCCTGTGATGTCTGCTCATGTGTCACTGACAGAACGGCTGGTTTCATGTCATGTTGAACTGTACAGATGGAAAACAACAGGAAGCAGTACAACAGTGTGTGAACTAAGAGACCTACATCATCAGCAAGCAGCCAAACCGTCACTGCTGCTGTGGACGCCACTGATAATGTGTGGGAGGATGTGATGGCTGGAAAATCTGACATACCATTACTTCAAATGAGTAAATGCTTTTGTTTCAAAAATTTGACATCTCTAAGTAATAGCTGAGCTGCTTACATTAAAGCAACAATATTCCCATGAAAAGCACCTGTTAAGATTATTAAACGACGGCTACAGAACGAAAACATGAGGAGAGAACTCAATAACTAAGAAAACACAGAAAAACAAAGATGTGAAAACAGAACAGGTGTGAACAGATCACAAAGTCTCATAGTGTGAAGCTCCAGCGCTTCACGTATCAACATTTCACCTTCAGGTTAATCAGTCTAAGGTCGTCGGCTCTTGGTCGCACCGACTTAGTCACAGCTTTTTACTACATGGATATTGTGCTGTTGATCACAATCAATACAGACACAATGTGGCCCAAGTCAGGGATAAAACACTTCTATAATAGGCTGGTTCTACTGAATCAGCAACATCCAAATGAAATACCTTTCCATTGTCCGGTCACCATTTAGGACCTATGAACAGCAGAGCACAGAGAGAAGAAGTCAGAGACATGTGGCCCAGGGCCAGAGTTTAGAGAATAAACTAACAATAAAGGAGGATTTGACCAGTGTCCGTGGAGAAACCGGAGGGCAGAAGATGGGATTGGACCAGCTCAAGTATGATTAGAGGCTAGAAACCTCCTTAAAACCATATCGTGTCAACTGGTCAGAGGTCAACAGAAATCTTCTGCTACCTGACAACCTCCACGACTCAACGTGGAGCTTCAGCAGAACGAGCAGGAGGCTGCAGGTCTGTTACACAACAACAGCTAAGACAGGAAATCTGACTAAATGTGTCACTTTGAGTCTGAGACGGGAGCTGCACGCAGGACGGGACGGGACTGGTCCCCCACACGCACCAGATCTGAGGAGGGATACCTGCCCCTGCTCACCTTAATAGGTATTATCAGTGCAATCAGAGCGAAACACGAATGGGTTCCCTTCAGTTTCACATGATTGTCAGTCTGTTATCATATCCCTGAATCCCCCGCCAAAAAAAAATTCTCATTGGATCTAAACGAAATTCATTGGTGACCCATTTTCAAATTAAAATGACAAATTTTGGGGAAAAGTGCATCCCTGTTCTCTGATCGCTGAGCAGTGGCCAGTGTTTCTTTAAGTGATGACTGAACACCTTTTATGGCAGGCTTCCGGTGCAGCTTTGTTGAGTTACCTGCAAAGTTGTTGCGGTGGTTGGGTCGTCTCATCATTCCGCCCCGGTAACCGAAGCGGTTGTTCCTGCGCTGGGGGCCTGTGCTGGGTCTGAACAGACCTCCTCTCCTGGGGCCCTACAGAGAAGGAGACACGGGCTTCAGAGTCACTTTGATGTCTTTGTGTAATCTCTGTTGTGTCACATGATTAGAGGGTCAGAGGTGGAAGCCTGCGAGAAGCATTTCACACGCACCATGTTGTCCTCTTGTCTCCTGCTGTCCTCTGACCACGCAGGAAATCCGTCGTCCTCCACCTGGGCCAACTCATCACTGTACTCCAAAGCTGGCTCACTGACAGAGACATGAACACAAAGGCTTCAGCTACATCTCAGAGTACGACCGTCTACAATAACCCAATGTGTTACCTCGTGGCTTTCAAGAGCACAACCAGGTGATATAGTTAAAACACTGCACACATTTCGACAGGTGGGAGAGGAAAAAAAGTGAGTGTAGTTTCACCTGACTGGACCGAGCTGGCGCTGTGACAAGCTGCTGCCTGGTATTGTGACCTTCACCCCCTCAAGTCTCTCCTGCCTCCTCCTCTCCAGATCATGCCTCAGGTCTCCTGGGCCTCGCACCGGCTGCTGGAGCAAACCCTGACAACATCAGTGCAATTATTCCAACCACCAGGAGAAAAGATGATACTCAGAAAGGAGCTGTTCATCTACCTGCATCTGCCCCAGTCTGGAGAACAGAGGCTCATCGTCATCCAGCAGTGAGTCGATATTAAGACTGAATCCTCTGCAGAGAAAACATGTTTTAAAATGTGAAAGGCTTTTATTAAGCACATTTTTTCTTAAATTTCTGACTGGTATGTTTGACCTACCGGTTTGAACTGAACCTCTCATCCAACGTGAGCTCCTCAGTCTCCTCCTCCACAGGGAAGCTGTCTTTCTGAGGAGCTGAGAAACGTTCGTTCAGAGTGATGCCGTCGTCTCTGAAATACTGCTCTGTAAGCACAGACAACCAAACCATTATTTATCGGCAAACTGCAATGAGGAAAGACATCGACATGATGAAATGTTGTTACACCTGCTACAATAACCCATTACATTTTCTGTTCTGCTGACTGCACATAAGATACACCTGGGGGAAAAGTCCTGAGTGACAAGTGTTGACTGTGCTGGTGCTTTTATCTTTGTCATTGAGATAAAAGAGAGCACTGAAAATGCATCATTTGGCCTCTGTATTGTTAATGAGGATGCAGGTGGGCTGCAAAAAATTGCAGTTGGAAAGGTTTGGGGACCCTAAAACCTTACATAAATTATGGCACTATTCCTGGCTCTGTTTTCTACATATGATATAGACATGACCTGCTGTGTGTGCGTGTGTATATACAAGGATAACCTTCACTGCCAATAATGAAATTCAAACATTTTCTTATATTTTTGAATAAAATAAAGATATTTAGGAGGAAATAAAACAAAACAGTATTTCCACTGTATTTCAAAACAGTATAAAATCACAACACAACAGATACAGATGTGTACGGTGTCGGGTGTGCTCACCTTTGACGTGGTGCACTAGTGTGATGATTTCCTGCGCAAAAGTCCCAGTGTGCATGGCCGACTCTCGGTACGTCCCAGAGTGCTCCAGCATGGGCAGGAAGTCCAGACGCTGACGACCCACGTTGACCAGATCTAACGAGAGCTGCCTCTCTGAGGAGTAACACAGCGAGCTGCACAGGAGGAGGAGAATGACCCAGGTTTAAAACAGCCAAGGGGCAAATTATACTGGGATCAAGATGAACACGACCTCTTGGTGGATAAAGAAAATAACTGATCTTGTAGATTTAATCTACCAGCAACTGTCAAGGAGAATTCATAACTCCATTAATATTCAGAAAAATGCTTTGTTTTTACAAGTGGAAAATGACGCATGAGTCATCATTTTATGGTCAGGTAAGCTGACTGTCTTACTGCTGTACTGTGATGACAGGATGACTCATCTGAAAGACTGAGAGCTTTAGACGTCTCCAATAACAGTTTTAAGTCAGATTGTTCTTAGTGGAAGCTTTACTTCCATATCATTTCAATATAACATTGATATTGAAAGTATCCATCTGAGAAAAAAAAAAGAGAGAAAAACAAAAGCTACAGTATTACCTTACCCAACACACTTACCTGTCGTATGCTCCACAACCAGTGTTATGTGTAAAACTACATCCTACATACTGACTGAAAAGACTTGGGTGCACATAAGCATACAAATTCATAAACTTTTAAATGATGTCAATAAGGGCTTTAACTTAAAGCTCAGGAAGTCCAGGATATCTAACAGACAGGTGAGTTAAAGGTAGGGTAAAAGTTCACACTTCTTTTCTAGTCATCAATGTGGCATCACCTCCTCAGCTCATCAGACGTTTCAACCACTGACACTGACAGAGTGAAGAGTCCACTCAATGTTTGATTACTGCCAATGTTTCTCTAATTTGCCCAACAGGTTCTTCAGTGTGTCACTTGATCCTCAAGTAGCGTTAAGGGACAAAGTCTGACACGGTTGAGCACATCAACATCTTCTTTGGGTAACAATGATGACACTTCTTGCATTAACAATGATGTGCATGGTGTCAAATCTCCATATCTCTTGACTACTTTGATGAGGCTTCGGTGAATTCATATTTTGATATTTGATGATATTTCCCTTCAGATTTCTCTTATTAGCGCTGTGGATGCCAGGTTATCCATTCAGAAACATCAGTTATGTTCAAAGATTTGATGCTTTTTCATCCACTGGTGACCGGCGTCAACTCCTCACACAAACAACTTCAGTCTCCTCAGTTTTGTTTTCTTTTAAAATCACTTTTAACACTGATTTTTAGTGTTGCTGCTTCAGTTTCACCTTTTTAACATCAGTGGTGTTGTTCAATTTCTCTTTTCTTCCCAGCACTGATGTTTGTCCGTGGCTTCATTTCTTCTTCCAACAGAGCTGCTGATATTTGTGTTCATGACTTTGACTCCTCCTTTTGATAACACTGATGAAGCTGCTGTCATTTCTCCCTTTATAATCACTGATGATGATGATGATGATGGCTTTCTCCTTTTCTTATATTGATGATGTTTGTGTTCATAGTTTCAGTCGTTATTTTTTCCATCTGTCCTTCCTTGCAGCATGTTGGACAAGAACAAGACACTTTTTTTGTGTTTGTCTGAACTTGGATGGCATAGCTCAGTCTTTGCACAGTGAATATGCCTTGAAGCCTCTTCCCAAAATGAAAGCCTTCCAATAAACATTTAAAAGTACGTTTCAGTGGATGTCCAAATAAGAACATCATCTTCTCCAAGCCAGAAACACAAACACTCCACACAGGGAGGGCAACAATGCCAGTACATTCCTCGACATAAGAAATCTAAATCAGCTGCTCCTGTCGACCTCAAATCTTTGTTCATCTTCTGTTAACATATTCAGATTATTGTCTTTTTCATCAGAAAGCACTTGCACTGATTTGTGCTTAAAACATCCTTCTGTTTTACTGTGCTGGTTTCTTCAAGTGACAGTGATGTTGTACAACAGTTAAGGCTGGCACATCTCAACATCCATATTTTCACAGAGCACCATCTGTCTTGCTGACACAGTTCAGTTATTGCTCTGAGACAAGAGCAGTCTGCAGACATTTCCTCCACAAGATCCAGGTTTGGTATTAAATCTTCTGAGCCAGATATTCAGACATTCATGACTTCTCAGATGAGTTGGTTGAGACAGTGGTACTTGTCACAATCAGACATGTAGGTGCTGCTGTCACAAAAAATGAGAGTGAGCTCCTCATAGATGAGACAGCTGTAGTAATTATTTGCACTTTGCCCACTTGAGAACACAAATGAGGACAGTCTTCCATTTATCACAGCTGTATATGGAAAAAGTCAAAATAACAAAAGGTTTTCTGAAGATTTCCAACATACCAAGATACCACATTACTTGTCTTCTAAAAAGTAATGACAGGAAATGAGTGGTAGCAGTAACAGGAACCAAGAAGGAATCAGTTTCTGTTCCCGGTCTTATCAACACTGTCTTCCAGATGTGCTCGTCTTCACAGAGGGTCACTGTGACCATGGTGGTGCATTTTTGCAACCCAATCCTCTTCTTGAGATTTTGTGGTCTTCCTCTTTTCAGGTCCTTGTGATAAACAGACACAGTGGATGGTGCTGTAGAAGAGGCATCTGCCTCTGCAGCCATGGGGTGTGTACCTGCGGGCCTTCTTGTCAGAACATCCTTGCACATACACCTCTTCCTTTTCAGCCATTGAACTGACTTAACCAGACAAAAACTTTTCTCCATTTGATGACCATGTCCATTATGGTAGTCTTCTGCCAAACACTGATCAGGCTGCCCAGCCTTGTTCTCAGTAATGGCTTGTTTTTGACAAGATTCTTGACAAGGAAACCAGAGCACATGTGAATTTGTATGGGCAGACATCTGGAGGCGCTCTGCTTTTCTAGAGTCTTGACTTTTTTATGAATACCTGGTCTTTTCATTTCATCAGTGCATTATATTTCCATTTAATTCCGTCTCCACACACACGCTGAGAGTGATGTCAACCATTTGTGTAGAATCAGACACAACTTGAACTCATATCAGAGAAATACTTTGCTTCTTCAAGAGAACAGGCGTTGCAGCTTTGTTAACAAGGACGCAGTCATTTTCTCAAAATGCTCCCAAACCTCAGCTTCAGTAGTGCATGTCCACTGGGTAATTTTCTTCAGGTGGTCTTCAGTTTCAATAGCAGCATGTGTTTCTTCCTGGTGTTACCTCATGTGAGGTCAAGTTCACCTTCATATCAATATGAAGTCCAGTGTAGAATCCTGGGCACATCAGGAGATGGGGTCCTGAATATCATCTGCTTGATGCTTGTATCAGCAGTAACTTGCAGACGTTATGACATTTCATGTAAACTTTCCGGCTCTGGATCAACTTCCGCCAAATTCACATACATGAAAATGTGTTTTCTCTCCAGTAGTCTTTCAATGAAGTCTCCATCTTCCATCTATCTATTTCCTATCGCAGCTTTTCATGACCTTAGAAACAGAAGTATGAACTTTTACCACTCACCACTGATAATTTAGTTTAAAAATACTCTACCTCTTTTGGTTAACGGGTCGGCTCATGTCCACTTTAATGGTTAGCATTTCCTCCACTGCGGCCATCATGTTATTGGTTTTCTGAACGTTCCACGTGCGTTCCCTCTGACGGGGCATTTTAGGGTCCAAGTCTTCCCTGGGTAGGTGTCTGTCCAGACTTGAGGCTCTATCATCTTCCCACTCCTGTGCCCAGTTGGGCTCCGCCTGAACAGGATCCTCAAAACAATCCTGTCTGAAGGGTCGGTGCCCCGGTCTTTGCTCTTCATGAGGAACATCTTGATATCCCTGGGACGACTGTGGTAATCTTTGCTGATTCCTGGCTGGTCCGCTCCTTCCGCCTTGTCCACGATTCATCCTCCCTCTTGGAGGGCGAGGAACGCCCCTCCGCCTTGTGGGACCACCTCGATTGCCAAATCTCATGGGGTTTGGTCTGTCTTGGGGCATAGGGCTCCTCCTAGTTTCAACATAGTCGGAGTCTCTCCAATTATCTTGTAATCGGCCTCCTCTTATGTCTTCTCGATCGTCCAACCTGTTGTCTGACGTCCTGAAGCGCTCCTGTGAGGAGCCTTGAGGGCGGGGGCTCGTCCTGAAACGCTCCTGGGAGGAGCCTTGAGGGCGGGGGCTCATCCTGAAACGCTCCTGTGAGGAGCCTTGAGGGCGAGGGCTCATCCTGAAACGCTCCTGGGAGGAGCCTTGAGGGCGGGGGCTCATCCTGAAACGCTCCTGTGAGGAGCCTTGAGGGCGGGGGCTCATCCTGAAACGCTCCTGTGAGGAGCCTCGAGGGCGGGGGCTCCTCTGTCGCTCAAAGTCGGAGTCACGGTCTTTGTAATTGTCAAATTTCTCCCACCTTGGCGGTTCTCTGCTCTCTGCCCTACCGTGATCATGTTCAACGACAAGTGGTCTCGAGTGATGACTGTCTTTGTGGGGGCGGCTCCCCTGAACATCTCCATCAAACCCATCTCTGGGTGCGTCCACTGAGTAATGCTGTTCCTCAAAGTCCTCCTCATTCCTGTACCTGTGACAGCATGAGAGGAGGTAACATGGTTCAACAGTGACACATGGAACCATTGCATCTTCAAATCTGGTTTTAAATTTTAACTTGACATTAGCTTTGGATACATCTCACAATCTATATCATTAAGCATTTTGATTTATCAACAAATAAAAATAATGCAGCATACATTTTTTAACTACTTTTACCATTAAAGCTACCATTAGCATTAACAAGTAGAGTTTGTCTACAGTAACACATGCAGAAAGTTTTTAAGGAAAGAAAAACTTTAAGCCATGCAATATTTGTTAGTAGTGTTTTGAGTTGTGAAAAAGAAAGAGCATGATGACAGACAGTGGGACAGGGGTTTGCTTTAAGAAATTAAGGAAGATGAGAATCCTCTGAATTCTTCGTTTCCTTTCTCCCTGCGATAGTGCTGCAAAGCATTTTGCTTAAAATTTACCCAAGGTGATCGTCGTCAGCCATTTCTCTTCTTTGCCTTTTAAAGGGGGCATTCCTCTCTTGGTGGTGATCCTGCCTTCGTCTGCCTCTGCTGGGATCCTGAAAACCCCTCCTTCCTCTTTCCCTACCTACTCCCCCTCTTTGGTTAGCTGTTCTTGCATCAGGACTGAGGTCTCTGAACCTCCCTCGACCTCTGCCTTGCCCCTCCCGCCAGCCCATCCTCTCCTCTCTCGGATGGTGGTCTGTGTGAGATCTTGGTGCCTGTGGCAATCTATCCCTCGTCAAAGTTGAGGGGGAGTGAGACAACCTCTCCCTGTTTCCATAATTCTGGAACTGTTCCCTAAACCCCCCTCTTCGTCTGTCTCCATCTCCTCCTACATTATGTGGTGGTGGTGAGGGCCTCCGGTCATCATAGCCTCCATCATAACTGGGTGATGGCCCCCTGTGGTGAAATTCCTTGTTTGGACGTCGCTGGTGCGAGAACTGGCGGTCTTCAGGGAAAGGAGGGGATCTTCTCTGGCCTTCCGGGTGCATGTCTTCCCTGAAGTTGTCCCAGTGTTCTTCAGGATCCTTTCTGACGTGGTGACCCCTGTCCGACGGGCTCCCATCCAGTTCTGCAATGACTTTATAGGGATCAAAGTCTGGCTCCTCCCATGGAAACCGCCTGAAAATTGGATAAAGCTCAAGTTACTGCCAGGAACTGGAAAACAGATAATTAAACTTTAACTTATTCATTTCATTTTATTTAGATGACACTACAAATTCCTCAATTCTGAGTTTTAAGATACAAACATCTAAATAACATTATTCCAGTACATTTACCTATAGTGTGGAGATCGCGACCGTGGTCTTGACATTTTGTCAACCTTAAAGAAAAGAAGAGGTTGTCATTAAGATAACTGCAGGCAGAACTAGAAACCACAGGACAATCAGTTGGTCTTGTTTCATATAATGTAGATTCTGTCAATAGGGTTACCTCTAGTGGTGTTCAAATTCACCTTGATATCTGTGTTGAGCTCACCTGATCACAAGTAAATCTGAACAATCCTCAAACCCTGACAATAAACAGCAAAACAACAGACTGTAGTTATATTATCTGGAGACAAATCCTTGAGTTGCTCAAACAAAAAAGCAACCCAACAATGGCTAAGAGATTATCATGATTATACAGGTACATCACAACACTGTCTGGCTGCTATACTGCTGTATTAGTGTTCATCGTAGGATGAAGGAGTTTAAAAACTTTCTACAGAATCATGATGTGTCGAAAAATTTGTTCTCATTGAGTTGAGACAAGAAATGTCCAACAAAGATGTTACCCTCATGAAAAGTGTTAACTTCAGAGGCTATTGGTTTGTGAGTTAGCAGGAAATTCACTTCACAAGTGAAGGACAACATCATTTCAAAGTGGCCAGTTTACAGGGACACACATGGTTATCAGTGGACAGACTCCTCAGCTGTGCCCTTCACACTGACTGTACAATATGTTAGGACTTTATTTTGTAGACTCATGACAGCAGTGTTTCAATTGATTAGAGCTGAGACATTAGAAACCGCATGGACTGAAGCTAACATGCTAGTCAAGAGTCAAACCAGTAATTAATTAGCCGTAGCTGTGACACAAACGTAGGCCAAAAACCCTTTCAGGATTATATTTCTGTAGCACATGATAGCAATACAACGAATTCGTAATCTTACCATGACCTGAATATGCATCAACAAATGTATAATAAATGAATTGTTCGATAAGGTAATTAACGTTACAGCAAGGTTGAGAGTTACATACAGTTAAATGTGTGATAAAAGGCTTTGGCTTTTTGTATCACACCACATACACACATGTAGCCTTTCAGGTAATGTTAGTATATTACCATTAAATGAAACATTCAAACGCTGGTATTTATGCTAGGCTAACGTTACGCAGTTGACTCACCTCCGTCACCGACACACGCCGGGCTACCGCGGCTAACGTAAGCTAAAGCAAGGACAGATACGGGAAACACGGCGATGTGGACAGCAAAACAGTTTGTAATATCAAAGCACAACCCTATGTCTTTCCAAGCATAACCAGAAACTAGCTTAAAGCGCTGAGCTTAGTGCTGAGGTCAGAAAATGGCTGTATGTTGTCGTTGCCTTCGGCAACATCCACAAACCAGTAAACACGAGGTAATCACTTCCGCCGCGTCCTTTCAAAATAAAACCACTGCTGGCGTACAGCCAGTCTTCACTGTGACATTTACAGGTCAGGTGTAATAAATAATACTATTATTTATTTCAGTAGTTCATTTCAAATAGTGAAACTCATATATTATAGAAAGATTAATTACAGACTGAAATATTTCATGTCTTTATCAATTATGTGTTACATTTATGAAAACATAAAATTCAGTAGGCCTAAATCAGTAAATCCAACCACCTTTAAATGGTCTCTTATTCTGGCTCAGTAGCTGCACTTTCATGGGGAAGACTGCTGACCTCACTATCATAATTTTCTACTTTGAGATGCACTTGTATAAAGAACACTAAGTCTGTGTGGCCAAGCAACAACAACAAATCATTACCCATTATCAAAGTATTAAGCGATGTAAATATATTAGGATATTATCTGACTTTCTTTTTATTGTGAGAATAAAAGACTGTCCCATTTCAGTATCATATTAATGCATCCTTAGTTAGCATTAAAGAAGAATTTTAATGTTGGTATTTTTTTAAAGATGCATTTTACTCTATGAACTTATCATTTGTAACTGCTATTTGGTAAATGTTTTGGAGTAAAATGAACCCTTTGAAATGAAGTCAAGTGGACACATAAAGGATTTGAAAAAATTAAAATACATTAGCCTACAAGAAGATGTTCTATGTATTTGTACATTATGGTCCAGTTTGTGTGCCGTAACATTTCAGAACCAATTATGGTATGAAATGCCCTTGTAAATATATTTCAGATTTATTGTTATTTGACTCACTGTTAGCATATATTATCATTTACCTTGGTTACAGTGTCTTGTGTCTACCATCCAATTATTGATTGATCAGGTTTTATTTTGAAGATCGACAGGCTAAGCAGAAAGTCATAGTATGTTGTTAATGATAAGTCAGGCTAATGCAGCTGTGCAAGCAAAAATTCATAATTCACTCAAATTTTTGCAGATCAGTTTTAATTTCAGTGCAGCATAAAGTCAATACACAGTGAGATATAATGAGAAATAAGTGGCTTCATCAAACCCTACACTAGATTTGTCATTTTTGTCACTTATGAATGTCAAGGACTAAACATCTCATACAGACTGAATCTTTATTATTTCACCTCATCTGTCACCAGAGGCGTCTGTTTCCCAATATCATACATCTGTTCATTTATCCAGCTCACTGACACAAATGGCTTGATGAAGTTTATTGTTCTTTTTCAGCAGTTATCCATGCACCACTTCTACAATGATATATTCCACCAAGCTGCAGTGTCACAGAGTTTAAGTAATATTAGGATAAACATTATGTCCTTTATTTTTATGTCATATACAAGGGGACCCTGGAGACCCTCTGACAATGAGTTACAGCAGAATCTGGTGGAGTGGGGACTCGGGAGCAAACACGGAGAGAGGGAATCTGACAGGAGTGTGAAAACTTAAACCAATGTGCTGTGGGTTGCAGCGGTGACGAGAAAACATCTTTTTCCTTCAGTGTGGAACTTTGGAGCAGCGGTAGAGCCACTTCCCCACAACAGGAAACCAAGAACTCCCTTTGAACCTGGATCCAATTTAGTTATGATGCCCCTAAAGAAGTCCCACCACATCCTTTCTTTCGCTGATTAATATCAGAATATTCACCGAATGACCACAAAATAATCTGAAATAAAGGTGTAAGTGAAACTGTTATGGATACTGGAGGTCAAGTATTGACGTTGGGAGTTGACATAAAGGCATTTACATTCTACAGTTAACACATATGACAAATGTTGCATTTTTAAGGCTGATTTTGATTTTTTACAGTTTAAGGCGCAAAAAACCTTCAGTGAATGAAATTTAAACTTATTTGGTATACTAACTGAAATTTTAGACATCACACCATGATGCAGGGTCATCAAAAATATAACTATTTAAATGAACAGCTGGTATTCCTCAAACAGTTGTAGAGTTTGGTTGGTATTGTTCATTAGAATTAAATACCAGACCGTAATTTCAGAGAATCCAATGTACAAAATGGCACTGCAGAATGAATAAAAGGAGATTTTTCTTTAATATGCAGAAATTTGTTTGGTTGGTGGTTGGTTGAGAACAATGGTTGGGACCAGGTAATTACTAATAACCGGTAAAATCAATAGGTTCCCAGCAGCTTAAGCTGCCTGGCCCCTCACATATCTGGTACCAGACTATGACGAAGGGAAATCTAATGTAGGAAAATTATAGCTGAACTGTTAGAATATTGATTTTCTATTTTCATTAAATACTCTGAAATTTGGTAAGTGGCTTCAGAAATGTACTTTTCTCTACCAGAATGAACAACTGGCAAGATTAAATCAATAGACTGTGGTTTATGCTCACAAAATTTTACAGTTTGGTGGTCGGTTTTTATTGTTATAGGTGGGTGGGGTGCTTCTGGGGCGATATAGACTTTTATTATTTCTAAAATCCTGGTTATGGTCTTGATCATTCAAATCATAATCAAACCCTCCTTCCACATTATCACTTCTCTAGTTCCTGGATCTTTTAGTGAACAAGGGCCTTTAAAGAGTGAAAAGTGCACATGCTGAAGCAGCCTGAGGGTGAAGCACAGAGGACAGGTGTCGTAGGAGACGATGGTAACTGCACGGAGGTTTAAGGCCTCAGAGGTGATGAGCTGCGAGGTGGTGAACGCTGTTTAACACCAGTGTCTGTTTTCAATTGGTGAGGTATATTTTATTTGGGAGGAATGAGCTGAGGTGGTGATGTAAGCGTCTTCAGAGCAGTGAAACACACAACTACTGTTAAGTACTATAAACTGCAGCTTGCATGGTTACAGTCAGTGCCAGACAAATACACAACACACTGTGTTAATATTTCCCTGACCTGCAGATAAAAATACAGGACATTTTGATTTTCTTTTTTTTTTTTTTTCACCCTTTCCCTTCCGAGTTTACTTCATATCTTTGCTGCAGATCGTTGCTAGTCCACAGAAAGTCCACCAGTTAGGTGATGAGCAGCAGAGAAACCAAAGCTATAGGCTCTACGTGTTGGGGTGGGGGGTGAGTGGTGGGGGGGCAACAGTGGGGTTATATGATAGTTTTCTCCAGCATTAGGATGACACGAAATCTACAGCAGACTGAGTTTTTATAGAAGCAGGAGTCACCGTCGGCAGAAGAGCAGGTGAGCGGGGAGATAAACACACAGTGACCATCAGAAACACTGACGAGAAAGAGAGAAACTCCCACACACTGTTCAAGTACAAAGCTACAACCACGGCCATAAAACAGCTTGACTAGCTAGTCCTCACTGAAGATGCTACACAAGATTCACACGACAGCGTCTGTTTTACGGCGTCCCTCCAGATGAACTGCTACAGAGCCGCTCCCCGTCCCTACCATGACAGACTCCACCACCCAGTCGGATCTATTTACAGAGTTTTACAAAAAGCAAGGATGAGAGATTAAAGCAGATGATACTCAAGTGATATTTGGCGGCAGAGCAGCTGGGCAATATTGTGCTCGAGCAGAATAATTGCAGACGAGACTTATGACACATGTCCGTACCTTCAGAGGACTGAGATCAAGTCTGAAGTCGGGGGCTCTGGAGATGTGTGGGATCTGTAAACGGTGGTTAATGTGTACAGACACAAGCCAACATTGATCTTTAATTGCCCCACCTTATGCATACAAGCTTTACAACAGGAGCAAAGTCTTATCGTGAGTAAAGCTTTAGATAAATAAACCGGACCACTTAAGTTTACAGCCATTTTTACTTTACTAAACCTAACCGTTTCATATGACAAACATGCAAGAATCCAGGTATACTTCACATTATTTGCATGACTTTGTCAAACTCTTGCTTCTAAGAGTCAAAATTGCCCATTTGCACTGCCTGAAGAAGATGTGGCTGAAAGCTCGACAGTTGTGTGTGTGAGTGGTTTTGTAATACAGATGAGAAACCAGGTGTCCAGCTGCTGTTCCTTGTGATGACTGTTGTTTGTTGCAGAGGGAAGCGATGGGATCTTGGTCTGTTTTTCCTGGCTCCTGTTTCTACTGAACCCACAAGCTCCTAAAAAAGGCCCTGCAGAGAGACACAAGACAGCAGACATTAAATTCAGCTTCCTGCCGTTGTTAGCTGTTACCTCTCATTTCTGCAGCTCTCCGTTTCCCTTCCATTTTCTGCATAATATTGTTATGGTCCACTGCCAACTAGCTTAAAGGGATAGTTCAGCTTTTTTGAAATGGGGTTGTATGAGTTACGAATGGTGATTAAAGCAGATATCAGCAGTATGGCCGTTTCGGCTAATGCTGCGTTCAAGGCAGGCTTTTGAAACCGTAAGTTACAGCTTCAAGTCACAACTACGACTCTGTAGCGTTCCAGTAACTCGTAGCTCGTGTTTTCACCGTCCTGTTGTCTGTGAAAGTCACTTTAACAGCCTCTCGTAACTTCCGACCCGTGAACTCGTACCAGATCGAACTGGTATGACTTCACAGGAAGGAAAAACACAAAGTACGAGTTTCCTTGAACGCACCATGAGTTAGCAGCCCCCGCCCTCGTCAGGCATCTATTGGTCCTCGTGCTCCGTCACCACATTCACGCGCACCCCTTGGCTGCACACACAGCCCTTCATGCCGTTCTCTCTCCTCATTGGATAACACTTGTATCCCACAAGGAAAATTTTCTCTTCAGGTTACAGCAGAGCAGAGTGACGGAGAGACTCATGTTACGGCTGAAACACTCCATGTAAGTGATTGCTGACGGAAAATAGGACTATTTACGACTTATATTAACAAAAACATTCCACTGATATCTGCTTTAAGTATAACATCTGCAGTAGAAAGGTCTCTGCTCCCCTGCACGCATCACGCTGCACCAAGACACGAGCATAGACTGCTGTGAATGAGGGACAATTAATCAACATATTTTTGCAGACTACAAGAAGCCCCGTCTCAAAATAATACACCAGTTCAAGAGTATGACATAAAGTAAAAATTTACAATGCATCAGCTGGTCAGAAAAAAAGTTTGTTTACCTGGAACTAACCAACTCACTATTCCTCCATACATGCAGGCTCCACAACACGCTGCATCACTCCGCCTCTTCCACACACTGCTGATCCAATACTTAGAGGCCATTTACACCTCATACAGCCCCTCTTCAAAAAAGCTGAACTAACCCTTTAAAGATGCTTGACAGTTACAACTGCATTTATTACTGCAACTATAACTGCTCTGCCATTACTATTATGGTATATGACCATTGTTGTGAGCTCAGACACACCTGGATTAATCAGTTTGTCCAGTAATGTAAGACAGGAAATAAAGGAGCTGGCTTAAGATCAGGAAGTAGTGGAGCTCTGCATAAAGCCTATTCCGCTGCAGACAAATTCAAGTAACAACAACACATTCAAATCAAAGGTCAGGTGTTAGGAATCCTACAACTCCCATAGTGCAACTCAGATTTAACTACTTCCTGCCATTTTCACCCCTCTTGTTCTCTCTCTCTCTCTACCTGGCTACTGGACGTCCAGTTTGCTCGGGCCGACGCTGTGGATGAGCTGGGAGGATTCAGAGGCGGCGCTATACGCTTGAATCAGCAGGTTTTTGTTAAGGTCTCCGACCCCGCTGCCAGCTTGCAACTTTGGGTAAGGGGGTGTCTCTGCACCCTGACGCTGTCCTCGCCCCTGGGCGTCCAGGTCCATCAAGTGCTCCAGAGGGCACCCGTCGGTTCCCTCGGTGACGGGTGAAAACTCCTGAGCGCTCGCCTGCTCCTCCCTGGACACAGGACTGATGGAGACAGATGGAGAGCTTAAAGGAACAATGATGACAGAGACACAATATTTGGTTTATTAGCGCTTTTCAAAACACAGCTGAAGTATCCAACCAATATTTAGCCATGTAAACAGTCGACTGATTAATTACCAAATCAAAATGGTTAAACTGCAGCTTCTTGGGTAATTAGTTTAAGGTCAAAGATAACAACTCTATTTCGGCTCCTCCAGCTTAACAAATCCTTAAGAGTTGTACAACGTTTGTCTTTAAGTGTAATGTTGTGAAAGTTCTCAGGTTGATTACTGTCCAGCCCTGGTTAAAGCCTTGAAGACCCCCTTGTCCTAGTTTCTCACTTATAAAGATGTGTTGTTGCTCTTTGTGTGATAATAAATCAACAAAAACAAATCCGTTTGGGTTTTAGGAAATTGTAAAAGAGCATTTTCCACTGATCTCTTGCCAAGAGATGAAACAAGAAATCAAAAAACAATGAATTGATCATTGTTTGCAGCACTAATCTGTCCAATGACAATACATAAATCCTTGCTCCTTCAGTTTAGACAAGACATTGAATGGATGAGCAGCGTCAACACAGGAGGACAATGAGACACAAAACTGGTAGAATGGGACCACAGAGGCTGATTTGTATGAGGGGAGTCACCTCAGTGCAGACAAGACTTGGCGGACACTGAAATGAAGGAGAAATGAGCAGAAACATGGATGAAAAAGAACGACAGAACAACAGTGATTCCTCTTCTTACACTCTGCATCTATGTTCATTGAAAAAACAAGGTGGGACAGAGCTACTGTATAATTCATGTTGTATCTTAACACTCGAGTCTTGTGGACAGTTCAAAGACCGTGACACAGAGACAAACAACACATCCTACCTGACGTCCATGGACTGGACTCCGTCAGACAGCTCGTCCAGGCAGCTCTTCTCCAGGGGTCCCAGCATGATGACGGGGGTCTCAGCAGGAGTCGAGGTGTCCTCCTCCAAAGCCACAGGAGCCTCAGCCCGGGTGTCGGACGCTGCCAAACACAATCATGTCACAAATGTTTCTGAGGAATTCAGGCTTCATTGTCTACAGTCTCTGTTTGACTTAGATGGTGTTGGGTTTTTTCCCATCAGACTCAGCTTAAAAATGAGGTTTTATGAGTCTTTGTGATGATGGGTCTTTATTTAACATCTCTCAGGTTGAGAAGACTTTAGGACTTTAAATGTCTACTTTAATGCTCCAGGTAATAGAAAATAAACACTGTGCATATTCACATATGTATAAATGTGATGTCCACTGTATTTCTATGTAGATGATGGTGTTTGACATATTTTGTAACACTGCAGGCATCAGCGTGTTTCACCTGAGCTGTGCTTTGAGTTCATCACACGCTGCAGTATTCTCAGTGTTGGTGTTACTGCCAATAACCATGAGGAGGCGCTGTCCCCCTGCCTGATTAACTGCTGAGTCACACTGCAGCTCAGCCTCATCTCATTCACTTCCATCAAAAACGCATCATGTTGGAGAAACAACAACACAGAGGTTGGGAAAATATTTTATGGCCAATTAAAAAGGAGGGGGGGGCAAACAACTGAGAAAAAATATAAAAGACAAATAAATTGTGTGTGTGTGTGTTAGAGGAGGGCCATATGAAACTCTCACCTGAGGCACCAGATGGAGGCTCCACTTCACTTTTCCTTGTTCTCTTCATGATCTCCTCAATTCTCTGAGAAAGCACATGAACAAATATAAACAGGAGACATACCATATCAGCAGATATGGCTGCAGGAGTTTGCTCCGTTGTCACAAAATGATGTGTTCATGACTGGCTATTCATGGTGAATAAAGAACACATTTTTTTCTAAGTTTTTGTAGATGACATCTTGACAAAATCACTGAACTGATGAAGATCATGTGTTCTGATAAAAAATGAAAAAGCAGTGAATGGAGCTTTGGCATGAAGTTGAGTCAACTGCAGTTTGTAACATGATAAGTAGTAGTGTTGACACAAAGCACGGACACATTTGACAAATGTGTGTGTGTGTGTGTGGTACCTTCTTCCTCTGCAGTCGCTCTTGCTCCTCCTGGATGTGCAGCAGCTCTCTCTCCTGTCTCTTCCTCTCTGCCTCTTTCTGGGCTCTGAGGAAGGCCTCCTCCCTCTGAACAACATCCAGGAACAGGAACGGGCCGTCAGTCACTGTTTCTGACTGCAAGTAACTACACTCTGGCTCTCTGCAGGGGTCACTGAGGTTAATCGCTCTTTGACTCTTTAACCTTTTTCATTTTAATGACCAAAGTATTAAAGATATCACAGCAGTAAAGGCCTATTTATCAATTGGAACACTGTATGTATCATCAGTACAAGCCAAATTAGCCTAAAATCTGAACTGAAGTCAGTGCAGCTTTGACGGCTTCAGTATACACAGTAGTGCATGTACTTGTGTAATATTAGTATCTCTATATAATCACATAAAAATACATTGAGAACTAGATAATAATGCATGTAACCTGACCTCTCTGTCCAGCTGATCCTGCATGTCCTTCCATCTCTGCTCCTTCTGTCGTCTCTCCTCCTCCTCCTTGGTCCTTCTCTCCTCCTCCCTCCTCACTCTCTCCTCCTCAGCCTGCTGTGCAGCTCTCTCCTGCCGCTCCCTGGCCTCCTGCTGCCTCCTCTGCTCCTCCTCAGCCCGCAGCCTGAAGGAGCACAGCGGGGTTGAATTGTACATACATACATAGCGGTATTTCTCAGCTGGATCCATTCATTTGTTTTTTTCTCCGAATATTCTCTAAAACCTATTTAAAGATTTTTAGAGGACCCATTAGAGGATCAGACACAGTCAACTGGATATTATTGATTACTGTGATGAGCATTGCTGGAAAAATAAGGTCAGAATAAAATCTATTGTCCACTGACAGAGAGTTAATACTTTGTGTGTGTTAGCAAAACAAGAAACTGTGTTCCTCATGTACCACTGTGATAAACATCAGCTGGACAGACGACAACAGGTTATTTTCTAATATACTGACGTCAGATTTGTGTTGTCCCTGTCAGTCCTACAGGAACAAGAACACACACCTCTCCTCCTCCTGCCGTTGTCTCTCCTCCTGCTCTTTCTGTATCCGGGCCAGACGTCGTCTCTCCGCCAGCAGCCTGGACGCCTCCTCAGCATCCGTCGTCCCACCGACACTCCGGCCCGTGGGTGTGCCTGGAGACTCTGCACAGAAGGGAGGGGGGTTTAGTCGAGAAGCGGTCCTGTCTCTGATAGCTGTCTAACAAATGCTAAATACACACTGGACCTTTACCTGCGGTCAGTTCTCTGCTGGTGGATTTGGGGATCTTCTTCTCTGAAGTTTCAGATTTGGTCGATTTCCTCTCCAAGGTGCCATGACCTTTGGCCTCGGTGTGACCCCTGTCGTCGGCACCGGGGGTGGTGGCTCTCTGCCTGAGTGGGGAGGGTGGGTACTGTCCAGGAGAGCAGGGGGACTGGGCACGACTCCTGTTTGACCTCACCCTAAAAAACCACACACAACCAGAATGGATCATCCAGCCGAGGTGTGTGTGTGTGTATGTGGGGTGTGCACGCGTGTCTGCATGTGCATGTGGTACCTTTTTGGTGTGGCCGGACCTTTGCTGTTGGCCCTGAAGGAAGAACTGCGAACCGGTGTGTTTGGAGTCTCCCCCTGTGAATCAGATTTAATTCAGTAATGATGTGAGCATGATGCAGAGCGGAGATGCTGAACAGATAAAGTCACACCAGACATCCTGATCTGAAGAAAATGGTCCAACTGCTACAGAAGGAAATGGCTTCAGGTAATTACTGCTAAAGGAAGGTGAACAGGCATTAAAGGAGACATATTCTGCCCCCTTTCCACAAATTAAAATAGTTCCCAGGTGTCTGTGACATGCTTTGACCAAAATACCTCAAAGATCAAACATCAGAGCTCTTTTCATCTGCTCAATACAGCCTAGTTCAGAACGACTGGTTTCAGCGCCTGTCCCTTTAAATGCAAATGAGCCACTGCTTGCCCCGCCCCACCCCTTCTACTGGTACCAGCTAGGGGTGGGGTTATGCAAACACAAGGATTTCAACCTAGGGAGCCTGAACATTACAGATTTTTTTTGACAGTCCTCACATTTTGGGGGCCGGAAGGCAAAACTAGCACCCAGATAAAGAGCCTTCAGAAAGTGATACTTCCATAATATGTCCCCTTTAAATCTATTATCTTATGTGTGTTCAGTGAAGACATGACCATTAGCTGAAGTCCAATGTGCTTCTCTGTACCTGTGGTTCAGATGAGGATCGGATCACATTTTTACGACCTATTAAAGCACAAAAGCTTCTCTGACCATATAGAACTATACCACTGAGAGTGACTAATGCCTGCTGCAGCTCTCTGACTCACTCACTTACTCAATACAACATGAATTTTTAAACATCAATATAACTAGTGAACACAACAGATGAGGATCACTGGAGGCCTGTCAGCAACACAAGAGTCTGATGTGACAATCAACTCCTCATGTCAGACTGATCCATCTCCTCTACTTCATCTTATCATGTCTTGCTCGCTCTCACATTTGGCAGCTGACCTGTTTGAGCAGTAAAATATACTTCTGTTCTGATTGTCCTCGCCTGCAGACAGAAGAGACAGGCTCTGATTTGTACGAGAGGCCTGTGAATGGTTTCCTAGATTTATATTGCAAACTGCAGATACTAATGTGGTAATTATGGTTCACTGTTCCCAGGATTTAAAAAAAAAAAAAAAACAGATTTAAAGGGATTTTTATCCAGATCTTGTGTTTCCACCTACACTGACAGCTTTGTGTTTTCGTTTCTCTGTTCATTTTCAATGGACAGGATTCTCTTTATATCACCACAGCCAAGAACATGCTTCTGGTAATGGAGCAAGGAGAAAATAAAAATAAAAGCCACACCTATACATAAATAACATAAAGACTTAATCATTAAAAAAACAAAACAACAGATTTTCATTGACCTTTTTGAAATTTCAATTTCTGAAAAACAAGCTGTTTAGTGATGAACTTTACTGGGTGTGTGTGCCATTAACAGATGGTGGCTGAAGGCACAAATCAGTTGAACAAACAGTTGCTGATGTAAAAGGCACTAAAGTGTTTGACTGAGCCAGCAGCGCTCTGTTTCTAAATGAACTGAAAAGATGAGTCAGAAATACAGTCATTTATTCTGAAGAAACAATAAAACGGTGTTGGAGACAGTCGTTTATCACCAAAGTCGTGTGTGTGTTATCGCTGCAAACAATTGGTTCATGACTCCTGCTAATTCCCCTTTTAGCTGTGAAAACCTCACTCACAAGTGTCTAGTGTTATCTGTAGGTGTGTGTGTGTGTGTGTGTGGTCTGACCGTGGGTGTCTTGGCTCGGGCCTCTTCAGGGAGTCCAGCGATGCTCCTGCGGTTGGAGGAACTTCTGTATGGTCTGTGGTTGTTGGGGGACGAAGCTGTTCGATGGGACACAAAAGACACTGATGTGTCACAGACCGACACACACACAGACAGATGGTTTGAACAATCCACGTAAACAACGATGATTGACAGAGAGAAATCAGAAACTACAGTGAGAGAAGATCTTTGTTTGTTAGATTCAAAACAATTTGATGGTTTCAAATTGTTTTTTTCACAGAAAATGCTTCAATGTTCAGGGTTCAAACAAATTCTTTTATTTTACAATTAACTAATATTGAGTCTTGAGTCATCTTCTTTCATATCTGATGAAAACAGAGGAAATGAATTGTTTTTTAACACTTTATTGGTAATTTTCCAATTATAAAACAATCATATTCTCAAAATTAATTGTTTTTAGGAATTTTTCTGACTCTATCTTCATTATCTCTGCCCTTCCTAATCCTGCATAGGAACGAGTGGAATTTCCTCTGGGAATGGGGATTACATGACCCCCCTCCACTTCTATCATCTCAGGTTGATTTTCTTACCAGAGAAATTTCTTCTTACTTCCTGTCTGCCCAAAAGGAGAGGAGCTCAGCGCTATAAACTTTACAGGCTTTTGGCCTCAGATTTTCTCTGTCTGCCTCATTATTTTCTGCCCTGTTTACTTTTCAAAGGCTCGTGCAGCCGGAGGGACACAGCAGGCACTACCCAGGGCAGAAATAACCACGCATCCCTCATTAAAAACATCACTTAGTCCTAGTTTTACAATCATTATAACATAAACAAAGTCCACTTTGGTTTTTGGGCTGAACTTCAGAACTGTGCTGCTGGTTGATTTTCCCTCATGGTTTAACTACTTCTCTCATATTTTACACTTTTCCATGTGTGGATCCATATGGAGCTGTAATCAGAAGAGATGAGGTTCTCATTCTCTCTTCTGATTGGCTGACTGTTTTCTGAGTGAGCAGGTTAAAATAGAGCAGATTTTAGGTAAACACCCACCACAACCAAACCCAGCAGGGTTTGATGGCGTTGCTGCTTCGGTACCAGACTATGTTTAGGTTTTGTGCTGCACCTATCCATCTCTAGTGTCATAAAACAGCCTTTAATCATGTCTGAATGTGGACAGTCATTCTCACCTCTCTCTGTGGAGTGGAGGGCGGCTGAAGAGTTGGAGAGCTGTTTGTTGATTGGAGGGTCCATGGCGGGTGGCGACAGGAAATCAACGACTGATAGAAAAAACATAAAAAATAACTCACCATCATCGGCAGCACGGACACATAACATGATAAAAGGCAGCAGAACAGAACAGACTGCTGCTGCTGCAGCTGACGCACACACACCGACGGAGGCACCGTCACACAACACATTCAATAAACGCCCTGATCCCAAAACAAACACCAACCCATCACACGACAAACACAAAACTGCCGGCTCACACAGAAAATAATCCTGCCGATCGATGAGCCATGCTGGCCGCTGAATGAATTAACCTTGGTGATGCAAGACAGAAATGAAGCAGCAGAATAGAGCAGAGCCCGTCTGCAACCTGCTTCATCATGACAGAGGATGAGGATGATGAGGCAGATGATGCAGTCCCATGAAACAGACAAACATGTAGGAGAGCACTGATGAAAATATGTTTACAGCAATGTCCATGAATCTGTATGGTCCATTTTTTTAAAATAAACTAATACCTGCTTATATGCTGAACTAATTTGAAAGCAATTCCCATCTGCTTGGTGTTTTGAATGTATTATAATTACAGAATTGGTAAGATAAGTCAACAAATGTATGTCTTGTTTTTAGTTTATTCTAATGCTTATGGATTGAACAGACAGAAACAGAGCTGCAGCTGGTGCAGTGTTGGTGTGGGAGGCTCATGTTCATCTGTTTGTCCCCACTGACCCAGACTCAACTCCTTCTCCTCTAATGACGGTCTCTGCATCCGCCCTGCGTCCACACTGCAGGCAGCTCCACAGCACGGACAGAGCTGTGATATCACAAATCAACAGTCTGACTGTTCACCACGGTTTAACTTTAAAATACAATAAACAGTGTGAGGGTTTTGTGAAATCCCCCTCAGGGCTCTGAACTGAAATGCAGCAGAGGTTCAGTTCAGTACAGGGGGGGGGGGCAAGTGTCTGCTGTGGCTGCATTTGTAATATTGGACAGGGATGATTGGAAATGTCTGGTGGGTGGTGTGGGTGTGGGTGTGAGGTTTTTTGTCTGTGTGTGCATGTGCCACTGTTTGTGTGTGAGAGAGTGTTTTGATCTGATTGCACCCTGTGTAGGTGGGGTCTAATAAGTTTCATAGATAGCTACAGGGTGAATGTCTGGCATGATGCATGTGTAGGGTGTGTGTGCACATGTGTGTGTGGAGGGCAGCTGGGCGTGTTATAAAGTGGGCTCCCTGCTGAGAACGATGTGTATGCATCGCTAAACACGGCTCTGGGCCAGGAAGACAGGAAGTGGAGCAGCCCTTTGTTGTGATAATGGTGGGGGTGGGGGAGTATACATGTGTGTGTGCATGTGCATGTGTGAGTGTGTGTGACACTCATTAGCTACAGAGGACACCGTGAGTGGAAATGTGGAGTGTAGATGAAAACGGGCTGGTTCTGTTACACACCCACAGACCCAGACACAGACACACAGACTCACTCTGTAGACACACAGTGTTGGAGCTCACACAATGATTTGCTTTTAAACAATAAAATAGAATAATAATTTGTTTTTTTTAACCTGTTGTTTATGCTTAAGTGTTTATAGGCAGAATATTCACACATTTAATAAGAGGCCTATCACAGTTGGAAGCAGATTAGTGTTTATAACTATTCTATAACATCTCCTGTGGGCACTGACATGGACTCTGCTGTCTGTGTGTTTTCAGACAAATATTATATGTCATCAAATGTTTTTAAAATGATTAGTTTATTATGAATATAATATATTCTAAATTCTAAGTAGAGAGTATTCGGGGGTGACAACAATAGAAATGACTGTGATTTTGCTTTGCAGGTGTTTTCTGAACATTGCATTGTTGTATTATGATAAAGAAGGTCACATTAACATCTAAGCAGTAATTAATTGGCCTCAAGATGCAAATAAGTCATATCAGACCAAAGGAAGAGAGGTGGAGCCTTAACCAAGGTCATATGAAGTTATTTTAAAATTCCAGCTGCACAAATTTGAAAGTCAGACATGTTTTAATGCAGACAATGACGTGCTGCTGGTTTGCTCTAGTCTGCTCGCAGCGGATTCAGGCTTCAGTTTTGAATGAGATTCTCAATCTGCCTGCAAACACCTCCAGATACGACTGCAGATTTTCCCCGTGGAGTCTGCCAAGAACCTCCCAAGTAACATTAATGTGTGCACTGGAGGGTAAGTTGCGTTTACTGGATCAGATTGTGCATAAAAAGAAGAAGCCTGGAAAGAGGAAACTGCATTTAGACCTGAAGAAGAAAATGATCTGGTTGTTTGTTTCAGCTCCATTTGGAGTGTCGGCTCACCTCCAGTGTTGGATATTGTTCTATTGATTTGTATGACACAAAGGAGCACGAGGTACAATTTGGGGTTAAACTACAGCTACTATGCATTTAAGGGTAAGTGAGACAGAGAGGGGCAGCAAAGGGCCCATGGGTGGGATTCAACCCCAGACTGCTGAGGTTAGGACTGAGCTTTCCAGGTGAGCCATCGCATCTGCACATAAAGACATGGATCGGTGGTGAAGAAGCATGTTGTGAGTGTCTCCATAACACAACTGTGAATATAAAAGAGAAGACAAAAGAAGATTTGTTCCAACACTGCACTGAACATCACATCACGGTGTGACGGTACACAGACGTCCACAGACATGCAGACATGGGGACGGCCGCAGGTGACACACAGCAGGTGTGGTGGGGGGTGGGTGGGGTGGGGGAGCAGTGTGAGCCGGGCACACGGAGAGTCAGGTGATCTGTACCGTTACGGGATTGGCTGGCACTGGAAGCAGCGGGAAGCTCATTGGGCTGAGCGGAGCCAATGGCAGGGCAGGGCGGGGTCTTAGGGTTACCTGGGCAGCAGGTGAAGCAGAGCGGAGAAAGCAAAGCGTTACGCACTCACACACTCGCATGTACACGGCCGCATTAAAGACACACACACCGGGAAGAACAACGACCGACCTCCATCCACACACACACATACACAGACATTAATGACACAAACCACAGTCTGCACAAGGTTCCCAGCAGCAAGAGCCACATCAGACCCTCCAGACGGACAAACAAGATTATGCAGTAGATGCAACATGAAGCTGAGCAGCGACAGCCTGTGCATGGCTGAACAGTGAAGCATCATGCAGGCTGGAAGGAAACCAAAGCTTCCTTCAAAACCAGGAAGTGTCAATACTCCAGCTCATCGACTGACAATGACAAGTTGTAGCACGGTTGAAAAAGCTTCAGAGACTGCCTCCACACACACTCGCCTTTAAAGGGGACATATTATGGAAATATCACATTTTGAAGGCTCTTTAACAGAGATCTTTGGGTGTTTGTCTTGCCTTCCAGCCCCCAAAATTTGAGAATTGACAAAAAAATCTGTAATTTTCAGGCTCCCTAGATTAAAATAAAGGATTCGAATTTGCATAACACCACCCCTACCTGGTACCAGTAGAAGGGCGGGGCAAACAGTTGTTCATTTGCATTTAAAGGGACAGGCACTGAAAGCAGCCGTTCTGAACAGAGCTGTTTAGAGAGGATGAAAAGAGCTGTGATGTTTGATCCTTGGGGGATTTTGACCAAAGCATGTCACAGACATGTCTTTAAGACACCTGGGGACTATTTTAATTTGGCAAAGGGGACAGAATATGTCTCCTTTAAGATGTTAGATGGGGGAGAGTTGACTGTGTCCAAGCATTTCTGGAATTTTCTAGTGAAGATCATATCACTTCACAACTGGCCGGCTGTGTGGAGGCCAGTTTGACCTTCTCTCTCAAGTTCTCTTTGTGTGTTTGTACGTCAGATATTTCAAAAATGTAACCTTTACCACTAATGTCTTGCAATGTCCAAAAACAGGCACCTTCATGAGAGGTTTTAAACAACATTGTATCTCCACCTTGCTCATGAAGGATGGATTTTTTTTAATCTTCCAGTGTGGATGTCTGAAACAGCTCACACACAACATGTCGTCTGAACCACTTCCTGTAAAACCTAGCGCTCACACAGCCACAGCAGTGTGAGAACTAAACAAACAAACAAAAAACAAGCTGACAAACTGATAAACCAAAAGAAATTGCCAAAACTGAAAAGTCTGGCCACCACCAACGCTCACAAAGAACATCAGAGTCTAGAAATCTATACAACAGGGGCGTCGTTTGCTTTGCTGCATGTCATTCCCCCTCTCTGCCTCCCCATTTCCTGTCTCTCCCCACTAACCTATCAATTAAAGGCAAAAATGCCCCCCAAAATAAGAAATCTATACAACAGTCATCAGGACGTTTTCTGTGGGTGGCGCTGGAGAGAAACCCAGGGAGTCATCCTCTGGGTACCATGAACATCAACCTTCATTTCATGGTAATATGATACCCTGATACTGTCTTTACAATGTGAAATATTCACTTATTTTCATCAAATGCAAACATTTCAGATGTTTAGTGAATCTTTTCACATTTCTCCAAAATCCAACTCTGATGTTTTTGCTGTCTTTAGTAACTTTTAAGTTCTGTGGGTCCAAAGTTAGGAATAAAGTTTCAATGCAAAACATGAGTCTGTAATGTTGAAACATCGACCTTCTGTAGTTATGCATATATTATCATACTGACATAGAGTTGTTATAGCTGATTGATTTAAAGCCAGGAAGGTCAGCGTATACTTGACTGATCAATTGCCTCCATTCTTCTTCCCATGACAGTCCGTTGTCTGAAAAAAAACAAATGGCTGCCAGGATGGACTGAAAATCTTATGAGAATAAATAGAATAAATTAGAATAAAATAAACAGCTATTAAAAGTGCACAGATTTCAAAGTGCACTCCCACAGTGACAGAGAACTACGCAGCATGAAACCCACACATACACATTTTGTGTCTTTGGTGTGTCTCTGTCCTTTAATCGAGTGGAGCTGTAAGATGAGATGCTGCTGTTTCTGCTGCAGTGAGCGTTCTGCTGGGTCCGACAGATCCCAGAGCAGCCTCTCTGCCAGTCAGCCGAGCCCGGAGCCGGCCGAGCTGCTGGGTGGACCCTGATCCCGGGTCGGTGCCAGAACGGTGAGGCTGATGGGTACTGTGAATAATTGATGGCGTTATGAATGCACCACAGGATCTCGGAGCCTGGCTGGTGGCGCTCTCGGCCTCCTGCCGGCCGACATGACAGCAGAGATATCTCCGAAAAGACGAGACGAGACGAGGCACGTCGGGAAAAAGAAAGAGGCGCAAAACAGGAGAGATGGGATTCCTGCACAGTAAACAGCCTCATGTCGCACTTAGAGTCTGCGCGGCCTTGTCGCGCTCAAGGTTAGATGTGTAACTCCTGCTCTTCTGGGAATTACACCTGTCTCCCATTTCAAAAATAGAACAACAGAGCGGTGACACACACACACATATGTACACACACATACACACACCTGTAGCACATTTACAAAGCCAAAACCAGCAGTAGTGAATAAGCACGGCTTGAGCGTGTGATGACACAGTGACGCCTTGGTCACTGTCAACAAACAGACGGAACCCTGGTGAGGTTTACAGACAAAGCGCTGAGCAGCTCCTGCATTGCAGCCTCCACACCCTTTTCCCTCCGCTGCCCTTCTCCTTCCTCCAGCTCCATCACTCCATCTCATCTCCCTCTCTCTATCCTCATTTCACCTGCTCTTCTTTTCCCCCCACACAAGACGCCCTCTTCTTGTTTTTGTCATCCCTGCCCTTTCATCCCATCCCACCATCCCCCTCTTCCTTTTCCCTCTGACCTCCAGACCTCCTCCCCAAACACCTCTCCTCTCTATTTTCCTCCACTCCCAGCCCCCATCATCTGTTTGTTCTCCTCCCCATTGTACATCTCAAAGCAGCCCTGCACTGACATCATCACAATCTCTCTCCTTCTTTCTCCAGCATCTCATCATCAACACCACCGCCTCCCGTCATACTCACCCTCTGCTCCATCAGGCGGTCCTCCCCATGTCCATCGCTTGGGTCTGTTATCCAAGTGGTCCCGAGCCTCTCCTGCACCTCCTCCTCCTCCTCCTCCTCCTCCTCCTCCTCCTCCCCTTCTTGTTTCTGAGCCCCCACCTCTCCGGCGAACCAGGGCCTCCAGCCTCTCCTGCTCGTTGCGTTCAGAAACAGGGAAGAAGAGACACTCTCTCACTGAGCCATCGCTACGGCGACGGATACCCGGCGATGCGCTCGGAGACGGTAGCGCCATGGTTACTGCATGCAACCGCGGCAGCCTCACCCCTCCGTCCTCTTCACACGGTGTCTGCTGGCGGTCACCAGCGCTCGATCGCTGGCTCGTCTGTCACTCAGTGATACATTACACAGCGGCTCGCCCTCCTCTCTCTCTCTCTCTCTCTCTCTCTCAGTCTGCCGCTCCCTCTAGGTAACACTGATTCTCTCTCTTTCTCTCTCTCTTACCTCACAGCTGCTCACCCCACCCTTCCTCTCTCTCTCTCTCTCTCTCTCTATCTCTCACACTCTCTCTACCTTGATCTCTCTCTCTGTAATGACTGAGTCTATTTCACACAGCTCTCTACAAGAGGGGACAAAATGCAACCAGTCACCACCCTCATGGACACACGCACACACACACACACACACACACTGAGTGGGTGGATTGGATATTACTGGCTGCATTTCCTCTGCCTCTTTCCTTCACTTCATTTGGACTCACTCTGTTTATATGCTGTAATTTCATAATAATAAACAACCATTAACAAGACAATACTGCAAAATATTTCATACATGATAAAATATTATAATGATCCTGTATTCAATAGATTTTCAGTCTGTAAAATAAAATAAAACATTCCCTTAAAGGGATAGTTCAACATTTTGGCAAATCCGCCTATCTCTATAGTCATAGCAGCACAGTAGCTTCATTGCCTTTAATTATCAGCGCATGTTGTTTTGAGATTAGCAACACAAAGATGCGAGCTACTCAGCGAACACAACAATCTAACAACTCCAAAACACTCTTGTTGACAAGTTGTGACCTGCACATTCACCACGCTATGAGATAAACATGTATAATTATAATAAATGGCTTACATTATTTAGTGCTTTTCCCAACACCCAAAGTGCTTTACAGAAACCATTATTCATTCATACACATTCACACCAGTGGTGATAAGCTACGTCTGTGACCATGTGTGGCCATGTGTGGCCATGTGTGGCTGCCAATGTGCTGCCAGTGTGCTGCCAATGCGCACCAAACGGTCCCTCCGACCACCACCATGATCATTCATACACATTCTCTCAAGGCAAGATGGATAAGGTGTCTTGCCCAAGGACTACAACTTGGACAGAGCAGGATTCAAACCACCAACCTTCTGTTTATTGGACAACCCGCTCTACCGCCTGAGCCACGGCCGTAACATTATGACACATGAAGCAAATACACAGAACTACTTTTTGAAATCACTCCGCCCAGCAGCCATGTCTGGAATGTAGTTCCGTTTATGCATTTGCCTCAAAAACAACTCTTCCTTATAATGTTACATTATTATTTCACAGTGTGCTGAATGTGCAGGTCACAACTTTTTTTGTTTTGGAGTTGTCTGATTGTGTATTTGATGAGTTTGATGAGGGACAGGGGACCTGTACCATTCACCTCCATTGTGTTTACTGAGTAGCTCGCGTCTCTGCCCCGCGGATCTCAAAACAACATGCACCGATTATTAAAGGTAACAAACCTACTCCTATGACTATAGGGATTATGGTGATAGGCGAATGTCAAAATGTTGAACTATCCCTTTAACATGTCCATCTTCTCATCTTTTGCTTGTTTTTTGTTCTGTAGCCTTTGTGTCATTATTGTTATGACTAAACTGGAAACAGCACTCAGCATAATGCAGCACAGTTCAGTGCAGTTCTGTTCTACTTCCACCAAAATGTCAGTGAAACTGAATCAACACATCTCAAAGCTACTATGACCTTCATGAGAGTAGGATTTAAGGTGTAAAACTTCATTTGTTTTAGATATGTGTAGCTAATAAACTGCACACTAAGTACAAACTGGTCTATAAAGGATGGGTTGTGTCCTGCTCTGTCCTGAATATGTTACTGTAAGTAATAATATTTGATATGGCACATTATGTCTTGAATTGGGGAAAATAATCTGCTGGTCTTTCTGTCAACGCTGCATTTATTCATCATTAAATAAACAAAGATGTTCTAGGGTTGCAGAAGTCCATCTTTTCATTATATTATAATTATGAAGACACTGTGAATATTGTCAGACCTACAGTGTCTAATCTATTATTCAGATAACATATTAATATCAGATATTCAAAGAGACATCATGGGTTATTACAGAGTGTCTGAAGGGATCACCAAATTAAATTTGAAGTATTTCAACAGCACACGGGATGAAATTTAACACCTGTTTCGCAGTCAGTTGAAGGATTAAGTATGATAGAAAACCTAAAAGAGATATTTCAGTTTTCCCAATTACTGCTACTACTTTCCTTCAGTGCTGGGTATTGATTGATTATTGTGAAAAAAAAAACCTAATTGTCTTAACAATACCAATTAACTTTAAGGGAATCACTTGTGCTTTTTGCTTCTTCTTTTTTTTCTATTCATGTATAATAGCGATATTGATGAAGGCTTGGTTAAAAAAGTAACATCATTGTGAGTGGCATAAAAATTCAGTTCCACGCAAGTGAATTGTTAAAAATGAAAAGTCCTTCAAATAAATATGAGCTCATAAATTATACAAAAATATACTAAAAAGTACAGCGGGATTTTGTATTTCTCTACCCTCTCTCTATGTTGATGATCACGTGCAGACAATATTTTCTCCTGGTTGCAGGGCCAGAAAAAGAAATAAAGGTTCAGTTCAGGAGAGGAAAGACTGTCTCTCTCTTTGCTGTGTCTATCTTCCACCTTCATCTTGGCACGTGGATCAGCCTTTCTATTTACAACCTCATCTCACACTGGTTTTCAGTCAGTGACTGACTATTAATACTGTGGTGTCTGTAAGCAGACACATATACACTAATTGCACAATATAAATCTGATCCACAGCTCCAAAGCACTGTTTATGTAAAAAGTGTGGAAAGGCCCCACCTCAGCATTGTGTGGGGTTTGCTGAAGGTGCATGCAGAGTCACGCACCAACTGCAGGAGGGAGGAGAGACGAGAGGTACAGGGAAGGTTCAGAGTCAAGAAGAGGGATTTAAAGGGAGAGAGGGAGGCACCAGAAATGCAAAGTGAGGGAGGGGGTGGTAGAGGTGGACAGAGATATAAACGCACTGTAGATGGAGATCAAAGAAGAACTAAGACAGAGGAAAGAGCAGACTGCAGTCTGAGTCATTTGGTGCAACTTGATTCAGGACTAAAGGAGAACTAAACTAACTCAGTAATAAAGGGGGGCAGAAGTTAACTCAACCACTCCTTATTTCATTCATGCAGTTTAGTCATGCAGTCCCTGTCTTATTTCTGTGTAAAATCATTTTTAGTTTAGTCTTGGTAAATTCACACTTGTTTTATTTATCAGGGACATTGCATTAATCAACATTAATTAGCAGCAAATGTTCCAGAGTGAGTCATGATGGATGAATTTACATCAGCACTGCCTTATCAAAATGTGAAATCACCCTATCTGTCGAGATGAAAAAAACATGACAAACTACAGAATTAACCGCAATTATGGAAAACCATTCATAAAGTAAAAACTGACACATTGATTAAGGATTTTAAAAACAGTGAGCCAAAATGTTTTGTTACAAAACGATCCAGAAACACTGTGATCAATACAAATCAATCTCCCTACGAAGACGTGTTTTTACATCAATCACATAGAATATAATCTACCATAATTTAAACCTTTATTTTAACTCATTGGTCATAACCACAGAACCAAATTAAAAGGCATTTTTTAAGTTAACAGTGGTGCTGAGAAGCTGTTAACGGACAATCGAATGTGCAGAGGCTAAAAAATGCATTTAACACTAAAAGAAAAGAAAGCTCATCAAATGAAAGCTTAGATAATAATAAAAACGATCATTAAAAGCTGCAGCTCCAAGTGTTTTATTAGAAAGCTATGAGAAATAACTAACTAATATTTAGATTAAATTAACATAAGCTTTAAACCCTTTATTAATTCATCATTAAACTGTGTGTGCGTGTGTGTGTGTGTGCGTGTGTGCTTCAGTATATTCTAGGTCACATTGATTCTGCAGCTTTTCTTCTCACAGTAGAAATATGTGCTTGTCACAGCACTGCCAGCATCGACGGCCTGTTCCAGTAATCGGCACATGATACGCTGGCAGTGATGTCATCGCCCCGTGAGACTGACCAATCATTATGTCATTACATTATGCATATGAGTGTGTGGAGGAGAGGGGAGGGAGGGGCCTGTTAGCATGCAAACAGAGCCTTTAAATCAATAGAGACAGTCACCGACCCCCCCCCCCCCAATAATCCTCTGGGATGACTGGTGAACCCTCTGTGGACACGACTGCCAGTGACTCGGGGCTTGTTAACCCTTCATGTGCCGCTCAGCATCCGAAGAAGGCGCTAATAACTGATAATGCTCTGTGTGGAAGTGACGAGGCTGTTGCACAATCACAGCAGATCATTCATGTCGGACTCTAAAAAGAGATCATAACAATATGAGTCAATGGTTCTCAGCCAAGTGGTGCCCACTCATGACTCATGCAGAGCAACGAACAAAGTGCGGGTCCTCGTGTTTTAGGCTTCATCACCACTTACTGAGAGAAAGCCAGTGAAGCCGGGCCGACGCTGCACCTTTTTATTCAATAACTCACACTACATTTGTTAATCAGCTTTCCTGAGCTGAGCTATATGCTCATAGTACAGGATCAGCTGTTAAACAGGGACAAGGCGCTAAGCTAAGGTAAGCTCAGAACCTCTGGCCAGCTCTGCTATCTCCTTTTATTTTTAATTATAGTGTATCCTAACAAATATACTAGATTAAAATGAGACAATAATGATGATGTAATTCTAAATAAAAGAGAAAAAAAATCATGTCTGGGCGTTTGGTGAATTGCTTGTGGTTTTGATGCGGAGAGCCACCCAAACTTCTCACGTTTCATTTGGATGCACACGATTGGCCAGCTGACAGAAAGTCATTAGAGTTTCTGCATTAATGACTTGCTATTTCCTTTAAAGTCGCGTTCAGTCTAACAGCAGCTGGGAACACACCACTCAGTTATAGATCGACTTAATTAATTCAGTGCCAGAGAGCAGAGAGCTCAGGCTGAGAAAAATGGTAACAAGGTGAAGGATCACTGGTGCCCGGTGGTTTTCATTACAGAGGTCAGTTCCACCAAATTCTCCTGAGGCCTTGTTTCTGAATCCAAGTTTGCAAACGTGAACAACAGAGTGATGGAGACTGGAGATGAAGAGGGAGTAGACACAGCGTTTTTGTCTGGACCGTGATGTTATGATCACATTATAGGATTGTTGCACCAAATTCTGTTGTGTAATTTAGTCTAAATGTAATTATTTCAAAATAACTCAAAAAGTAGCTCATCTATTTTTTATTTCCTTGTGTTTTCTGATGTAGGGAAACAACTAGAATGTTCCTGTATGTGAGACTGTGGCCAAAACTGGTGCTGCAGACAAATTCAAAACACTGCAGCGTTGCCCCCCCCCCCCCCTCACCCAGGGAGTCCAAGTTGCCAGATAGCTACACGCTAACCTCTGCCCTGCTCCAGCTTTCTGGCTATGGTAGAATATAATACATCCATGCTATGGTACCCTGTGATTTGCTCAGTCTCTACAGCAGTGTTTTTCAAACTTGGGGTCGGGGTCACCTGGAATTCAAAAGCGGTCATCGGAAATGTCTAGTAATTGATTTTAAAAAATTACTGACAATTTTTAAAATTTTTATTATTATTCTTTTTTAAATTGTGATTAAAAACACCACGAACAATTTTAAACACCGTCGGATCATAACACCTGGCCGGGCCGGACTCATCTAATGAACCGCTCCACACGTTCACCATCACTTCATTTACCATCGGCTCCGTTTCACCACATTTCCTCCCTCTTTTCCAGCTTTCACTTTGTAATTCTTCCCTCCCTCAAACTAACTATCTGCTCACGACAGGAGGAAATGTATCAGACGGCAGAGTGGCAAACCGCTTATTTCTCCCAAATATGACCATAGCCGTTAGATATCGATCAAAATTTTTGTCACAATCTCAGTTAGAGATGGCTAAGCTGCAGCTTAGTGGTGCTTAAATGGCAACCCTGGAGGCCGAAATGCCACTGACGCTGTGATTGGAATAGAGCTGTGGATGGTGCAACAGGCCAAAACACAAAATCAAAACATAAACATTTGCTGTCCGCAAATAATTTTTTTGTTGTTAATTAAATCAGTATTTCAAATTAACATGATTCCTTAGTCTCTGGTCGCTGGTGACATGAGTGATATTATGATTAATTGTTGTATATTTCTTACATACTGCTCCTCTAATTTTGTCATTGTTGAATTTTTTTTAATTTGACAACAGCTGAAAGACATATGTCTGTCAGTTTAATATCAAAATTAAACTCTAACATAATTAATTTGACTAAGTACAATGTTAGCTAATTGAACTGGTTGTGTTAACAAACGGCTCTAATAAGCTCATGTAAAACTGTTTATGCCTGTAAACTGGTCTATAGATTAATTAATTTCCAATGCAGCTAAGACACACAGATCAACATTATTGTTGTATTAATTTTGTTATTGTTTTGTTAATTGATATTTTTATTTATTTATTTATTTTTATAATTATTTAACAGCTTTTCATATTATTTGGAAGTTTCATTTCATGTGTGTTTGATTATTTTATGTGGTTTTTAATGGACCCCATGTGTAGCAGCTAATAGGGATCTTAACAAAATCAAATCAATAACAAAGGCGTAACTCTACAGTTTTAATATTCATCACAACTTATACAAATATCATGTAAATACTGTATGTCCGACAAATTGGTGGATTTCTCTGACTTTTAATAAGATGCTATGATGGTTGTCAAGGAGCTTGTGAGCCCAGTGACAAGATGTCATTCTGTTCTCCCACCTCCTCTAATGAGCAGTAAAGGCATCATCAGCGTGTTGTGACCTCTGACCTTTTCCGCCTCCTGCTGCTGCCGTCTCTTCTCCTCGGCTGCCGCCCTGCGCTGCTGCTCCTTCCTCTTCTGCACCTCCATCTTCCTCCCTCGCTCCTTGGCGCAGCGCTCCAGCTGCTGCTGCGCCCTCAGCTCCTTATCCCGCAGCGCCTCTGACAGCTCTGAACACACACACACACACTCACAGTGAGACATGAAAGGAGGTTGTGTTTCCTTCATGAAAAATGTATATTACATGAGGAATATTGTAACTTTGTAGGAACTTCTCTTCATTTGACTGAACCCAGAGTGCTGAAGCTTCAGATCAGTCCCACACATTTTTGCACCAAATAAGGGCTGTGGATTTCTTCTGAATGGTCAGTATGAGCGGAGGGACTGAATTCCCTGCTATTGTTTTAAGACAGACATGAAGAATTGGTGTCCTATCCTTTAAACCCCAAATGACCTTGGTGTCCTCAATTACAGCAGCAGCTCTGGTGGCAGAGCACAAGCTCAAACAGCTCCATGATACAATTATTATCTTTTTCTATCTTTTGCTCTTTGTTTTTTATATTCAATTAAAATAAACGCCTCTTTTTAATTCTTTTTTTTTTTTTTTTTTTTTTTTAAAGTATATTTTTTGGCGTTTTTTGCCTTTATTCAGTTCAGTAGAGATAGACAGGAAATGGGGAGGCAGAGATGGGGAATGACATGCAGGAAAGGTCTGCCCGATGCGGGACTCGAACCGGGGACGCCTGCGTTGAGGACTGTAATTCTAATTTATATATTTTATATATTGGTAACACTTTACAATAAGAGTCCCTTAATTAATGTTAGTTAGTACATTATTAAGCATTAATATATACATAATGTGTTAATTAATGCTGAGAAATGCATACATAATGATAACTAATAACATTATTCAACTTTAAATAACTTTGTGTAGTAAACATGAATTAACTGCTTACTAATAGGCTACATCAATTAATGTCTGTCAGTACAGTATTTTATTAATGTTTAATGTATTTAACTTGTGCAATTTTTAATCTAAATTTTGTAGCTGTGTTTATTTGTTTATGATATCTGTTCACTGCATTATTCACTGTATTTGTATTATTGCATTTTGTATTCAGTATCTTTTATCCTTCTTTAGCCTGACCAGGGACAAAGACTGCAAATTAGCTGAAGCTAGACGTCTTGTATGCATCGCATTTTTCATTCTTTGTGACAATGTTGTATGTATTGTCCCGGTTAAATAAACATTGAAATAAAATAAAAATAAATGTGTTTCCTATAAGTAATACATACTAATTATTGTTACCTGTAAACAGTTCATTAATGCTTAATAACTAACGTTAATTAAGGGACCCATATTATAAAGTGTTACCTATATTTTTCATATCAAAGCTGCAGTAAGTGAATACTTGATTAAACATATTTTTTAGGTATTGGACAGCTGGTACAGAATATAAAGACCACTTTGGCATTAAGAGAATGTTGATGGGTATTTTCTACCATTATAGACAAAACATCTTATTTATTATGGGAGAACTGTTGGTACCTGTTTTCCTCCCCTTGTGTTTCTGCTGTTTGATCCCCTCCCTTGTTTCCTGTGTTTGTGTGTTTTTTTGTGTGTGGGCTTCTTCCTAATCCACCTGAGCCTCTCAGAGTTCCTGACTCTGCAGTATGTAAAGACTGACTCGCTGGTGCATCCGTTCACCCATGTGGCTTGGGCCTACCAATGCTGAGAGGAATCTTGTTTTTTTTTTTGTTTTTTTTTACTTCGCTATTTCTTGTTTACCTGTGACTCAGGTCCACTCTCAACATGTTCTGTCCTGTACCCTTTGTCACCAATTCCAGGGGGAAACCCAAATGCAGACACCAAAACGCAGGGTGCTGGGGTAACAAAGGTTATTTATTTAGGAAACACAAAAAAAAAAAATCTTCGAAAATCACAGGTCTAAAATCCCAGAAATCACAAACAGGGAAAAGAAAAGGATCTTCAGAAAACCAATGACTTGCAAGGATAGCTGCATGCTGTATATAGACAAGGGGAAGATAATGAGACACAGGTGCAACACCTTAGGGTGAGGCAGGTGCTGATTACAGGTGTGGAACACCAGAGGACAGGAAGAAGATACAAGGGATTTTCAAAATAAAGCAAAGTAAAGAGGGGAACACATGGAGAACGTGACACCATGCAGCTCATCATCCTGCACACAGCCTGTAGTGCCCCATCTCACCCACCACCCCTGGTCCTGCCAAGTGTGCTGCTGCTGCTGTTGCTGCAGCCTGCCTTGTGGTCAACCGTTCATTCTGGCACAGATAACTGGTCAGCTGCCTGAACCAGACACTTCTCTACAAGAACCTGTCTCTGTGTCTGGTCCAAACCGCACAAGAGCATAACCAACAGATGAATCAATAATTAAAATCATCATTATGCCAGTTTCAGTATTCCCATTTGGCTCCACAATAAGTAGTTAAAGGGACACAAGAGCATAACCAACAGATGAATCAATAATTAAAATCATCATTATGCCAGTTTCAGTATTCCCATTTGGCTCCACAATAAGTAGTTAAATCATTGTTAAATAGTTAATAATTGAAATCAATTCTATTAATTGAAATGACACAAAATCCCATCTTTGCCATAAGAGGCTTTACAGTCAGTCTGTTATGCAACAACCTCTACAGATATAGATATTCATGAAGTTCTATTTTCCACTGTGACATTTAACCACCAGCTAGCGCACACCAGCCTACACTGTCTCCACAATGTGTGTCTGTGTGAGTGCCAGGGACAGATGAAGAGGACAGACCCCATAGAGCCCCACCAGCTGTAGAGTTACTCATACCTTGTGTCTTCTCTCTGTCCTCCTGACGCTCTCTTCCTAGATGGCGACGGGAGCCTTCAAATAGGTGAAGGAAAAACTGAGTGTTAGTCCGTTTGTCTCTTATATATGCTTTCTCTCTCTCTCTTTTACTCTATTTTTTATTCTCTCTTCTATTCTAAATTTGTTTTAAATTGTGATTGAACAGTGATTATCATTCCTTGTTTTGTTTTTATTTATAGTGTTTATGATTGACTTCTATTTTCACAACTGTACAGCACTTTGGTCGACTGAGGTTGTTTTAAATGTGCTTTATAAATAAACTGTGACTTGACATGGAAGATGTAAAAACACAGAAACAAGCAAAGACTCAAATACTGCTTGTGTTTGTCTTCACCTGGGCTCTGTCATATTTAGTTTGGGTTCTGTCCTGGATTTTGATGATAATGGAGGCACATCAAAGACTGGCACCTGATTTGAAGTTTACCTGAAGGACTGCTGTGATTGGATCCCGAGCGGGCAGGTGATGCATTCCTACTGTTGAGCAGCGGCACAGGAGGAGGGACCAGTGCTGTGTTTTGGAGAGGAGTCAGATGTGATTCATGCAACACTGAGTGGCTGAGTGACAAACATGAAGCTGGATTGATGAACGTGACTCTTGCATTCGTCAATCACACAGACTTGTAATGGCGTCCCGCTGCGATACATGTCCTGTCAGTCACCACCACGTCACGTTTAAGGTCAGGCGTCAAGAGTATGGACCCCCGAGCGTCGCCCTCAGCCCATTCCCCTGCTCTTATTTTTCAATCTGTCAAGCTGACATGAAAGCAGCCAGAGGAAATCTATCGACCGACTGCAACAGCTACACACAATACAAGAGATATCTGGAAAAAAAAAAGGTCTTCTCATCACACACACACACCCATTATATATGCAAATATATGCAAATCTGAGCCAAGTCCTGAAGTGTCTCATGGGTCCTGCTTAGGATCATCCTTAGTCAAGATTGCATAACGGACAAAAAAACACATAAATGAGCTGAATCACATTTAAAGCCTTTCACCTCCATCTTTCAGTTGAGGTACCTGACTACACTGTGACTATGATGCTGAACATCTCATGCTGTATTAGTGTAGGAGCATGTAGCAGCACTCAGCTGTCGGTCAGTCGCTGAACAGAGATGTACTGGAATGTGTGAAGGAGGAAACATAAAAAGAGGACTACATGCTGTGAAATACATGGAAACATTATTTTTGTTAATACACTATATAGCCTACTCTAAATGTAATGACATCATCTCATCTCGTATAATTCAGTCTATAAATAACTTGCAGCTGTAATGGTTAAATTCTGGTGTGCTACAGATTAATTTCATACATATTTTTCCTTGAGAGAGACAGTATTCAGCTCACATAAGGAGGTTGTCTATTAACAATATAGAAATAATATTGATAGTATTCCTGTTGTGTTCCAGTTTTTAACACCTATAGGATGTCATACAGTCATAATAATGCCCATAATAATATTGAAAACCTACATTAGCCCACCCAATACTGAAAAACATGAAATATCTCATTCACAGCACTGCATTAAGACAGGATTTTAAAGGGAAATTCTGTGTATTTTTAAAGGGCGTAACTCAGTCAATTTCCTTACACATTAAGTGTTAGCATGGAAACTGAAAGCCCATACAATTAATGTGGAATAAGAGCATCTCCTCACCTGTCATGTCCGGGCAGCTCGCAGCCACTTCAGTCATCTTACCGTCCCTTCACCGACCTGACGGCAGCCAGAGAACCGTCAACACCCACAGGAGACCGCCGGTCTTATACAGCACAATGACTCAGGAAAAGACGGCTGCAAAGAAAATACACTGGCAGGAGCTTATGGTAGAGAGACGGAGGAGGGAGGGGAGAGAATCTATGGATTTATGGTCCTTTCTCCGAGCTAAACCTTCACGCTGCCAATACGGTTAATGATAATTAACGGCGGTTCTACTTTCTGTCTGCCACAAAAATTAAAATACTGTGTAGTGTGTAGAAAAAGACAAAAGAAAAATTGTTGTTACTATTATTGTTCGACGTATACGCCTTGTCATGTATCTGAAAAGGAACAATTTACTCACAGGATAAATTACATCAATCTTGAACCGCACCCTGTTTTTTTTTTCCTTCGTTGCTTTTTTAGAAGAAATACAAATCTGCAACCGCCTCACATTTTGACTCATTTACATATTCATGCGCATGAAAATCATCACTCACGCCGTTATGCGTTGCCTGGCAACCAGGTATACTGCTGCCAAAGAACTACACATGGCGGAGCAATAAAAACTAAACGGAGACAATTATAATACACATAATTATAATTAAACTGATAGTAGAGACATTGAGATTCATATTCAAAGAAAAAGAAATCCGTGAAAGTAGAAAATATGATTAATGAATTGCTAGTGTCCAATGAAATGCAAGTGAATCGGATCGTTTGTACACAACACACTAAGGTATTTCCTTTCATACCGCCAGTGTAATAAAAACAGTTTTAATGATATTTCACTGTATTTTTTATAAATGATTGTTATCACGGTCTCCCTCACGTGGCTCTCTGGCTCGTGTCAGAGCGCACGTGCCGGGCACAACCGAGCCCCAGCGGCGCAGTTACGTCATTGTTGAAGCAAAACGAGGCGGGCTGCTGTTGACATGCAATATGGGTCAGTGCTGCTGGCTCACACACACATGCAGGTTCACTGAGTCATGTCAGATGACAGCACCATAAATAACTACAGTTAACATTGTATATGAGATACACCAATAATCACCTAATAGGTCTAACGTTACCACTTATAAACCCCACAGACAGAACTCTTGAGCTCTCTATGCTGGATAAAATACCAGACCATGAATCAGAAAACTGAGTCCATTGCTGGATTACAAGTATGATCCAATAAGCAAAATCAAGACCTTCATCCTCTGGTAAAGACTATCAGTAGTCACTTGAAACAAAGAACCAAGAATTACAAATCAACACTCTTTTGCCAACATAAAATCACAACCACTGCAGGCTGCGTGGAGAAATAGTTGGCCTGGATAGTGGATATATTTCTCATCTATTGCATACTTAACTGGAAACACAATCAAGCGATCGATAGGCAGAAAAAAAACTTACATGGCACTTTAGAAACAGACATTAAAAATGCTTGGCATTAAGATATCTTGGTCTTTTATCAGGGCTAAAATCAATATTAGAAATGTGGATTCTGCATTGTATTTAAAGGAAAAGACATTATTCACTATTTCAAGTCTGAATATCAGTGTTTGCATCTTTTGCTACAATTAAGTCTCTAAATTCAGATTAAACAGAGACGCTGTTTTAAAGTGCTTGTTGGAAGAATAATAAAAACCTGAAGATTTTAGGGAAAATCTAAACAGCATAATTTTGCAGAAGGAAAAAACACATACGAGCTGCAGTGACCACAAGCCACAACACAAAAACAGTTAGGTACAGAGCTGCAACAGGAACGTTTAGCTCGGCCTCTGTCAGACCAGCACAGAGCGTTAGGCGCCTAAAAACCACTTTGCCAGGTCAGTGGAGTTAAGATCTTTATTGGAAACCCAGCCTTCAAACATCATAGTACACTTTTTTTTAGTAATTCAGAGTTACAGCAACAACAGCAACAGGCTCCATGTGGTCTAGAGCAGTGGTTCCCAAACTGAGGTGCTGCCCCCCTCCCTCGGGGAACATGAGGAGGTTTCCAGAGGGAGGAAAGGAGAAAAATAGATGTTTTGTATATATATGTGACTGTTATTTGACTTTAAAGAGGTTCAGAGGAGAAGACAGAAGGCTCTGCTGTGAGGTTTTACTGGTGTGGATCGGTGGAGGAAAAGTTTGGGAACCGCTGGTCTGACGTGAGACAGAGCAGCCGGCCGGGCCGGGCCGAGCTTCACTGTGTGTTGAAGCTACAGAGTGAGCAGCGAAGAGTTCACAACAGAACATGGAAACACACAAAAAAGGAGGAAAAAAAAAAACACAAATAAGGGAAACAACAGAAAAATACATTTGATTTTCCTTTAGATTTCAGGGGAAAGGAATAGTCTTCATTCGGCCACGGTTCAATTCAAAATGCAAAAAAGTTTACTGTAAAACATCTTTAGTGGGATATGAAGTTGACAAAATGACAAACTCTAAGGATTGAGAGCCATACTCAGTGTTATTACCTTTCTTCTATCATTAATAAACAGCTTTCAAACTGTCTTCAACTTTATAAACTGTCTTACAGGCTACAGCTACATTGATACAGACTGCCAAAGGAAAAAAAAAAAATACACAAAATGGTTTATCTTTTTATTGGCGAATCCAGAGATTCTGTACTTGTTGCTAAATTCCACATAGAGTGAAATCAATATAAATACATTTTTAAAAGATGACGCATTTGGTGCAAGATATTTTGCAGTCATGGTATCGGCACGAGCCTCTACAAAACAGTTAAGTGTTTGAATTATACCAGAAAATAATAGAGTGCGAGTGATTGCCATTTTGTTGATGTTCGAAACAAAAAGGTAAAAAATCTAGCAATGCTCCAGATATTCACCCCAAATATGATGCTGGTGATCAGCCTACTCTGATTCTCCAATCCAACTGCATGAAGGCAGAAAGGGGAAACTGTCTGCGTCATCATCAGTCACTAGGCAGCCTGCTGCATCGCCCTCCGGTTGCTACAAGTGATAACTGAGACAGTCGTACTGAGGCAGAATCTCACGTTCATTCATGTTAACAATAAACTCAAAGTACTGATGTCGTTTCTACCCCTTATGTGAAATGCACTTAAAGTTCTCCATACAACAAAGACTGGTGATAAACAAATGGAATAAATGGAAACATACTGTAATGTAATAAACTGTATTGGATTGGCATAGGCTGATCTTAATAAAAATAATTGTTATTGGTGCGGTGTGTCGGCTCAAAATATCCCAATTGGAGCATATCTAGTAAAATCCCACTTCCTCCCTCTAGTAGCAGGTCTTTAGATCTGGAAGGGAAAAAAAGAGAAAACACAATCAATTCAAAATGACTTAAATAATTAGCAAAAAGAGTTGGTATAATATAACGTATGATTAATCAACAAATTGTTTTAGCTTTTCAACCACACTATGGGAGGAACCAGTTACTCCAGGTAGAGATGGGTGTCAAACTTTAGTAACTAGTTAACCTGCCTGAAATGTACCTGCAGCTCTGAATAAGATGAAAACACAAGGTAGTAAAGCTGCAACTATAGTGTAGATGAATCAATGCAGAAAATAAATTGAGAAGTCATTTGATGTCTGGTTAAATGTCTTTGTCGTTTTCCACATAAAAATGACAAATATTTGCTGGTTCTGTCTTCAATCAAATCTGTATATTTGAGGTTGGCATTTGAAAAAAAAATCTCCTTGGGCTGCCACAAATTATATTCTCTCTCAAAAGAACATCACAGTCAGACTACGTGATGATGAAAATAATTATTTACAGCTCTGAAAAAGCTGACGATGCATCACTGATCAGATTAAAAAGCTTTGTTTTTGCCGTTCTTTCAATATACAGGTAAAACTCAGAAAATTTGAATATCGTGAAAAAGTTCATTAATTTAAGTAATTCAACTTAAAAGGTGAAATGAATATATTATTTAGACTCATAACATGCATTGCAAGATATTTCAAGCTTTTATTTGTTAGAATTTTGATTATTATGGCTTACAGCTTAAGAAAACCCCAAAATCAGAGTCTCAAAAAATTAGAATATCACATGAAATAAACAGACCAATGAGTTTAAATAAATGAAATGTCAGCCATCAGAAAAGTATAATCATTTTGTGTACTCAGTAGTTGGTTGGGCCCCCATTTGCCTGAATTACTGCTTCAATGCGGCGTGGCATGGATGACATCAGCCGGTGTTATGGAAGACCAGGATGCTTCAATAGCGGCAGCAATGCAAAAGAGCTGAAGGCCGCTATTGAAGCATCCTGGTCTTCCATAACACCGGCTGATATCATCCATGCCACGCCGCATTGAAGCAGTAATTCAGGCAAATGGGGGCCCAACCAAGTACTGAGTACACAAAATGATTATACTTTTCTGATGGCTGACATTTCATTTATTTAAACTCATTGGTCTGTTTATTTCATGTGATATTCTAATTTTTTGAGACTCTGATTTTGGGGTTTTCATAAGCTGTAAGCCATAATAATCAAAATTCTAACAAATAAAAGCTTGGAATATCTTGCAATGCATGTTATGAGTCTAAATAATATATTCATTTCACCTTTTAAGTTGAATTACTTAAATTAATGAACTTTTTCACGATATTCTAATTTTCTGAGTTTTACCTGTATAATAAGTGATTAATAATCACAATTTAACAAACTGATTTGGAAACTAGTCCTTAGCAAAAAAGGGAGAGGAGGTCAAATCATAAAATCAGAAGACACTTACGTCATCAATGTCCTCATCATCATCGCCAATGTCATCAAACTGGATCTCATCGTCGTCTCCGGGCCCGAAGGTGTCTGTCTCATTGATTTTGGCTGAGGAGGAGAGAAGACAGAATGGTGTTTAAGAGGAAACAGTAAACTACATGAAAACTATGTTTCAATTATACTGGGATGAAATGACTGAATATTGTGTGAATGGAAGTCTGGGGTTGTAATAAAGGTCAGGACAGTGAGGACCTCTGCTGGTGGAAGTCAGAAACTACACACATTGTCACCCACTGCTCCTCTATTAAACTCTCATGAACAGAACAACAATGTGAGCCTCATAAACAAGGAGCTACAGAGACTATAAATAAATCCCTGGACATGTGACGACCAGTCCTCCAGCTCACCATGCTCTGGCAGCTCTCCGTAGGCTTTCAAACTGCGAGCCTCGTCTGCGTTGTACTTGAGGATGACGTCGGCTTTGTTATCCTGAAACACATGTGGAGGAATGAGACCAAGGCTGAGGCAGTGCATCACTGGGTCAACTTGTAACGTAGATTATAAAAGCATCACAAGGAAATACTGACTAAATCTTCATCACACCAACATAAACTGATTAAAAATACATATTTTGCCAGAGTTTTCCAGCCAACTTGTCCACCAGAGCATTGTGGAGTTGCTGGATTGTGTATTTGATGAGTTTGATGAGGGAAACCAAAAAATTCCATGAGTCTCCATAGTGTAGCTCTGAGCAGCTTGCGGCTCTGGTCCACCATTCTCAAAATAGCTTGCACCGACAATTAAAGCTAATGAACCTACTCCTGAAACTATTCACCTTATTTTCGAACGCCGAAGTAAATTGCAACAAACTTCCGTGTTTTTGTGCGGCACTTCCGGGCAGCCGCATTCCCTTACCGGAGAAGGAGGCGAAGGAGGCTCAACATAGCCAGGCTTTGTGTTCATAATGCAGCTGAACAAAACCTAAAGCCCCGGGCCGAGTTAACACTGTACTACGAAGCTGGTTTGTTAATTTTCATGCTCAGTCTGAAGCAACATGTTGCTGCGTATGACAAGAGAGGATGCTGCTTAAAAAAAAATCCTGACAGCTCTACATGGTGCTACTTTTAAATATTAAGCTTTATCCATTTAAACTGTCAACTGTCATTGTTAAATTGTGATTTATTGTTGTTTTGCCCCTCCTTTTCTTCATGTGTTCAATACTTATTCCCTGTGTCATTTCACTATATTATTAACACCGATTATCCATCTGATTATCTGGAAATAAATGTTTGTGGTGATTTCTTTAAAAGTGTCATTACTTAGGAGCTTGATGCTCAACAGCTGAGCAGCGTATTCCCTCAGCTGATCTGCAGGCCGAGACAACACTCGGCGGAGACACTGAAAATTTCAAACGCTCTGTCAATCCAGATCCACTCAATTAGAAATATGTTTTCTGAGAAAAATGTTGACGTGTTCAATACTTATTTTCCCCGCTGTATATTGTTTTTAGATTCAACATACATACATTTAGATCAACAATGTCGTGGGTACACTATAAAGAAACCATAAAATCTATGATGGGTGGCTGGTACCACATCCTCAGATGCTCAAAAAAGAAAAAAAACAAATAGGCTATCTCTCTGTAGCTGCGGTAGACACGGTAGACAGTGGTCAAGAGGGCTGGACCGGAAGTGTTGCACAAAAAAAACGGAAGCTGGCTGCGTTCTGTCTAAGGTGAATGGGGGATGGCATGGGCTAATTTGCCAAAATGTTGAACTATCCCTTTAATAATTAATCATGCATAGAAGCAAATGGATGGATGAATAATAATAAATAAATTGTCCCCAGGGTCTGATATCTGGAACATGGGAAATCTTTTAATATTTGTGAAACAAAGGGAGCAACAAGATGTGATCCGTCCTCACAGTGAGGTCACTACAGTGTGTGTCATGTGAGCCAACACACCTGGTAATCTCTCAAGCCCACCAGGATGATGTCTGACGTGTTAATCCAGACCTGATGGAAAACAAAACAAAACACAGATTACACCTTGTTTCACGCAGCCACAGAGTGCAGTACGCACGCACACATACACGCTCAATTGAGTCCATGCTACCACATGGACGGTGGCTGACAGACTGTTGAGCCCGTGCTGATTCAGCATTACGTCAGGGGGTGGGGGGGTTCTCATGTGTGTGAAAAGGTGTGAGATGACAGTCGGGACATTCCTACCTTTTTCCGGAGTTTTCCTCTGATGTGGCAGAGCCGCTTGGTGCCATCGAAGCACATGGCCTCCAGACGTCCATTCCCCAACATTTTAATCACCTGAGCGTATTCTGGAAAACAAGATGGTGCAAGCAACAATTACATTAAGGTAATATCTGGATGTATCCTTTAAATCGCTTGGGAAAAGATCTTAAACATCCAAGAGTAGGACGGTTATTCTGAGCCACTTCTGGCAGCAACTTTTTCATTTCTATCGGGAACACAGAACAGTAATAAAATGTAGAGGTCTAATTTTCACTCCCCATGAAGCTGGAGGTGAAAAATAAAAAGATAAAACTATAAGAAATAAAATACATAATGGCTTATTTACCACAGGGTATTATGATCGAATGACTTCCCCTGAGTTGATCTGGTTGTATCAGACAAATTTGTTGCATTTTTATGAAATATTACATTACACTTATATTGAGCTCTAGAGGAAAAATAAGCACGACCATGCATTTAATGAGCCAGGTCAGTGTTTCATCTGTAGTTCAGTGCAATTCTAGAAATGTAATGTCTGATAGAAAAGAGCAAAGTACAGACAAAAGGATCTGAGGAGAGAATAGACACGGCTTCAGTGTCACTGGGATCTGAATAGGAAAGTTCTGTAGTGAGAGTATTTGAGGTCAGAACAAGTAGAAACAACATTGGTCTACATTCTGCTCTTAGATTGGATATTTTAATTACATCACATTCGCTCCTCTACAAAAATAGGGACTGAATTCACTGTTTATGCCCATTTCATTTATAAACTAGAGATTGAAGAACACAAATTTGTCGTCCAAGATGAAGCTATGAACGAACACAAAGTCAGTTTTCTTCCTGACTGATTCATGAAATATTGAGAACTGAAAATGAGTTTGATGTTTTCATCTACTGTTTGAACTAAAGGGGAAAATTATGATGATATTCTTTACACTTTGACACAGTCCGATGTGATGCACATGAACTAAACCCTAACTGTTCAAAATATTTACAAACTGTGTGACCTAAATATTCACAGGAGATTCTGCGCCCTGCTCTGAACATGACTGTGCATTGCGTAAGTGTTGCCTTCAGGAGCAAATCCTCCTACACTGGGCTCTCTTCCACATAGCAGGGATGTTGGCATCACTGTTCACTGCAGCTGAAGCCGTGAGCATCGCCACTCTGGAACTATTGGCCCTGGATGTCAAACAGCCCAGTAACAGGCAAATCAGAGACATGTGTTGTTCATGTAGTCTAGTCGTACTTCGTTGTGCATGTCATTCATATTCAGTAATATCTATTATACTAACAGTGTTTATCCCAGCTATTGTTTTATGCTCCTTTAAAGTATTTTTAAAAATGTACCTTGAATGTTGCACCAACTGTCAAGAAATTACAAAAAAATTGAGAAAAAAAAGGAAAAGAGCTCATTCATTCATTGCAACTTCCAAACCCAAGCTGGTGTCTCCTGGCTGCTTGTTTTGTGCGTCCGACAGTTTATTGTCTTGACTATAAAGAACATATTTACACTATAGATGCCAAAGAAACGACTCAAGAATACTATGAAGTATTTATATTTCTAGTTTAGCTCTGGTATTTATTGATAATGTGTTATGAGATAACTGTTTAAAGCTGAAAGCAATGATGAGCTGCTGGGCTTTTCAGGCATCAGTTAATTCCCTTTTAGGGTTACTATAGGTAACTTTATTGGCTACCATACTACAGCGTTACTGTAACCAACCCTGTTCACACTGTCCAACCAAATTCTAAACACTTTATTTCCATGTTCCTGGTCACTTTATCACTTTTGGAAAGACACATAATTCTCTATTTGCTTTGACATCATGAAGAGGAGGCTCTTCAGTTCAGCTCCCAGTGTAACAGCTGGCTCCTCTCCCCCGGGATCAGACCTGGTACTCACCCTGTCCATCCTCTTTGAACACCAGCTCTCTCTTCTCTGACTCATTCTCGTTCTTTCCACGTCGCCGATTCTTTCCTCCTTTACCTGTAAACAGAGTCAAAAAGATGTACGTTTACAACTCTCCATTCATTCAGTTCATCATCCCGCTCACTGGGTTAAAGGTCAATGGACGCAATCAATTAGCCTACTTCATTGTTAGCCAACAAAATTCATTCTTTGTCACACAATCGACCCATAAATACGTGTTGGTATCATTTTTATATAAGTAACGTTAGTGGTATTTCATAGTCCAGATGGGACGCTACAGAAGATAAGATAACGTTGAAGTGTGGTACACGCTGAACGATACTGAGCCACTTTAAGCGATATTTAAGAAACACCTGTGGCCTGGACCCTCACAGTACATCCCCATGTAAGTTAAATAAGACAGTAGAAACGACCCGGCGTTATCAGGGGTTAATTCCACAGAAACAAACCTGTCACAGGCCAAACCGGGGTGGGGTTTAACTAGCAGCTAGCCCATTAGCTGTACCGGCTAGCCGCGGAACTACACTGACAAACAAATACAAAGTATAAATCAGATTAATTTATCCAACATTGACTCCATCACTACCGCGGGAAAATCCATCCTCGGTTGGGTTGACTCAGGCGCCGTTAACGGTTCGGTAGCCGACTCTAAAGATGGTGCTAACTAGCGTTAGCCGCTCTGTGTCACGTTTTCACTGCGTGTCTCCGCGGCGGCTCGACACAATTAAACAAACACCGACACAGGAGAACACGCGGTGAATTGTTCCTGTGGCTCTTACCTTTATTCTTGGGCATATTCTTTCACGCCTTGGTAACGTTAGTCCCACTCGGTAGAAACGACAGGCCGTTAAACAGGAACTGTTTATAGTTGTCAGCGAAAGCTGAGATGTGAACTGAGCTAGTGAGCTACCGCTAATTCTTTCCGCCGGTCTGCGCATGCGCCTAACAGGGCGTTCAAAATGCCGTTGCTTTATTCATAAGTCACTGTTGACAGCTACAACAGCCAGTTAACTTATTGTCTTATGGCGGTTTAAGAACAATATGTGCTTAGGTAAATTAGATTTTCAGTTTATATCTGTTTGGATTATCTCTTTCCATTCACATATGCAGACCACGCAATGCTGATGGGTTATGGGTGCCTATTAATGGTGATTTCTAATGATTAATAGCCTTTATTATAACACAATTTAGCTATTAAACAAGTCATATCTGGAAGACAATAGCAGACTCAAACACAGGAAGAAGGTAGTTGTATTTAACGAATTAAACCTGAACAACTAAATAATTGGTGGACATTCAGTTTTTTCATCACAACTAAGAGACCAACGAATGCTGATTTTATTATCAGCAGTAGTTATCATCTACGACGGAGGATTAGGGCCACATTAAGGAAAAAAAAAATCATTAGCTTCGAGAATAAAGTCGTAATTTATGAGAATAAAGTCATAATTAATGAGAATAAAGTCGTAATTTATGAGAATAAAGTCGTAATTAATGAGAATAAAGTCGTAATTTATGAGAATAAAGTCGTAATTAATGAGAATAAAGTCGTAATTTATGAGAATAAAGTCATAATATTACGAGAATAAAGTCGTAATTTATGAGAATAAAGTCATAATTTTATGAGAAAAAAGTCGAAGTAAAACGGAAGTTGAGACGAGAAAAGGTGAACAGTTATGTCGTAGCCTATCTGTTTAATAAACTGTTCTGCTCACTGAGCTAACCTGTATGCAAACCAGATGTTAAAATGATAGGGCCTACATTATTTCATTTTTCAGTTAGTGCGGTTGCTTGGTCTGCGCTTGTCACTCGGGACCAAAATGTCTCCATGACTACCGGTTGAACTCTGGAAGCGCTGATTGATAAAACTTTTCATGATCACAAAAAAAAGCTTTCATGATGACTGAAGAGCCAGTTATAGCGCGGTATGTCTCGGTCCCGTTAGTTCCCGGTTAAACGTTAAACACAGGTGGACCTCTGCTGCTCGGTAATCAGCTGCTCCGGCTCCACCCGCGGACACAACGGACTCAGCGGACACGCACCGACCGGCTGCTCCGCTGCTGCTGCTGCTTCGATCGTTTGTGGAGACAGAGCTGCGTATGGACCGGAGCACCGGGCCGTCTCCCCGCTGAGTTAACCCGTCATCAACGACTACGGGAGCCCTTTTAGCTCAAACTTGTTGAGTTCGCCTGGCAGTTGGGTCGCACCAGAGTGCGGTTGCTTTCAGACATCAATAGTGCGCACCAGAGTTCGGTTGGAGCCGGACCGAGACCTCCTCCTCAGCCTGCACTAGTTTTGGTGGCACGATGTGCTAACACTGCAGGTGTGAAAGCACCCTTATTTATCAGTCGGACCCTGCAGTTGACCAGTTCCAGCCATTTCCCCCTCCACAAAAGCACTTCCTCCACGTCCGTCTGGTTCTTTCTTGTCCTAATACTTAGGCTATTATGATATGATGCCGATGTGCATCATGTTAACTCAGCGGGGAGACGGCCCGGTGCTCCGGTCCAATACATCCATGGTCCATACGCAGCTCTGTCTCCACAAAGGAAGCAGCAGCAGCGGAGCAGCCGGTCGGTGCGTGTCCGCTGAGTCCGTTGTGTCCGCGGGTGGAGCCGGAGCAGCTGATTACCGAGCAGCAGAGGTCCACCTGTGTTTAACGTTTAACCGGGAACTAACGGGACCGAGACATACAGTATACCGCGCTATAACTGGCTCTTCAGTCATCATGAAAGCTTTTTTTTGTGATCATGAAAAGTTTTATCAATCAGCGCTTCCAGAGTTCAACCGGTAGTCATGGAGACATGACGCTACAAGTTTGGTCCCGAGTGACAAGCGCAGACCAAGCAACCGCACTAACTGAAAAATGAAATAATGTAGGCCCTATCATTTTAACATCTGGTTTGCATACAGGTTAGCTCAGTGAGCAGAACAGTTTATTAAACAGATAGGCTACGACATAACTGTTCACCTTTTCTCGTCTCAACTTCCGTTTTACTTCGACTTTTTTCTCATAAAATTATGACTTTATTCTCATAAATTACGACTTTATTCTCGTAATATTATGACTTTATTCTCATAAATTACGACTTTATTCTCATTAATTACGACTTTATTCTCATAAATTACGACTTTATTCTCATTAATTACGACTTTATTCTCATAAATTACGACTTTATTCTCATTAATTACGACTTTATTCTCATAAATTACGACTTTATTCTCATTAATTATGACTTTATTCTCATAAATTACGACTTTATTCTCGAAGCTAATGATTTTTTTTTTCCCTTAATGTGGCCCTAATCCTCCGTCGTAATCATCAACACTAAAATGAAAATGATATATTATAGAATTATATTATATATATTATAGAATAGATGATCCCCCCACACACACACATACACACACACTTCATTCAGCATGCTGCCCGAAGTCACTTTATAAAACTCTTCAGGTGAATTTCCACACTGAGTTTAGCTCTAGCGCTTGTTATCCCTCCGCGGCACCAGGGGGCGCCCTGTCCCCCGAACTGCGACTAATGTTTTGTTTTTCCCCGGAGAGAGAATAGACATTTTGGGGGATCTCGGCAGCTGGATGAAGCCTCCTCCGCTCCTGCACCGAGCGAACGCTGATTTTCGTCCCGGACGATCACCGGCGCGTTACAGCCGTCTGCTTCCGCCGGTACCGAGCCCAGCGGGGCAAATAGACCGAGAGAGAGACGGAGGAAAGAGAGCTAGACCCCCTCGGCCTGAACCATCAGCCCCCCACCCCCCTGCTCTCCACCTGTCGGGGTTTGTTTTCACATAGTCTGGTCAACGAGGTTCCTGTGTGATGGCTGACTTCAGCAGCAGGGTCACGGTGAGTGTCTGCACCGTCCTTCCGCTGCAGCACACAGAGAAATGACACGCTCTTCGCTTCTCACTACTTTGTTACTTTACCCGTTAGTTGTGCGTATGTGAGTTGTCCACAGTGAGTCAGTAGTGTGTCAGTTAGTGCAGCATGTTCACCACCATAATAATAATAATAAAGGCACCAACTGTAATAGTAAGTGTTCCCCCCCCCATCTTCACATCTAAGTAGTGTAGTCTTGAGTACTAGTGCTAAAACTGGGAGGAATATTTTCCACTGTTTTCTTTTTTTTTTTTAAACACTTTATTTGTAATTCTCCAATTATCATATAAAACAATCATATTCTCTGTTTAACAAATAACAATAGAGAAACAATACTGACAATAAATAAAGACAGACCAAACCCAAAATCAACGTGACAAACTAGTCACAAACAACGGACAGGCAAAGACAAGAAAAACTAAACAAACTAAAAAATCATTCAGAGTTCCAGGTCCAGACCAGGTCAATTGTTGACAGGAGTTATTAGAGGGTCCCAGGTTTTGTGCAATCTGTTGATGGAACATCTGATCGGTTCTGCACAACGTCCCTAATCCAGTGGTGATGTGATGGAGGAGTAGCAGCTTCCATTAGAATAAAACCAAGCGTCTAGTTAATACAGAGGAAAAGGCAATGACCCTCTGTAGATGACGGGGGACAGATCCCGTTGGATCAGAAACCAACCAAAACCAGATTTCCACTGTTTTCTGACAGTTTACAGAGCCGTGACTGCAGTAAAGTGTGTGATAAAATGACTGAGATCAGCAGCAGAGTTTGTAGAAGGATGGATGAAGAGAGGCCGGTGACGACGGCCTCATGGAGCCCAGTGTTTCTTCCTTCAGTCTGAAGGTGTCAGGATGTCTTGTATAATCTCCTGTGTGAAAACGTAAAATGATATTTGTTCATCCTCTCAGACCTCCAGAGCTGCAGGAAACGGAAACTGGGACGGCGCCGGCGGGATGGACCAGATCACGGTGGTGAGGATAGACGACAGTCACATCGCAGAGGAGCAGTCTCACGTCCAGGGGAAGGGCAAAGACGGCGGTGACTTCTACGAGGTGGAGTACTCCTTGCCGACGGAGGAGGTGGTGGCGGCGGCGGCGGCGGGGGAGGAAGAGGAGGACAGCATGTACGTCATCGAGTATTCAAACCCAGAGGAGGAGGGAGAGAGCTACCAGTTCACCATGTCTGTGGACCGCTCGCTCCCCCACAAAAAGCCCGTCAGACTTCCTGTGGTGAGCGAAAACGCCAGAGCTCCTCTGCCCGTCATCACCAGGCAGAGACGACCGAAGAGGAAGATGATGACGGAGGAGGAGGAGGAAGAGGAAGAAGAGGATGAGGAGGTGGTCAAAGTCCTGAGCAACAAGAGCGTGTTGGAGTTTGGAGAGGACTTGGAAGACATGATGCGCTCAGGGAAACTGGTGTGCTCGCTGTGCCCGCCGCCCGGCCGGACCTTCAAGAGGGCGGCGGGTCTGGCCGTCCATCTGAAACAGATGCACCTGAGGGAGGGCAAGAAGACCTTCTTCTGTACGTCCTGCAATCAGAGCGTCCGCACTCAGATCGAACTGGACTCGCATACGCGGCGCCACGCCAACCACTACGCCGTCTTCACCTGTCTGCTCTGCGCGGCGGGGACGGAGGACGAGACGGAGACGCGGGCGTCCGGCTACAGAGGGTCCAGGCGGGGCCTGAAGAAACATCTGGAGAAGGAGCACCCGGGCGTCGTCCCCCGCTGCAACATCTGCAACAAAGGCTTCAGGACGCTGGCGTCCTACCTGGCCGACCAGTTCCGGCACGTGGGCGTGTCTCCGTACTACTGCGCCCAGTGTCAGATCTACGAGATGACGGAGCGGGGTTTGAGCGTGCACAACAAGAACCACAACAACAAGAAGAAGAGGCAGGAGGTTCTGGAGAAGCAGCCGCCCGCCGCTCCTCCCACCGCCGCCGATAACTCAGCCACAGACGACTCGGACTTCTGACCCCGTAGAGTCCGGTCTGGTCCTGTCCCGTCAGACTGAAGCAGCGCCAGCTCAGACAGATCCGCGGCCTGGTCGGACCCGAACTCTGGACCAGAACACGACTGGTTGGACACGTGACCACAGCGGCGTTGATTCCACAGAGCAGAGTCTCCATGTTCACCTCACACCCAGTGTAACTCAATATTTCCTCTACAGTTTTCACAGCCCTCCATTTTTTTAGGAGGCTTTTAAAGGGATAGTTCAACATTATGGCAAATTGGCCCATTGCCATAACCCCTATAGTCATAGCAGTAGGTTCGTTACCTGTAATTGTCAGTTCAAGCTACTTTTAGAACGGCGGAGCAGAGCCGTGAGCTGCTCCGCTACGCTACAGAGGCTCATGGGATTTCTTGGTTTCCCTCATCAAATACACAATCCAACAACTCCAAAACGCTCTGGTGGACAAGTTGTGAGGTAAATTAATGCAAAATCACTGATGCACGTTTCCGTTGGGGGCAGTTTTTCGACAAGCAGTCTGTATTTCCCTCTAAAACAACTCTGTGTGGTAACATTGTGTTATTATCTCATAGTGTGGTGAATGTGCAGGTCACAACTTGTCCACCAGAGCGTTGTGGAGTTGCTGGATTGTGTATTTGATGAGATTGATGAGGGAAACCAAGAAATCCCATGAGCCTCCATAGCGTAGCTCTAAACAGCTCACGGCTCTGCTCCACCATTCTAAAAATAGCTTGCACCGACAATTAAAGGTAACACACCTGGGCCAATTTGCCAAAATGTTGAACTATCCCTTTAATGTGAAAATCCATCAGGTGCATTTAGTCTGTTTAGTGTCATAAAGGCCAAATGACTGGAACCTTGATGATTTGTGTTGAGACCGTGATGTGACTGGATGTTGTCGGCTGCAGCTGTTTGCCTCAGTCTTTCTGTTTGCTTTTTTTAACCTGATCCTTTTGTTTAAAACACTGAGGGATTTTTGAATGAGAGTTTTATATTTCTAACAATACCATAGTCTGTGTCATTTGACAGAGTGCCGTCCCTGTAGCGTCCATCAATGTCCTGTGTAAAATAAATCCAGTTTTATTCTCAGACTCAGCGGGAAAAGAAAGAAAATGAAGTTTTTCCACAGCCAGAGTTGCGTTTCAGTTGTTTCTCACATGTTTCAGCAGCAGGTCCCAAAATCAAAAGACACACAGCTGCACAATGTGATAGAGCCCAGTGATATCAATCAATATATAATTGAGAGCCCTCAGGTTTATTCCCACAGATGGAGATCCACTGAGGACGAGTGTCTGGTCCTGTCTGTCTGTCCTTCACAAATTTGGATTTAAAAACTTACAGACGTTACATCCAAACACTTAAATAGATGTAGAAACTAACTTTTTTAAAACTCTTCAGAGATCTGAGTTTCTGTTTGTGAAAGTTTTGGAGGATAAAGCGAGTGTTAAAGGTGCATTAACTGAGTTTGGGCAGAAACACTGAGATCTGTTTTCAACAATCATTTAATATGAGTTTTAATGTTTTTATTTCTGACATGAAAATATGTTTTGATTAAAAAAGAAAATCTTTGTTCCATCCACATTAGTTTTTTTACTTGTGCAGTTTGATTTGTCTCTGCAGCCTCATTCATGTCTTTTTTAATGTTCTTATGTCATTAAAGGGAAACACCACTGATCCCTCAGCTCTGGCTTCATTCTCTGCTTTTGCCTCTTTAGTGGAACTGGAATCAAACCTCAGTTCAAACAAACTGATTATTTTCATTCTAAATCTGTTCTGTGAAATGATGTACACGCCCCCCGTCGTCTAGGTTACCTGTGCTCACCTGGATGTGCGTTCAGCTGTGTGTGTCAGTCTCCCTCCAGATGTGAAGTGTCTGAGCTGGCGTGTTTAGTGACCGCAGGATGAATCCTACTGGTTCCAGACTCTGGGCTCCAGACCTGCTTTACTATCCTCAGTCATCATTTCACACATGATGTGAACTGAAACAATAAACACGACTTCATCAGCTGATGAGCTCTGATCTGGATCAGTAAAGCTGGTTTGGTGGTCGGGCTTCAGTTGTTTCTGTTTTCATTGAATTTCAGACTGTCCCACAGAGGAGCCATGTGGCTGCAGGTTGGTGTGAGCAGCAGCGCACCAGACCTGACTCATTTAATCAACTGATCTCCGCCCTCAGGCAGCTGATTGGTCAAACTGTGAGCTCTGTGATTGGTTGGAACAACCTGGACCTGCCTGACCAACAGAGTGCAGTGAGCAGTCAGTCATCTGTTATTGATTATCCTTTTTATTTATCATTTTAATAGAAAGTCCAACTCTCACTGCAGGTACAAAAACAGAGAGCTGGCGTAGCAGCAGGGCTGAATGCGTCTCTGACTGGATCAGAAAGAGGAGGAGGAGGAAGATGGAGAGAGAGAGAGAGAGAGAGAGAGAGAGAGAAAGCTATTCCCCTGTTTATAATTACAGAAAAAAAGAATCATTCCTTTTACATTCCTTTATCCCAGAGCTGTACATGGAGAGACGAGGCAGAGATCAACACTTATATATTTCATTTGATATAGAAAATAAAAGAAAGTCAAACATTTGTGTCGGAGCCGTGACGTTTTGTCCCTTTATGTTGACAGACGTCCACGCGAGCGCAGGGAGGGACGAGCAGTTTTCAATCATTCACCTACACAGAATCATTCATGTTCATGTTACAGATGCACCACTTCTGGAGCAAGAGGAAGTAGCTTTTTTCTTTTGTTTTGTCTTTATAAGGTCAGTGCTCGCTGATTGTCTTCAGTCGTCCTCCTCGCCGACACGGTTGGTGTCCCCCCACCTGGACGCAGCAGGTGTGGGGAGGTTTTTGCAGCAGAGGCACACACAGGTAAGGAGAGAAGGCAAAGCACAGAACAGACGCCCTGAACACTGGAGACGCAGCAGGATGAGATCACACAGCTCACACTCAGCAGCTCACCGTGTGATGTGTTGGTCCGAGCTAAAGGAGCAGTTCACCCAAACTACAGAGAAACCCACACTGAAGGCAATATCTGCATGGGAAACCTTCAATCTTATCTCACTGTCATGGAAACAGTGTTAATTATCAGTTTATTGTGTGATCATCTGAACTCCAAATAAGTGACTGAGAGCTGCAGCACCACAGAGACTTGGATTAAAATGTTGATTTGCTTCATTTTGTGAAACATACTGAGATAATGTTGTCTGATTGGGTCAAGTGTGAACAACACACACTTCTACAACCTGTGACGAAGCAGGCTGGAGGTGAATAGTCAGCTGATTCTTTTGAATTTGGACAAATCTGACTCAGATTTCCGCCTCTAGATGAAAATAAAACAGAGAATTATTCACTCTTCCACACGGCACTGTGAGGAGTTTAGAGCTCATTAGAGCTCAGAGGTGGTGAAAAATCTCCCATGATGCAATGTGTAACCTTGAAGTGGTCTTGTTTGAGTGGTTTGGGTGAAGTAACTCCTTAACTCCTCCTGACTTGGTTACATGACAGGTAGATGTGAATGTGGTTTCTCTGCTACACAGCTGAGTTTAAAGGGTTTAGCAGACAGACGCCCTCTGCTCACACACACACACACACACACACACACACACACACACTGACTGTAGACATCTGCTTGGACAATAACGCCACCACTCACTCGAGTGGACGACACTGAAGAGATGAACGACCACAGAGACGAAGCGCAGCGTGAGCGGTCTGAGCCTGTGTGTCCTGCTCACCTCCCATCACTCACATTTGTGTGCTTTTTTTTTTTTTCTTCTGTCCCCCCTCCTTCCTCCTAGACATAGAAAACTGCATTGTCTTGATTCATAGAAACCTGAGTTGCTCGACGTGTTTGTATTTACAGTTCAGCTCCGTGTGGGCTGCACATACAGAGATGATGGGGCGGCTCCTACAGAAGGTTCAAGTGTTCTCAGACCAGCGGCGGCGGCGGCGGCAGGAAGCTGGCTCCTTTCTTTTGGCTCCATCCAATATGTTGTGGGCTGGTTGGTTAACGAGCTCTGAGCTAAGTCCTGCTGTTTGTTTGGTGTGGCTGCTGCCGGTCTGGAGAGTGATGCACCCACACGTCCTCTCGTCACCCGTCTCCTACAGTTAAAGCCATGTAGTAGCACCTGAAGCCTCAGAGTGTTTCTTCAACCTCAATTTAGATTCACTGACACGTTAAAGCTGCACAAGGCAAGATCTCACTCTCACTCAAGATACTGTTGATTCTCATTTGCATAAATTACGTTGAGCTCTGGAGGTTAACACTGAACTTTAAAGGGTTAGTTCACCCAAAATTCAAATTTCACTCATTATCTACTCACCCTCGTGTCGACTAAGAGCTGTGAGAATTTTCAGAGTCCTCCGTTCCTCCTCTGAGTTACGGGGGGGTCCGCGCAACAGTATTTGTCCATATAATGGTTGTCAATGGACACCAACTTTCTTCGTCCAAAAAGACCAAATAGAGATCCAAATACCTCCATACTGCTCGTCTGTAATGTCCCTCGTGTATTGAAGCCCCAACAAACTCTGAAAATTCTCACAACTTTTAGTCGACATGAGGGTGAGTAGATAATGAGTGAAATTTGAATTTTGGGTGAACTATCCCTTTAAGAGTAAAACTATACGACTTTGTTTGTTTTTCCACCACTTAATTTCCTCCTTATATTGTTGCCACTGCCAGCACTTTGCATAAATGTAGTCAAGTGCATCAAGTTATATTAATATTCAGGCATGCTGTGGCCACCAGGGGGCGGTCACAACCTGAACTTGCCTTGTGAAGCTTTGAAGTGAAGCTAAAAATGTAGACAGTGTTTGTTCCCTTTCATTGATGAGATTCTTCTCACATGTTGAGAATGGCTGAAAAAACAAAAAAACAAAACAAAAAGAAAATCTCTATCTTTATCTGTTTCACCTCTCACACTGAGGATGGTCCTAACAGCTCACTGTTATTTAAATGACAAGTCTGGTCATTCTATATATTTTTCTTCTTGTCACCAAATCCCATAAACCAAACCAACACTGACACAGCATAGCTTTGTAGATAGTTCTCTGCAAACACCCCATCTCCTCCTGTTTGTTTGATAAAAAACTAAAAGATTAAAGTTTAAGAGTCAACTCGACAAACTGTTGGTTTTGGTTTTTCCATCAGATTTGTCGACAAACACTAAAATCTACAGCTGCCGGTGACTTTTCTCTACGTTTCTGGGCTGGTGGCCAATTGACACTTTGACTCAAACAGAATAATGTGTAGAGACTGTTGGACTGAGGTGATTTTGTTTTGTTCATCACCTAAAAGGTTAAATACTTTGAGGCCGGACGTCTCCGACTTTGAAGCACTGAAGTTCATTTTCTGAACAAATCCTGAGACTTGTCTTCATTCAGAAACATCAGGAACGACCAGATGTTTCCCCTCTCACACTAAGATTTTTGGAGATTTTCAGGCAAATCTGAAGAAACACGTCTGGAGGCTGCTCTGCTCGCTGAGGTGAACGTTCCTATGCGCTGCTTCACGCCCTCTGTCCTGTTCTGTAGACGCCGTCATCTCAGAGGCTACTTGAGGTTGAAATGCAGGATCTACAGCTACGCACGACTGTGACGCCACTATAATAACATGATCCTAGCTCTTTAAATGCATACATTAGATTACTGTGTTCCTATGTTCAGATTCCCCCCTGTTGAAGTAAATAAATACAGTACTTTCATTTTCCTGACACGCTGATTGTCCAAAGCAAAAACGCCGCAGGAGGACTCGGCCTCCGCGGCGGGAAAAGAGTCGACGGGTCGTCGTTACAGCTGAGTCCGCCGTCGATCAGTGACACCACAGCTGAGACTCTACAGTAAGACAGCAGAAGATCCAATCGGAAGAGTCCATTAAGGTGCAGGACAGGGAGGGGGAGGCAGGGGAGGGGAGGAGGGGGGGGTCAGTGGCGCTCTCTGTGCTCCTATTTGGCGTTAGCGGTTCCCAGGTCCATCAGTAGTCTGTCCCGCCGGACTGGACTGGAGTGGACAGGAGGGGGGGGGGTGGTCCGGCGGAGGTCAGATCGAGGTCAGAGTTGATGGGAGGAGGTGGAGGAGGGGGGCAGTTAAAGGTCACAGAGCGGTGGAGGTGATCTTCTTCACCCCCCTCCGCTGGGCCAGAGTGGAGCAGCCCACCGGCTCCAGGACCGGGGGGACGTTCCTGTTGAGGGCTGAGTAGGTGGCAGCCATCGCTCCCTGCAGGGGGGGGGCACAGGGTCAGGGTCAATATTTAACTGTACTGATCTGACACAGTGTTGCTTAAATAGATCAACATTCATGTTTTGGGTTAGGGTAATGAAGAGAAGAAGAGTGGAGGGGCTTTTTGCCTTTATTGGATGGCACAGTGATACCGACAGGAAAGGCTTCATCCTTTCTTCGCATTCATCTTCACGCTTTTATTGTGAAATGCTTTTAATCTGCTTTGTGCCTGGGGTGAACTGGATTAATGCTCTGCAGCATGTAAATGTCTGTGTTGTTTCCATAACAACTAACAGGGGGCGAGGGAATAATACGTCCAGCAGCAGCGGTCCGGTCTGAGTCACGTCCAGCGCCGCCGCCGCTGCTGCAGATTTTGGGAGGATTTAGAGGATTGTTCCCAGCACCAGTCCAACAGGAACAGGACGTGACCAGCCTGGTTCATACAGTGTGTGTGTGTGTGTGTGTGTGCGTGTGCGAGCGTCACCTTGACGAGGTGCGGCGCGTCCTGCCTGTTGAGGGTGTACTTAGGCAGCTGGTCTCTGTGTGTCACCCAGGGGTGTCGGAGGACCTGGCCCGCTGTCAGCCTCTGGTGGGGGTCCACATGCAGCATCTTAGACACCAGGTCCTGAGGACAGAGGTCACACAGTCAACGTACAGTCAACAGAGCCTGAGCTTCCTGGGAGAGGAAGAGGAGCAACGTGTCCTCACCTTGGCCTCAGCAGAGACAGACGTCCAGTATCCTCCACTGAGTGAGAACTTCCCACTGCCGATACGAGCCAAGATCTCCTCTGGAGTGTCCTCAGGACCGTTGGCAAAGGGAGTGAAGCTGGAGACAGAGGAGGGGACGGAAGGAGCAGGAGAGGGAGACAAAGATTATTTTAAAAAAAAACTTATATAGGATCAGAAAAAAATGTCAGATTAATCAGTGATGAGACCACTAATTGAACAAACTCTTTTAAACTGATTTATTTAATATAAAGTGACATCAGCAGCAGATTAGATGAGTCAGCACCAACCCTGTCAACATGGTGTAGAGCAGGACGCCCAGACTCCAGATGTCACAGGCAGCATCGTAACCCTGCTTCTTCAACACCTGACACAAACACACACAGCAGACACATTAACATCGGGGACAAAGAGCTTCAATACACACCTAGAAAATGATGTCATTTCAAACTTTCAGGCACACATTTATTTATATACTTGAACGCCTCACAAGACATACAACTTCAGACTGAGCTGTGAAATCCTGAGATCCAGAAACACATCACCACAAGTCAAGTAGAAAACATGAACACATTAAATTCACCACGTCCTCCCTTCAACCTGGCAGCTCATGTATATCTCAATATGAGGAGTTCAAATGATCATCTGACATCAGTATAACAGTGGCGGGGACACTGGCAGGGACGTGTCCCCACTGTGGGACAGGTGACCTACCTCTGGAGCCACAAAGTTAGCGGTGTAGCACGGTGTCATGAGCAGGCCGTTCTCCGCTCTCAGCTGTTTGGCGAAGCCGAAGTCACAGATCCTGATGGACTCGGCGTTCCCGCTCTCGTCCACGTAGAGGATGTTACTGGGCTTCAAGTCTCTGTGCACCACCTGCAAACACACATGCCAAACCAACTTTTACATAACATAACTTTATATTATTTACACTGTTTTGCCGAACTGGGAAATTTGTTTGTGTTCTGAAAATGCTTTAATTTGGTTTGTGTAGATGAAAGCCTTTTGTCTTAGATCACAGGCTTCCTTTTAGTGGTGAGAAGATGAAGTACCCAAACTGGGTTTTTTTTAAAGGCAACCAAACAGTTAGAGTAAACAGAGACGGACGCCTTTGTATCACTCTTAACTGTCATAGCAACATTAAAGGAAATGTTGCAAAAACATTTCAGTTAGATCAGTTGTGACATCTGCAGTTATTTCTCAATGTGAACTTTAATGGCGAGGACAGCTGAACTACACAAAACAAAACTTCCAATAATAAATAAAGGAAAAATAAATGGGGTTTAAATTGAGGAATTGAAAAGTTAAACTCTTTATTTTGTACTTTTTTTCCTGTAATTAGAGCTGAACTACACATTTCTTTCAGGAAGCTTTTCAGAGTCATTATGACAGAGCAGAGCTGACACTTGACTTTCTGTGCTTCCTCTTACTAATCACTCCCACATTTACCCACTCACTGCTTCCTTTAGCCTGTCACTGGGAAACACACCTAATTAATTCAGCGTGAATTCTACCAATGAAATGACGTGTTTCTAATTAAATGCACCTCTAGCACTGAACAGCTGTAATTATGAGTGAACAGCTGTAATCTGTAGAGCACACACACACACACACACACACACACACATACACACAGCCCAACTTCCACTGTCTGGTCTCCCTGTCGTACATGAAGCATCATGAGAGTCCAGAATCAGGCGGTTCGGTGACGTGACGTACCCCCTGCACGTGCAGATACTCCAACGTCTTGGTGATGGTGTAGAGAACAGCGCTGGCCTCCCTCTCTGAGAAAAACTTCTGTCGGAGGATCTTGTCCAGCAGCTCGCCTCCTTTCATCAGCTCCGTCACCAGGAACACCGAGCGGCCGTCGTCGTACACCTACGACGTGGAAACACATCCACGCACACTGAGTCACTACAGTTTAGTCACCGGCTGCTCTGCTAATGAACTCATCCACTCACAGTCGTCACATTTCACTGAATGTCACAGTTTCAGGCTGAAAATAAAGATTAGAATAGTTTGAACATTAATTATAAATATTTGGCAACTACTTAAATAATTGAGCCACTTTTTCTTCTAATCGCTAAGGATGATTTTCACAGTTTTCAAAAGACAGATTAATCAATGAAATAATCAACAAATGTACTGATAATTACTCAACTCTGTATATCGGTGCAAGACTTCACTAACAAAACACTGAGAGAGAGAATGTGTGGTGAATATGTAAAAGTGTGAAAATTCTCTTATAGTTGGATTTCAGTCTCCAAATGTGTCCAAGACCAAAGTCATTCATATATAATGAAATGGTTTCAGATGAATTCCATGATTTAAGGTAGTCTGGTGTAGATGACTTGTCGAGCTCTTGATCTATTGCTGTATAAACCTCATCTGATTATGATAGATGACTCTGGCATATGATGAAAAGAAGAGAAAAATGTGTGGAAAAAAATTGAGAATGATCATTGTTTGGATTACAGATACTTGCAATTATGACATTTTTATCATGTAGTGAAGTGTTGATAATAACACAACGCCCTTCTGATCGCTGACTTTAGAGTAAGTGGGATATTTCTGCTTATTAAAATTGTGAAATTCAGAGCGCCACAGCAGCAGAGAGGAAGTAAAACACAGATGTACCGATTTGATAATGAATCAACTAAAACTAAAAAAAACTCCTGAAAACCACTTTCTTTCAAAAACATGAATGCAGATAAAACTGTTTGTTGTTACTGGAACTGATGCAAGTGAGGAAATGTTCACCCAGCAGCAAAATGATATTTTTAACTCTAATTAAGAGTGAGTCAGAGATACAGTGAAAGTCGAGTGAAGCCATTAGAATCGAAACAGGGCATTGTTTCTTTATCTGTCTAGTGGACACACAGACAAACTCTGTGGTGAGTGATGAACGTAACAGTTCAACACCTTAAAGTGAAGACAGCAGATGTTCACAGTGAGACGCTGAGGGTGGATTTCACTTGAATCATACAAAACCGTAGATTAGTGACCATTGGTTGTGTGACTCACGTCCTTGAGGGTGATGATGTTAGGGTGCTGTCCATATCTCAGCAGGATCTCCACCTCCTCCGACGGGTCTCTCTTGGCCTTGTTGATGATCTGTGAAACGGACAATCGGACGTTAACGGCGTTGAAAAGCAGGAAGTAGACGTTACACTGCAAACCACCGTGCACGGATGCCATGTGTCTTTTTTTCTTCTTCTTTTTTTTACCTTGACTGCGTACTCCATGCCGGTTCCTTTGTGTATGCCGCGTTTACAGATGGAGTAGGAGCCAACGCCAATGTCCTCTTTGATCTCGTAGGCGTCTGAGAACTGTGATGTGCTTCGGTGCAGCTGCTACGTACAAAGACACAAAGATAAATATTATATCAGTGTTGATAACTGAGGGTGTTACCGTGTCGCTTCGCAGGAATAAGCACTTTTGTGGGTGGGTGTTGTTTGGACGTGTCCTATTGAAAGCTTTTGATGACGGCTATTTATTTATTCATTACAAAATAATCTCAAACTGACGTCCACTTATTGGCTCTTTCAGGAGCTTTCAAGCGCATCTGGCACATTATCAGTAATCTACAGTCTTTCAGCCTCAGACACTTGCACGACCCAATTGGAGTTACTCACTAATGCTCTGGAGTTAATGATCAGCAAACTGGGAGAATAATGGAAATGATTTCTATTTCAGTTTTTATGTGTCCCCCTTTCCTTTCACTCTGCAGCAACACCAATTCCTGCTATGAATGAAGCTGCACTGCAGTTACGGTCCAGTGTTCATGTGTTGGTCCACTCATTACTGTTGTTGCACCATAGGGGCTGATGACAATGTGACAGCATTATGTCTCAGGCCCTGTTCAGGCCTGCTGTTGACATTTACCTTCAGTGAAGTGGTCAGCTCTAAATACAAACAGTTCACACCCAAGGCCACTTGTGATTGGATCTCACTTCCCTGCTTTACATGCAAATAAACAGATGCATTGTTTTTAGCCAGTTTTAGTTGGTGTGTGTGAATGACGGAGAGCAAGGAAGTGAGGGAGAGACGGAGAGATATAGAAATGGACAAGGAGGAGTTCAATAAATTACTGTGGGTTAGGGTTATAAAATGAATAGCTGCATGTCAACATTTTGGCTAAACAGTTGGCCCATTGGACAATTTCACCACTTTCCTCCATAGACAGGACCTTTTCAAACGAGACCGTTTCATTTAAATCACTCCCGCCTTCTGTCTTTGAACATTGTCGGTCCGGCCCACACATCCACTGATTGGCTATTTTACATACTTCCATACTGCATACTTCCATACTCCATACTACATACTAATCGATCATACAGTATGAGAGCTTCACACTGCCGCAGAGCAATGCATTTCGCTCCTGCCCGAGCGGGCATTTCTAATAAACTCTGAATTTCTTGGTTTCCAGGCGAGAAAGTCATCAAACTCATTAAATACACAATCCAACAACTCCACAACGCTCTGGTGGACAAGTTGTGACCTGCACATTCACCACGCTATGAGATAATAACACAACCTTACCAGACAGAGTTACTAGGGGCAGTTTTACAGCAAGCAGTCTCTGCATTTCCCTCTAAAAGAACTTCGTATCGTAATGCTCCGTTATTATCTCATAGCATGGTGAATGTGCAGGTCACAACTTGTCCACAACAGCGTTTTGGGGCCCGGCTCATTTAAAGTATTGTCCTTAACCGGAGAGTTTATTGGTGTATGAGGTGTTTTCTGTGCGTAGACTGACCCCAAGGCAGCACTGCTACTGTGTTGTTTTGATGAGGGAAACCAAGAAAGCGCCCGTAGTATAGCTATGAGCAGCTCACAGCTCTGCTCCACCGTTCGAAAAATAGCTTGCACTGACAATTAAAGGTGACAAACCTACTGCTATGACTATAGGGATTATGGCAATGGGCCAGTTTGCCAAAATGTTGAACTATCCTTTCAATCTATTTGAAATAGTAGAGGACATCAGGAGAGTCGTTGCTCCTTCAGTGTGTTCAGGATGTGTTTGTGTTCACTCTGCTGAAAGAATGAAGTCCTGAGTGATCAGCTCTCAAACGTGTTTTACTGCATCTTGGATGCATTCACTCCTCAACGTAGAACTGATCACCAGAGACAGATGTTAACTTCTGGCCTGTACAGGGGCTCCGGGCACGTCTGCTTATTCATTGTTCACAAGTGTCTGACGGCTTGTTTTACAAGTGATATCAAGGTCTACATCTATACAACCAGTGGGTGTTTGTACCTGAACAATAGCATTGGGTAGTGGTTGTGTTTCCTCCTCTGTTATGGCCACAAAACTGAATCCTCTGAACAGCTGGTGGGCGTTGGCGCTGGGAGGAACCCCTGGAGAGTCTGAGACAGACACGGGAACAGCTGTTAATCCTCACCGCTCAATCAAATGAGACTTCATTGAGAATGTAGTTCAGTGTTGAGTAAAGAGGAGGAGGAGGAGGAGGTGAAGTGACAGTCAGGCACCTCTGGGTGTTTTAGCTGTGAACTCTGGATCAAAATAGAAAGTGTCGTCAGGTCGTCCTGCAGCCGGCTTGAAAGGAGGGGGGATCTCTCTGCGGAAGAGTTTCTGTGGAGAGAGGAGAGCCAGGACCAAACACAGTCAAGACATAATAATGAAAGAAATATATTCAGTCCATGTTTGCTTCTGTGTCTGTGAGCGAAAAACACTGACATTCCAGTCGATGGTGCTGAAGAACTGGTGTCTCTTGATCTCTTCTACTCCATCTGGTCCAGCCCCTGCAAAGAGACACACGAGCAGTGAGTCCAGAGCAGCACGCGACAGACCAGCAGGGGGCAGAGTGACACACCGCTCTGTAGATCACAGCATCACTAACCCCCACAGACAAACACTGAGCCACTGACAGAGCCCACTGCTTCCTGGTGAATCCTTTAAAGAACACCTCATTCTATCTTTTTTTATTGTTTAATTAAGAGACAGTTATTAAGAAACAGCATTTGCTGATTTCACCATTTTCAGCAGCAGATTTATTTGTCACTGTCTCAACATAATGTACTTAAAATAAAAAGAATTGTCTGATAACCCCGGTCTCCACTGAGAAGATACTGTTCAAGTTCACTGAGCCTGAGTTACAGACAAGTGACTATTCTGACTGTAACTGGACCTTAGGTGTGGAAAACACTTTGAAGCCACAGGTCAGAACCAAGTGCAGCTGCTGCAGTGATGTGAGGATCCTAACATACTTTGCACAGACACAATCAGGTCTAGGTTGTGTTGGGATTGACTACAACAAACAGAAAGCAGCGCTAGCAAAAGAATAAGTAGGCCTACTGTAGTGAGTCAAGGATGGATGGAAGATGGTGTGTGAGCATGTGTGTGTGTGTGTGTGTGTGAGTTCTTCTAAACTCCTAAATGAGCCGCGGAAGGCTTTCGTGTGATTACACTGGAAAGAGTGAGAGTGAAATCCACCTCCTCCTTGTTTTCTGTAGTGACTCAATACCAACAGTGTCCTGCTTTATCTGGAGGAGGTGAGCGACTGTGTCTTAAGCTGTGAGGCGCCTTCATTGATTCAATCAGGGAGCAAATGATGCACTTGGCTGCAGTTCAACACAAAGCAGGGAGAAAACAGTGAGTTGGACCTAATCTGTTGGCAGGGTTGCGCTTGAAAAGGTTCCTGAGGAGACTCTGAGCTTCTGAACTCAAGAACTGTGGCATCCCCAGCTTGGCCCTGCGAAGACACAGAAAGACACAGAGGGGGGGGTGAGGCTGAAGGCTGTGGGTTACTGCTGTCATCAAATGTCCATATTGCATATCCAAAATGAAAGTATCTGAAAGACTAGACGATAATATGTCTCACACACAGGAAACACAGTCAGCAGAGTACAGAGAGTCTGCTCAGCAGTTTCTCCAGTCGGAGGGTGAGAGAGACGACAGAGGAAACAGGAGGGGTTAATATTTCCTCTGCTTTGTTTTTTCTCTCTCATTATCTCAAACATAATTAGACTTTCTCTCTTCTCTTCTTCCAAATCTTCTTTCTCCTCCTCTGTCCCCTCCCTCACTGTTATAAATGGATACCAGCACACTTCCAGTCCACCCCTCCTATCCCTCCTCTGCTCTGTCCATCCTCATCCTCCTCTCCCTCCTGAGAGCTGCACTTTATCTCCTCTATTATAAATCCTTCACTTCCGCCTGGGCTGATTCTGTGGAGGGGGGCATCTCCCGCTGTCAGTCTCTCTCTGATGTACAGTACGCTGTAATAAAAGCTGTTAGGTGGCGACTATATCAGACTTTTCCGGCAGTGTGGAGCGTCTTACTTGAGGATCATGGTCATGGTCTCTTTCCGGTCTTTTCCCTGAAACGGCAGCGTTCCCGTCAGCATCTCAAACTGGAAGAAAGAGAAGACAACACCACCACAGTGAGATTCATGTGTCTGACACTCAGCTGATGCTGTAAACTCTGGAGGTTACAGGCTTAATGCAAGAAAAAATAGATAAATAAATTATACATGCATACAACAATATAATAATATTCATCTCAATGACGAACTCCCAGTACAAGTACAATGTCCTTCTGTAGCTTTGTTACACATAAGAACACAGTGTAAAGATTATATAATATTATTATTATTATTAGTGTTGTGTGACAGTGACTGTGTAGTGCCAACTATGTAGACTATACATCATAGATTGTAAGATACAGTATATAAAATACTCCTCAATAAACTGTCTGTAATTACTGGCCTCAAATCAAGTTCATAACAGATGCTGGAAAAGTAAAATTGAATGAAATGGCTGAAACTCTTCTAATACCCCTGAACTAAAAGAGTGGATCAACATTATGGTTAAAACAGCTTCATATGAAGTTATGCTCAACAATCTGGGACTTGTTTTGGACTCACATCACATTGACTGATGAACCTACAGCTTCAATACCTTTCCTGAGTGTATCCATCTGTTGTACTATGCTCTACAGCTATGTAAATGCATCAATATGTCCTCTATACATCATTTACGTATATGGTACTTTTATTTTATTGTATTCTTATTTTGACATTCCACTGATGCTACATGTAATGTGCATAAGATGTAAAATGTTCTACTGTCAAAAGAAATAAAAACTTGAATTACAAAAAAAGAAACTCTTCTAATAACTGATTCATGGAGTGATTTTAAGCAGATATACCAAATTATCTTTAGGTCCAAGTTCTTCACTTTGAAAATATAATATTTTTCTTTGTTTACAGTTTAAAGCAGATAAAACAACTGTCATCTTAATTGGAAATCAAATTATTATTTGCAGCCCAATTTCCAATTTAAAAACTAATGATCAAACACTGATGTTTAAAAAGCTCAATCTCCAAATCTATTTCAATTTTTATTCCAGGTTTTTTTTAAATATGCGGACAGAATGCAAACAGCATCAGAACTTCTCCACTGTGTTTCTTTAAAGGGATAGTAGCATTTTTTTAAAGTGGGGTTGTAATATCTACAAATAGCCCCTAAGTACTTTAATTGCAGTAGAAGACTCTCTGCACTCCTCCCGTTAGCAACGCCAGCCCATAGCCCTGCCTAGAGATTTACAACATACAGTGTTGTGAATGGACCCAAAGAAACGGCCTATTTTCGCAGCCTACAAGATGTTTTACGTGAAAAAAAAAAAACACAGTTCCATTGTTGCTATAATATAATTTTTTCCAGCCCCTCAAAGTGCAGGACAAACGCAGTGTATGTTGTAAATCTCTGGGCAGGGCTATGGGCTGGCGTTGCTAACAGGAGGCGTGCAGAGAGTCTTCTACTGCAATTGAAGTACAGTACTTAGGGGCTATTTGTAGATCATACAACCCCACTTTAAAAAAATGCTACTATCCCTTTAAGGCGTTACACCTTCACATTTCACTGTGACCAGACTATTTGAGGCCTAGTTAATTATCAAACTAACCCTAACCCACACAATTAGCAGGGAGCGTCATGACAACCTTCCCTCCCTGCAGCCTGTGGGCCTGCGCTGTGACCAATGAGCGAGCAGCGTCCCCCTCACCATGAGCACGCCGTACGACCACCAGTCGGCGCTGTGTGTGTGTCCTCGCCTGTTCACCACCTCGGGAGCCATGTACTCCACGGTGCCGCAGAAGGAGTAAGCTTTGTTCTCGTGGTCTATTGACTCTTTGCTGAGGCCAAAGTCTGAACACACACAAACCAGAGAGTTATCTTCATTTACAGCAGTGGGAATATGATATGCAAACAGACCTCGGTGATAAAGTGTGGCACGCAGCGTCTGAAATGAACAACCGAAGCAGACACACACACACACACCAGAGGAAACAGAATCTTTCAAGTGTTACATTACGCACCGGTCAGCTTGATGTGTCCCTCCTCATCCAGCAGGATGCTGAAACAACAGAAATGCTTTTTGTATTCTGAAGGAAATGTCTGGAGGGGAAAAATGCAGCATGACTCGGAGTCTGAGTCTGAGTGTATGTGAGTGTGTGCCTACTTCTCAGGCTTGAGATCTCTGTAAATGATGCCGAGGCCGTGAAGGTGATCGAGAGCCAGAGCGAGTTCAGCCAGGTAAAACTTCACATCCTCCTCTGTGAACATCACCTGCAACACAACACTATTTAAGTTATTGTTGCACTGAACGTCACAGCATACTGTACCTTTCTACCACTGCTGTTCAACATCACCACCTCGTGAACATAGTGCTGTATATTCATGTTAATGGACGGTGACATTTCTGTGGTATTGTGTGTTGCCTTACACAACATGCTCAGTCTGAGTTTGCAGAAAATGGAGCACCCACACAGTTATGTAGTGCAGCTTGAAATTAATCTGAGATAAAAAAAAAATTAAAGCATCTTTTACAGGAAATGTGCGTACTGAATCTTTTTTGCTGTTGCTGTTTTCATACTTTGTGGTGTTGAAACTGCTGTGAAGCAGAGTGTGTAACATTGACAGGATCCATCGTCACCTTTGTCAAACTGTGCTAACTACTGTAGTCTACACCAGCTGTTCCCAACCTGTGTGTTGCCCCTGGGTACTGAAAGTCTGCTGGAAAAAATAATGGAAATTGTGCCTGTGTGCTGAAACATCCCATCCATGGTATAATGTGGAGGATTAAAATGAAGAGCTGATAAGCAACAGGAAGTGTTGCTGGTCTCTGTGTGGTTTGGGGTTTGGATGTGGGCCATCAGCGTTTTTGTTCATGTTCAATGAACGATCCTTCATGAACTTGTTCATATTTTGGGCGAACATGAACTGAACTTACTGTATTTCCGCTTGATGAACGTTATTGTGAAGGGCGCTCTCTCACAGTATAACTTAGCTCAAGAGAGTGGTAGATTTCCATCGAGCTACAACCCAGCTAGATAAGGATTCAAAATTGGATAGGAAGATGAAATCTGACACATAGTTTGATAAAGTAATGAACTATGAACTAGTTCATTTTGGACCTGTGAACTTAGTTCATTTTAAAATTTGTGAACTGAACTTTGAAGTAGTTCATGTAGAAAGTGAACTTTCCCAACACTGCCAGTCTACACCTCACTTCACCTGACTCCTTTTCTCATTCTATTTCTTATGAGTCTGACTTCATACATTCTGATTAATTCTATGTCCTGCATGTGTGTCTCTCTCGTGTTAGTTTTTTAATGCCCTCAAGAAACAGGTGAAGCAGGTGTCACCTCCTTAGAGAGACGAGTGAAGAGATCTCCTCCTCTGAGAAAATCCAGGATCAAGTAGAGCTTCCCCTCCGTCTGAAACGCTGCAGGAAGGAAGGAAGCAGGGGAAAGTGAATTTAGATAAGATCTGAGAAGTTCCCTGCCTGCTGAATGTTTCCACTGCCAGCTTTGTTGCTTGCTAAAAGAGGAGCAATGAGCTCTGATTGGCTGGAGCGGAGCTGGTGACTCATCAGGGAGGTCTGTTATTGTCTGACTCACCGTAGTGCAGTTTGACGATGAAGGGATGGTTGACCTCCACCAGGATGTCTCTCTCCATCTTAGTCCTGACCCGGTCACGCACTGAGTACACATAGAGAGAGAGAGTGGAAAACACATAAATCAGCAGATAAAGCTCTTACTGAAAAGCCAAAATAAAACAGCCTCTCCCTTATTGAGTTTCTATTTGGGCTGGAGAGGCGCCGAGATGGCAGCGGGCGACAAGCAGGATCACAGGGAGGAAAGCAGAAGAAACGCAACAAGAGAGAAAATAGAAAGAAAAGGGAAGGAAGAAACAAACAAACTGAGTAAGAGGAAAAACACAAACAAAGAGGAAGTCAGAAAAGAGAGAAGAAGCAAACAGACGAGCTAAAGGAGCAGGTTGTATTTTTTTCACCAGCAGATGGTGCATGAGCTGAACATCACTCTCCTCCGTCTTTAGCTCCTGTTATCTGTTTGGTTTCACGTTCACGTGCAAAATTCCATTTTGGGAGATAAGATGACGACTGAGCAAACCAAAAAACCTGAAACACTCCAGATGACTTCATCTAATAAAGACCCTCCGCTGACTGAAACTCTCCAATCCAAACTTTTTGTCATCATACAAATAGATTGTACAGATTTACTACATTGCCTCTGCTCAATTTGAAGTTTGATGATAAGCAGTGGGAATAAAAGAATAGAGTTAGTCACTACAATCAACCTTCCAGCCCAGCAGCACTCAGATCAGCCTTATTACAGTGTATTCCTGTTTGTTTACAGTCAACAGGTTAATGTGATCTGCAACTTTGATTTTAAAGCAACATTGTTGAGTTTCAGCTCAGTGCTTCCACCCTCTGGTTGAGAAGCGCTGTCTTCTGGGGGGAAAAATTAAACTTAACGAAAATGAAACTAATCAGCCGGCGCATCCACCGTTTATTGCCATTAATAAACGACAGTATTTCCCACATGTTTGCTAGGAGACTGTGTGGCGGGTTTCGTACCCGTGCAGGGAAGTTACATAGTGCGGTTTCAGCCGACGCGACCCCGCTCAGACCGTGAGAGCAGCACCATTCATCCTATTAACCATTTTTCTACCATTGCAATGAGTCTGGAAACATTATTTTAAGGCCGAAAAACTCTGCAATGTTACTTTAACCTGCTGTATCCAAACATCACACGTCATTAGGGCTGTCACAATCATGACATTCTGGTTGACGATTTATTGTGTTTTTTTGGTCATTGTACGCCACTATTATAGTATCAACCTAAACATAGTTTAATGATACTCCGTATGAAGAAGAGAAGAGACATTTATTGGTGATGCAAATATCAGTTGGGCCACTTCATAGTGACTGCACCCAAAAGACGAGAGGCTGGAGCACTCAGTGAGATGAAAAAACTTTTAATGTGCCAACACTAACGTTTCCACCCTGCACGGGTCTTTACATTAAACCAGAGACATTTGTCATTAAAAGAGGACCAGTCAAACCTCAAACAGTGGAAAAGGACAAGGAACTAGTGACGAAATATAACATTTCTGTTGGTTTCATCCATCTGTTTTCATACAGATGGATGGAATATGATTGTAATAATTGTGACAGGCCATTAATTATGTTTGTGGATTAAATGGCAAAGGAATATTCACTGTTCTCTCGTTAGTATTTACAGTTCCGTTTGTTTTTTTTCCTCTCAAGAATCATGAAGTGAAGTCAGACAGTTGGATTAGAGACAAACATTTCAAACATGTACCTTTCAGTGTGGCTTTCTTCAGGACCTTCATGGCGTACAGCTGCCCAGCATCTGGCCCCGTGATCTTCCTCACCAGAAACACCTACACACACACAGTTACACACAAACATTGAACTGATATGAGTGTGAAACAGTGTGTAATTTACACATTGTTAAGTATAAATGGGAATCAAAGTGTGTGTACCCAGTGTTTGTGTGTGTTTGAGTTTTTCCTTTTCTAGGTTACTCGTGTAGACAAACAACACACACACACACAGCAGGAAGCTAATTGTTCATTCATAAAGATGATGATATAGAGCTCGAGTGTGAAGGGCCCTCAGCCTGCCATTTCCATGGCAACGGGCTCTCAAACACTGGCACAAGGGAAACACTCCAGGGATCTGAGTGGAAGTGAAGCCCACACTTAACGCTCAAGTACACACTCACACAAACAAACACACACACACACACACACACACACACAGATGGAGGTACCTTGCCGAAGGAGCCTTGTCCCAGGACTTTGCGCAGCTCGAACTGTCGAGGGTCGGCCTTCTCCGAGCCCTCCTTCACATGGTGGGTGATGCTGATCTCCTTGATCGGCACGTCATCCTGAAACACACACACACACACACATACCATCAGGATCAGGATCAGGAGTTATACGTGTGTCTGTGGCAGAAACAATAATCAATCAGCATCCACAGACTGGGAACTCCCTCCTTGTCCTCTGTCCATCACGACCCTGATGAAGGCTCTGAGCCCAAATGTGTCCGTCTAATAAAGTTGTCTTCTTTTGCTCCAAGTGTTGCTGCAGCTTTTTGCTCTTTTCAAGCACCATGACCGTGATTAAAGACCATGGACACAGTCCAACTACCAGCCCTGGCCGTCCAGAGGAGGATCAGCCACCGACACCCAGGTGACCATCAATAATAAATGAATATGAATACAAGGAAGTCAGTCCACGGAGCGCCTCAATCAACCACAATGCTTTGCAGTAGCTGGGTCCAGACAGGTGGGAGGGCTTTCAGAAGTTTTAAGAAGCCGTTACACTGAATCTCCCCCACATTCAAACACAAGTGATGAACAATGAGGCTAATTCAGACACGGTGTGTGTCTTCTAAAGGCCTGCTGGGAAATGTAGTGCATGGAGGAGCCGGTTGTATCCAAAGGTAAAGTACAACAACGCTGACCGTGTCAGAAACTGGATTTTTCCAACTCATCCAGACTTCTCCACATCTCAGTGACTCACACAACAGGTTGAGCAGGGTTCCCAAATGTTCGTCATCCACACAGCGGGAATCTACAACACACACACACACACAGTTGTCATGGAGCCACCCCCGATACCTGCTTCCCGCTGAAGCCGAGTGACTAATGACACCATACTGTGCATCTGTGCGTGCAATCAGAGACACCATAGCTCCTTCTGCCGTTAACCCTCTCTGAAGCTTCCTGTTGACGCTCCACATAACCACGGAGCGGAGCCGCCGGTGCACAGGTAAACCGGTGAACAGGTAAACACATCCACGCTGCATTCGACCCGGCAGCGTCCTCTCCCTGCCTCCCCATCATCCTCTCTATCTTCTTCCTCAGTCCCTCCGTCCTTCACTCCTTCTCTCCTCCCTCTCCTCGTACCTGCAGTTCCCAGGTGTTGGTTGCTGGGTGACCAAGTGTATTATGGGTCCTGTAGTCCCGACTGCGGCTGAGCTTCTGCGGCGTTAACATGCTCCTGTGCGTCGACGGTGAGGCGACAGGATGGAGCCAGCGCTGGCTTCTGCTCATCCTCTCTCTCTCTCCCTCAGAGAGATCTTTGCCTCCCTCCCTCTCTCCCTCCCTCGTTCCATCCCTCCCTCCCTCCCTCGTTCCCTCCCTCCCTCCTACTTTCTCACTTTTTCTATCTTTATTTGAACCGTTCTCACCTCTCCTTCTCCATCTTTCTTATTCTCTCACTCCCCTGTCTCGTGAGAACAGGTTGTAGACTGGAGAGGGAGGTGTAGCCAGATGTGCAGTAGTATCTCATCTCATCTTACTCAATGGAAATAAAAGTCTTGAATTTAAAATTAAAGTTGCAGGTACATAAATATTAATTAGAAATCTAAATAAAAGCTCTTATGAAGATTTTTCAAATTTAAAATGTATATTGTGTGCTCTTTTTTATGAATTATAAAAATCAACATTATGGTAAAAAACATAGATTTTCACATAAAACTCAATGTTACAACAATCTTTTATTTCCTTTATTGATAATTTGCCTGTCACACTTAATGAACTAATTGTTGGTTTGTCTGATTGGTGTCTTCAAATATCCCAGAATATTCAGTTCACCATCAGAAAGATTTAATCACTTGATTGATTCTCAGATTCCCTGCAGATAAACCAATGACTGATCTCAGGTCTGATACTGTCTGCACAGCTCCGCTCTCAGCCACACAAGGGCGACCAAACATGCAATTAACACTGCATGTCATCAAGTGTGGAGCATCACATCGCCGTATGGAAATGAGACTCATCATCCAGACGGAGACGATCTGAACCAAGCTCAACAACACAAACAGCTGATAAACGCACAAAAGCAGAGTTCAGACGCTGCTGCCAAAAGAGACGGGGAAATGTTTGAAAAGCTGCATAGTTTAAGACTGTTGACATTCTAAGTGTGTGTGTGTGTGTGTGTGTGTGTGTGTGTGTGTGTGTGTGTGTGTGTGTGTGTGTGTGTGCGTGTGTGTGTGAGTCAGAACACAGATGGAGGATCAGAGCTGAAGCGACAGGATGCTCATGTAGCACCTCTTAATCACAGGATTAAAACTGCAAACCCTGCACCTGTGATCTGAACACACGCGCACACACGTGTACACAAAAATGACACTTCTACACACCTGCACCCCCCTCCCCTCCCCTCCAGACACACACACTTTACCTGCGTCCCTGTCCACCTGTTATCGTCCCTGTTTATTTCCATCCAAATTGTGCGATGGTGAAACTCACCAAGAGAAAACAGACACACACACACACACACGCAGCCTCAGACTCACTTCTGTTGACTTATCACAGTGTATTTCTGTCACACACACTCATGCAAAGCGGTGACCACAATGTCCACACATGGAAAGGACAGAGTCCAGACTATGAGAAGTGTGAAATCACTGCTAGTCAGTGAGAGATGCAGACATACAGGTCAGTACTGCAGTCAGTGCTGCATGTTTATACAGTAAACGCATTTTTCTCAGCATTTTGAAGGATTCCTGTACGTGATGGCTTGGAAAAAAGAAGTTAGAGGCTGTTAAACTTTCCGTAGTCAAGAATAAACCACAGGAGGTGGAGCTTCACGAGGTATCATCTAGACTCATCCTCTCCCTTTGGATTGTCCCTTTAATTTCCTCTTTCTTTGGCTCTATTGTACAAAAGGCAAAAAAAAAGACACAAAAGATGGCTTTGAAAAGAATAAACCTTGAAACTCCATTTCTTTGCCCAAGAAAATGACAACAATGACAACTGCCTGACGACTGCAGACTCACTCCTTATGAAAATGTGATACACCACAGTGTTCATCAACTGGTGTGTGAACCTGTCAGAGTTCACTGGATAAAGATGAGGCAGAAGACTGTTCAGAGACCAGGATCTGACCAGTCTGAACTGGCCAGTGTTGGAGACATTTCATTCTATTGCTTTAACTGAGGTAGAAAAGTGACTGAACAATTTTCTCTAGTATCAGAGCAGAGTGTGACCTGGAGGATCTGTACTCGGTCTCCAGTGATGGAGCTGAGGACTCTGTCCACCTCTGGACACAATCAAATCAACAGCTCCAAAATTAGTCTCAGAGAGTCAGAGCTGTGTCTTCAGAGGTGTCAGTGCTGCAGAGGATGGTCTGCTGCACCTGCTCTCATTCTGCTGCTCTGGAAAAAAAAACACTCTGCCTTGTTTAAATTCTTCAAACCAATCTCCATCATCTGACCTCAGGATGCAGAGACCATGCACAACGCCGATGGAACACTTTCATAGGCCAGTGGACTGTCGGCGCCTGCAAAGTAAACGTCTCGAAAATCAGCAGAAGTGTGTCGACTGTGTGACTGCTCGACGCAAATCCTCAGAACAACTTGTCATGTTGAGTGGAGGCTGCAGCTCTGAGGTTGTTGTTGTGTGTTGTAGTGAGAGCAGAGATGGAGGAGAATGCCCAGTGGCAGCATCCTCCCCACAGCTCAGCCTCCATCCGGAGAGTCAGACGACTGCTACATTAATTATGAGCTGCATTTCTTTTGTCAACTAGAGCTGCTACAGTCCATCCACCCATCCATCTATTAGGGCTGCAACGGATCAAAAAACTCACCGTTCGGATCGTTTCACGGATCGGATCATTTTTCGGATCAGCAAAAAAAATACAAAATGCAATTAACCAACATGCTCAGTTACGGTAGCCTACTCCTCCACTGCCTGGCTCAAGTGCTGTATTACTCCATCAGTTGTTTGGATCAGCAGCGTGTAGAAAAGGCTTTTTTTCCATGACTACTACTACATGACTTGTGACTTGTTACAGTGAGAAGGGAGGCTCTCTGCCTTCCACCTGGCGTCTCTCTCGTTGCAGCATCAGTGTAGCAGGCTACCTGGCCGCCGCCCCGTGTCCCGGCTCTTGTTTCTGTGGAACCGCGACACAAACGCGCTGCAGAACCGTAATCTCTTCTTTATGACAGCTACGTCATCCACTGCTCCCTTTATTGATTTCTCGCCGGCTTCGTTGTCAACAAATGCATGTGGCCAGGTGGAGGATTCAAAATAAGTTCCTCTCTAAACGGGTGTATTGAGCCCATACAGGGGATTTAAATGACACAGGGCGTTCAGGCTCCTCCGTTCCTCCGTTTGCCACGACCACACTGCACTTAACAAGTGTGTGGATTGAACATGTGCACAACTTTTTATTTCATGAATAAATCCGCGGATCACATGTGTGCCGAACCAAAGATATTGATCCCAATGAATCATGGATCACTGACGATCCGTTGCACCACTACCATCCATCCATCCATCCATCCATCCATCCATCCATCCATCCATCCATCCATCCATCCGTTTCTGTGCCACTTATCCTTCCATGGTGGAAGGGGCTGGATCCGATCCCAGCTGACATTTGGCCAAGGCTGGGTACAGTCTGTCCAGGTGGCCTGTCACAGGTCAGCACACACAAACAACCTCACACTCACATTCACACACATGGGCATTTTGTCACCGATGTGGGAGGAAGTCATGGTAGCAACACAGACAGGACCGATACTGTACAGATTATTAGTAAAAAAAAAAGGAAACTGATAACTGATATTAGAACCGATATTCATTTGCAGTAAAAATTAAGATTTTGGTGTCAACATTTCAAATACAACACCTTGGATTCTACTATTTTTCTTTTTGTCATCCCTTTTTCACCAGTATCTCTTCTCTCTGTTTCTAGCAGAGAACTCCATTGATTTTACTGTTTCAGACAAATATCATGTAGTTGTTTCAACCGGTCACTGCAGTCTTCACCAACCAAAAGACAGAGTAAAAGCACTGGTAACAGAAGACAAAATGAACCTATTCAAGCTAGAGCATCAGCTGACTTTGTGTTTGTGAGGTGGAGGCGTGGCGGCCGGTCTAGAGCTAAAACATCAGGTGAGTCTGCTCACTTTTCTAACTATCCTAATCTTTGAAAATCAATCTTTACAATTGTACAACAACATACAACATGTGTCCCTCTCTGTCCTCCTGGTTCCTTCTCTGACGGCTCCACTACAAACAAAGCAGCAGACTCCCTCAGACGGCGTGGAGAGCTGTCAGTAGCACAGCTGGAGCAGACGCAGCAGCACAGCAGCACAGCAACACTTCACGTCGTCTGTCCACCATCACATCTAATTAAAGAGGTCTCCTGAGTGGAGTGAATCAGTGTGATGTTGTTATAGCGATCTGCACACAGCAACAACAGACCTCAGCCAACAGACAGTCAGTCAGATTAAATTAACGGAAACCCAGCGCACGTTTTTAACCTTTGGACGTCTGGACGGGGAAATCGGCACAAGTGGGAGTGTGAGAGTGGCTGCAGGGCCGGATCATTCTCTTATTACGCGGGGGGGGGGGGGGTGTCATGACGCTGCTGTGAAGGTTGGAGGGGTTTGTGAGTCAACTCTCTCTTTTACGTATAGAAAAGTCTAACTTTCACTCAGACACTGGCTGTGACAGGACGAGAGGAGGAAAGTGTAAATATTCCGTCTGTCTGCAGCTGAACGGAGCTGAAGACATTCTCTACAACTGTGCTACAGCTGCGCTCTCTTGAGCTTGTTTACTTTAAACCACAGAGGTTTATACTGTTCATTACTGGACTGATGTGTTGACATAACAGTAGCACAGACAGAATTAGCTCCACAGCAACAATCATTTTCCATTATTGATTTATCTGTTGATTATTTTTTATGGAGAAAAGAAACTGATGTCTTTATTTTGCAACAGCAGTTTTCCTGATTGTTGTTGTTGTTGCCCATGTGCTGAAATAGTCTAAATATTTGATATTCATGTTATTGGTAACTGTCACAATCAACCACTTCTTTCCTGTACAGCAGTGTGTTCAGTGGTGCATACTGTAGATATGTGAAGCTGATGTTAGGACACGTCAGTGTTAGAGAGGATGAGGGAAGTGGTAACATGAGCCCCCTCCCCCACACCCCCCTCACTGCCCTAAAACACAACACAACACAACACATAAACACAAGTGCAGAACGTTTCCATGACTTTTTGCTATTGATGGATTTGAAACTTGTTGGTTTCAAAATAAACCTGAATGTGTGTGTGTGTGTGTGTCATCAGGTTTCTGAAGCAGCAGCACATCAGCTGATACACTTCAGCTCCTGTAGCTGGAGATCCCCTCTGTGTCACTTCACTACATTCTCCAGCAGCGTGTGGTTAGATCTCCACAGACATCCATCAGATCTGAGAGGTGATAGGAAGCTTCAACAAAACAGTCACATCACGTATCCAACACAAACAGCTTCATCCAGACCATGTTTTAGACACGAGAAGACCATTCACCTGTCTACATTACATTACTGTATATCTGTTAGAACCACATAAGCAGGACAAAGTCTGCTCCACATCCAGGTTGAATGAAGCCACATCAGCAGCAGGACCAGACCGTCCCTGTCAAACAGCTGACAACTTCTCAGTCTATTCAGAACTACGTTTTCCAGTATTTAGTTGCACAACTTACAGGACACACTAACATGATATGTTAGCCTCGTCCTGAACCTGACCACCTGTTGAGGTGTTTAGGGTCTGTCGCCCGGCGCTTTGTAACACGATTTCAAGCTGTCATGCTTTTATGTATATGTCTGGCGATGTAGCGGCATGTTAAAGGCGTAGAGGGGGGGGGGGTATATCCTGGAACCCAGTGACCAATGGAAGTGCAGAAAAACATCATCAGTACATAAGTCCTGTTCTTGTGGGTCAGCACCTCAGACCACTTCAGCAGATCTAAATCAGAAGCTGCAGCACATGCACATCTGACCTTTGACACATGGACAAACTGACCCTCAGAGACTCACGCAGGATTCAGGACTACTCACAGCCAGACTGGAGCGTGCTGGTCCACAACAGCCCAACACCGTCTCCCTGTTCTTCCCGTTGAGCAGCCACGGCTCGTCGCAGCTCCGGCTCGGCTGGCGGCGGCCGGCGAGCAGCAGGAGGCGCCGAAGCGACTTGAGTCGATCCCTGAGCGCCCTGACCAGGCCGGCCACGCCGCGCGCGCACGCCGGCTTGGCCTCGGCCTCGGCCTCGGCCCTGGTCCAGTGAGTCATCATGAAGTGGACTGAGAGGACCGGAGGCAGAGAGAGGTCTGGACCGGTCGGTGGCAAACAAGTGGATATGTGTGTGAGTGAGAGGGGATACCCGGAGGAAGAGGAGGGTGAGTGGGGGGGGGCAGATCCAAATTGGGATGGGGAGCGGGATCCCCCACCCGGCCCCTCCCCCTCCTTCTCCTCTGACACGGAGCTGTAACCTTCCACCCAGTGTTTCCATCAGGTGTCCTGCAGACCCCGCCTGCTGCCACTCACACAACTCACTGACCAATGACCGACTGCCACCACAACACACACACACACACACACACAGTATTCAACATGCTAATTAAAGAGATCTAAATGAATGAGGCAGCCAATCTGTCAACTAAATGTGTGAGAAATTATTTACTTCATTTAAAAATCTGATCCATTCATTAATTCCCTTTCATTCTCTGTTCTCAGATCAGCCTGGAGCCAGAGTTTAGTGTTGACACAGAGATAAAATCATCAGTGAATAGAATCACACACCAAACACACACACAGACAGTCCAGTTAGTCCTTTTCTCTCTCTCTGAGAATAATAAATTACACACACACACACATTCTTGTAGTGTGTGTGTGTGTGTGTGTGTGTGTGTGCGCATGTGTGTGCGAGTTAGTGAACAACTTAGCTCAGTTTCAGAGCTTTGCAGAGGGATTGTGCAATAAAACTAACGATAGAACAGAGAAGTGCAACAGGCTTCATGCAGAGCTCCTCTACTTCCTGAACTTTCGCCAGCTGAGCTCCTTTACTTCCTGTCTTACATGATTGGACAAACTGATTAATCAGGTGTGTCTGACTCTGACCTCAGTAGTCACAACAATGGTCAGACACCTGATTCATCAGTTTGTCCAACAATGTAAGAAAAAAGTAACTAAACTAAACTAAACTACTGCATTATAATCAACACTATGGTAATGATTATAGTTACACATAACCCATGTGTGACTTTTGTCTGCACTGAGACATTTATTAATTGTATTAATACAGTATATTGGACTATTCATATATCAAAAGGGAATCAATATAGAAAATGATTGTTCTACAGTGATAATGATTGTAATAACATGTCCAGATCTGCTCGTACAGGAACAGTAGTAACGTTGCAACTGATTATCAATGACTGTTGATGAGACAGTTGTGCTGACAACTCATAGCAGATAAAAATCACATTTAAAAAGCTGAAAACTGAGAATTCTTCAGTTTATGTTGAAAAGACTAGTTGCTGACTATTTTCCTGTTCATTGATACATCAGTGCATCTGCAGCTGTTTGGAACAGTCACTTGTTGATTATAATAAACAAAGATAAAACTGACTGAATATGTTCATCTGCCTTTTTGTATCAACCACACACACACAGACACACACACACAGACATTCAGAAGGACAGAGACATGAAACCGACCGACACAAGCTGACCCGCAGGCGACAGTGACGCAAATCAATTATCCCCAAGACCCGACGAGCAGGACGCCGGAACACACTCCAACACACTCCAACACACAATGTGGACACAGACGGACAAAATCCTCCACCTGTCACTTCCCCCACAACCAATACACAAACACAATGTACACAATGCCGGCGCGGACCGCCAACAGGATGCGTGACATTTCTTGGATTACCTCCACCTGTTGTCGCCTTCCCTGACACTGCACTGGTTTCCACACACACACACACACACACAGACACACACACCAGTGGACAGAACAGAGTGGACGGAGCACCTGCAGTGTTTTGGTGAAACTTGTTCAACTCAACATGTTGCTTCTACATCTCTTGAGCAGAATGAGGATCAGATTGTGTTTTGTCTTGTTGTCGTCCTGCATCTGTCAGTTGTCAGCTTGGCTGTGTCGCTGCTTTGTGTTGTGAACAGTGGATCCTGTGGATGTTTTGCTGTCTGAATGTTTCTCATTTGCTGTTTCCTGTCAGTCTGCATGTGCACCGCCTTGAAAACGCTGACGTTGTTGTTGCTGCTGTCACATGGCTTCCTCTGTCTACCAGTGAACATCTCACCAGAGGACTGCAGCTGTCTGACACCAGAACATTTATAGAGAAGCTGATTCATGTGCCATAGATGCATTCATTCATTTAAAGGGATGGTTCAACATTTTGGCAAATTCTCCTCTCACCATAATCCCTATAGTCATAGCAGCAGGTCCATTACCTTTAATTATCGCTGCATGTTGTTTTGAGATCCACAGGGCAGAGACGTGAGCTGCTCAGCAAACAGGCTGGAGGTGAACGCTACAGGTCCCCGTCCCTTTTTATCTCATAGCATGCATGTGCAGGTCACAACAATCCACTAGAGTGTTTTGGAGTTGTTGGATTGTGTCTTAAAAGAGAGACCTGTACCGTTCACCTCCAGCAGCTCATGTCTCTGCCCCGCAGATCTCAAGTTTCAAGTTTTACTGCCATGTCAACAACATTGTTGATTGGGATTTGTTTGAGTGGGCTTCACACACTGACATAAAAACACAACATACAGTCAATACAGTACATGATAAAACGCTGCCCCTCTAAAATAATGTTTCTGAGGTGTTGAGTCTGACAGTTTGTGGGTATGTGCTGTTCTGGATTTTATGCTCCTCAATCATTTTTGTGAGGGCAAGAGGTTAAAAAGATAGTTAGCTGGGTGGGAAGGGTCTTAGAACTGCAGTCTGGCCTCATAGATCTCAGATGTGGATGGAACTTAACATCCAATGATTTAGATGCAGTGCGTACCACCTTGTTTAGCTGCCTCTCTTCTTCTGCAGACTTCTGGTATAGAGGGAAAACAGGATGGATTAAAGTTCATTAAGGTAATGAACCTACTGCTATGACTATAGGATTATGGCAATAGGTGAATTTGCCAAAATGTTGAACTATCCTTTTAAGTTTGTTCAGTTGTGTTCAATGTGCTCAGCAGCAAACAGCTGGAGACGTAGAGAAGGACTCGGCCAGATGTTTCCATGTGGAGCCGGTGGAGACCAAACACTGAGCTTTATTAGGTGACACACAGATGACTCTCAGTGAAATAATAAATAGGAGAGGTGTCGGCTAACACATCTGTGTGTGTCATGTTCTCCTCAAAACTCCCACCCAAAAAGACCAGGAAATCAACTGTTGCAGCTGTTAGTGAGGGACGACACCAAACATAATCACTGCTTTATGCTTACATGTGTTGTGTTTCAGAAAAAACAAAACAAAAAAAATGTTGTTTTGTGTGTGTGTGAACAGCTCTAGCACTACTTCTCATCCTCCACCATCTCTCTGTTCAACCTTCACCCAGACGGCCGGGGGTAAAGTGATATGAGTGCTGGGCATGAGAAGGACTCACTTAGCCCTGACTGAGGTTACTGCAATAATGGATGGCAAGTGAGAGTGTGTGAGTGTGTGAGTGTGTGTGAGACAGAGGGAGGGAAGTGAGTGAAAAGTGACGCCACAGTTCCAGCTTCACTTGCACAGCCCTGATTAACTCTGCTCATAAATATAGATGCAAGTGGGACTTTGGTAATAACACCAACCAGATTGTTCTCATGTATTTTTATCCTGTGTGTGTGTGTGTGTGTGTGTAATCCTGCTGATGATCATGATGAGTGTATGCTGTGGAGACCCTGCCAGTCACCTGCAGCAGCGACTCCTTGATTCTCCAGGCTGTAGCGCCTGATAAGCTGTTTACTGATGCACAACAAGGCTTTGGGATAAATACATTTCACTTGCAGAACTTAATGAAATCATTCATAGAATCTATTTAGTGGAGAGGATTAGTTTAATAATAATCATGTTTCTGTGAAGTGGGCCAGACTCCAACCGTCCCCCACGGTCAGAGCTCAGACTGGGAGATTACACTGGAAATGAAAAGCATTAAATATGAAAAGTCAATTGTCACCATTCATTATGACTTGGGACTATTCTAATAGTAAATTCAATTCTGTACAGAACATTGGGGGGGGGGGGGTCTGAAAAAGATATAAAGATATAATTAGCCTATATAATAATTCATATTTCAATTCTGTCATTTAAACCAGTTTAGTTCTTTTATTTTTCACCATTTAAAAAAAAAATCATTCTTATAGTATCACAAATACATAATTGATGTTTTGTCTATTCTAATCAGCTATTTTATTATTTTTCAATTGGATGAAATCTAAAATGTGATATACAGTACATAGTGAATAAAACTGATGGTGATGTAAAGGTTTTTCCACTGCTGCTCTGACTGAGAGCATCAACTAAACACCTCAAATGTCAATGTATATATAAGCACGTGTGTGTGTGTACGTGTGTGTGTGTGTGTGTGTGTGTGTAAAGCCTCTCCATGGCAGCAGCGATCATGGATTGAGCGAGTGGGATTCCATTCCAGACAATCTGTACCCCCTAAGCCCGTTACGCAATCAAATTAACAGGCCGGATGGACACACACGCACACACATACACACACACACGCACAAGCTTGGGATTTGTCAGGTTAGAAGCATAAAGTGCATTTCCGCTGGCCTTGGCCGCGGCTGAGATAGCACACATACAAAGGCGCGGGGCCACCGGTCACCTGTCCAAGAGGAGAGCCTGGCTGCAGCGCTGGAATACTTGGATTTCAAGAATAGACTGTGGTTAAGTGACGGGACGCTGCTGCTGCTGCTGCTGCTGCTGCTGCTGCTGCTGCTGCTGCTGCTGCTGCTGCTGCTGCTGCTGCTGCTGCTGCTGCTGCTGCTGCTGCTGCTGCTGCTAACAACGCCAGCACGCTGCTCGCTGCTTACACACAATATTTCCAAGATCTTGTCATTTTACTTCACACTGTGTTGCAGCAGCTTTGAATGTTTTCTGCAAACTGACACTAGGAGGTTTATTTCTGTCACTGCTGTTTGTCATGAAGCACTGTATTTTCCGTTCACATTGTATAGAGTGAAAGTCTTGAGCTGCAACAATTACTGGATTAATCGCACAATAATCAATTATTAAATTAATCATCAACTATTTTGATAATCAAATAATCAGTTTTTTAAGAAAACTGAGTCTAAACTGAGTCTCTGGTTTGTGGACAAAACAAGACATCTGAGGACGTCGTCTTGTGGTTTGGGAAACACTGATTGATTTTTTTTTTTTTTTAACATTTTTTCAACATTTTATTGACCAAACTACTAATTGATTAACCCTTTATAATTGACAGATTAATCGATAATGAAAATAATTAGCTGCAGCCCTTAATTTTCTCATCAGATACTGTGGAACAGGTCACAGTGGATCTTTCTGAGCAGTGACAGTGAACAGAAGAAGACAGCTCCACCTACAGAGACTCCAACCACATCGACACAGTGGAGCTCCACTCTTTGACTGACAGCTGATCTGTGTGAACACGCTGACGCGGCAGAAAACCTCTGACAGTTCACTCATGTGGATCATCTCCCGGTCCCGACACCCACTGCCTGGAACACAAAGAAATCCTCCGTTGCTGTTTTCTCTTTATCTCTGTCTCAGTCTGACTGAACTGGAAACCCCAACAACACAGCATCAATATGATTCAAGGATGTATGTTGGTTTTCAAGGAGTGAAGAGGGTGGAAAGAAAGAACGGGACAAACAATGACAGAAAGACTTGAACATCAAGACCAAGAGATGAAGATGTAACAGACAGAAGATGAAGGAGGTGATGAAAGGAGATGATCTGCAGCCGAGGCCCAGCGTTGTACTACAGAGAGAGAGAGAGGGCATTAAGTATAGATGAGGAGGGGGGGTGGGGGGGGGGGGGGCAGCATCATTAATTCAGGAGCTGGCAAGACAAGATCCTCAATCACTGCTCTGCACACACACACACAGTCTGAGCAGATGAAGGAGTGTGTGTCCTCTCCTGCGCTCTGCTGTTAACTGATCTACAGAGGAATCAGAGGTAGAGACAGCAGGGACGGGAGGGACGGGGGGGACGGAGGGACGGGGGGGACGGGAGGGACGGGAGGGACGGAGGGACGGGAGGGACGGGGGGGGCGGGAGGGACGCTGCTGAGGACCAGATCACACAGAGGAGACGAGGACAAATCTAAACCTGGTCCTTCTCTCTCTGTCTCCAGACCCTGTGCTCTAGGCTACATCTTCAGTTTGTGTCTCCAACCATCTCACAGGGCCGTTGCTAGGAATTCTGGGTCCCCTGAAAGAATACTTAAGTGGGCCCCTGACTTTTCCACTTTTTTTCTTAAGCCCTATTCGTACGGGATTAGTATTACCTGGCGACGTCTGGTCATTTGTAAATGACCCCCCCACGTCTGTGTTTCTTGCGGTGCATTCACACGAGATAAGTGAAGTCTGTATTTTATTCTAATTTACTGACATTCAGGCTCTGATATGACGTGACGCACGTCGTAACATCCGCTGCTGTCACCTCCATGTGAGAAGCAAATGTAAATAAAATGTCAAAGCAGCAACGTGACTTCGCAACAGTGCAGTTGTTGTCGCAGTAACGAGCCGTCATGGTATTTGTATGAAGTCTGTTGAAAGACACATGTCATCCATGTCAATATCCTCTGAAATTTGGCTCTTTTTATGGATCTGAGCTGTTTCTTCAAATGGTTCTCCAGCACCGAGACAAGACTGTATTTGCACCTAAAATGGTGTCAAAATTGCTGCTCATAATTTCCACCGCAGCCTCCATGTTTCAACCAGTACAGTATGGTTTTAACTGGGGAAGAAGTAGAAAAGGCACGCAATAAAAACAACAAAAACAAAAACTGGCCCTCAATTACTGAGATGCAGATTCACACGGGCTAGTTTTACCACAGGACGTCGGTCTTTGGTGAAATATAGGAGGTCATTTGCGGGGGAATTTTTACTTTACAAATTACTGACATGCGTCCTCCGCAATTATCCAAATGACCAGAGCTCCCCAGGTCATACTAATCCCGACCCGTGCGAATAGGGCTTTAGACTACGTATGTATTATCATTTTTTTAATTTAGCCTACTTTGTTTTGATGCTAATGCAGCATTACTATGAGTATTAGTATTAATCAGGGTCTTGTGCAGAATAATTCAGTCAAAGATTAGACTAGGGGGGGGTTTTGTGGCCCTACTGGGCTCTGGGCCCCTAGAGTTATCATCACCTTCCTCCCCTGTACAACGGCCCTCCTCACATACCATCAGCAGAGGGAAACACTGTGTGGATTAATATGAATTCACTTTTCATTTCATTCATTTTCTTAGAAATGGAGCCGACAGCAGGAGTGAGAGGGCGAGAGACATCCATTAACACCAACAGTCAGAGAGAGAGGGGAAGAGATGAGGTGGGGACAGCTCAGAGTTTGGAAAAACTTTGTCGTCATGCCAACCAGGTTACCATGGTAATCTGTCCATAACACACACACACTCTTCCCTGTGATCTGTTGGACAGTAGAGCCACTGTGTGTGTGTGTGTGTGTGTGTGTGTGTACCCATTCCAGTCCTGACTCTCTCTCTAACTTCCTCTCATTCTCTGCCTCGCTCTGCCTTCCTCTCCCCACCCTCACTCTGTGCCCCCCCCCACCACCACCACCACCACCACCCCACACACCCCCTCGCTGTCGCTCTCTCTCTCTCCCCTCATTAGTGGAAATCAAAGCTCTTCATCTGTTGCCAGTGGAGCCTCTCTGATCAGGACGAGGGAGCCTCTTAATTACACCTCTCTGGCCGCTGCCGCTGCTGCACTACAGGGAAACCTAATGAATGATCACTCTCTTGTTACGCCACATTTTAAATCATCTCAGAGCCTGACTGCAGCCCAGATCACATCGCTGCTCCTCACAACTCACAACTCGCTCCAATGCTAACACACACACACACACACACACTCTGCCTCATCACCAGGTTTGTCCCCAGTCACCATCAGTGTGAGAGAAGTGATGCTGATGCTGATGCTGATGCTGATGCTGATGCTGATGCTGATGCTGATGCTGATGCTGGTGACTGTGGTTGGTCACGCGGACGCAGCCTGAGCGTCCGTGCTGCTGTGTGTGAACAGTTAGATCAAACAGGACTCAGGTGTGGACCCCAGCTGTCGCATTGGCTCCGTAGCAGCTTTCTGTTTACAAGATGGCAACAACACAAATAACGTTCATCCCAAACAGAAATGAGAAGAAGCCTGAGCCACAGCTCTGCACACGGCCCCGGAGACATCATGAGGGACTTTCATGGTCTGATGGTGAAGAGATAACTGCACGTGCTGATAGACACAACACTCACACCCTGCTGCTGTAGTGTATAGGACTATTATGGGATGTACCCATCTCATATTAAGATTAGATCAGCCCAGATGTTGACTAAATAGCTAAATCTTCTTCTTCTGTTGTGGCTCCTAGGGTACACAGGCTGCTCCTGTTCACTCTGTTGATGTTCACTTCAATTCTATTAAATGTTATATTATATGTTTGTGATGCGTGCTACATCACGTGTCAGCAGCATGTGCAGCCGGTGGACAACAAACACAGAGCAGCAACTTTTTACACATAGGAACGTAACGTTAATGGACAATTCCAGGAAAAAATTCAACCTGGGCTATAGTTTCCTAATATTGTAGGTGTAAAAGAAGGATTCTGAAGATTTTCTTCAGTAGTTCTGTCTATCCCCGCAATACAAAGTCTCGTGTTGAGTCAAGTTGACAGCTCAGTATGTTTACAGGTAGAATAAATATCCAGACTTACTCTCACTGCTACAAAGACGTTGTGGCTCTGAGTCGATATTCCTTTGTTGATAAAACAAACGGGAGCTTCATACAACCTGTTACAGTAACACAGTTAGCCATCAACTTGACTCTCAGCGAGACTGTGTATTACAGCTCCGTTTACAAACATGTCGGCTTGCTTGAAGTAAAGAAACCCCTCGGTGTATGTTTGAACCCACCTAACGTTGTCTGTGGAAAAAAAATGCTGTTTTGAGGGATGTAAACAGCCTGAACAGTGAAGGTCGGTCTGTTCACATAATACGCTGCAGAACAGGAGACATTAAAAAGAAAATCTTCATATTCACTCTTTTTGGCCTAAAATATTAGGAAACTACAGCCCCAGGTTGAATTTGCCCGGAATTGTCCTTTAAAGTCAAGTCGATTCCTTCACTGTCTTCACCATGAAAAGGTTTTAATATAAGTATTGAATATGTGACATACATAATTGGCCGTTTTCACATATACGCATATATGCTATATATATGAGGATATATGCACATAAATGAAACCTATATACATATATATATATATACATATGACACATATTCACACATGACACATATTCAAACCTATATTACAACCTATAGGTTCTTTCCGTGTGGGTAGTTCAATCATAACAAATGCTTAAAACAGGTCCAAGCTCACGTAAGTGGACTATAAAAAACTCCCCTAGTTTATATTTAGGTAGACCACGCTTACAAGGTGGGTGGGGGTCAAAAGGTCAAGAGCACTACACTTCATCTGAAATACAAACACCTCCACAAGCAGCATAATTACTACATTTTCAATAATATGAAATAAAACATCAACACTGAGGAACAAAGATTGACTACCCTGTGTGAAAGTCATTTACTACTCATTGTAACGCTGCAAACTCTAAAGTTTCCAAAAACCTGACCTGATGTTCAAGTTGATTTGTTACCATTACAACCAGCAAAACTTCAGCAACATTTCAGGGACTAAAAAAGAGAAATAATCGATCAATGATCAAGTTGAATAAGGACTGCAGCCAATGATGACAATCAATATAAGATAAGAAGTTAATTTGCTGATTACAGACTAATGAACTAATCACATGCGTGTGTACGATGTGGTGTTTGTTGAGTCAACGTCTCAGCTCTGCTCTCATCTAGCGACAGGATCAGTGCCAGGATCAAGCAGGTTTAACGCCTCGTGTAAACACGCTCCTCTGGGAAACCTTGATTAATGATTTCAAACTGCATCACATTTGTTCTGTGTCAGTATTTAAAGTGTCCCTGAACGTCTACACAGTCGTCATGTCAACTGGAGCCGTCTCTGACTCACCTGCCTCGACAGCTCAAGGCTCGCAGAATTAAACTGTTTTTTTTTTACTCTGTTGCCAAAGTAAAGTGCCAAGTCTGCTCACAACACAACACAACACAACACAACACAACACAACACAACACAACACAACACAACACAACACAACACAACACAACACAACACCCCACTAGACCCCCCCCCCACACACACACACAGACACTCTCTACAAATGCAATATAAACAGAGCGAGTCTCTATCAGGACGTCGAGTCTGAATCACAACTACGTAATGAAAAAACACAGACAGCCAACAAACCAGCAATATTAACAGACCGTGTGTGTGTGTGTGTGTGTGTGTGTGTGTGTGTGTGTGTGTTATACCTGGAATTGCCTGTTTCTAACGTGGAATAAAAGAGTCTTCATCGCGCTCCTCTCCTGTCACAGCGCTGCTCAGACTGATTAACTGACAAACTCGTTACAACACAGCGCTGAGGGAGGCGCACACACACAGACACACACACACACACACACACACACAGACACACACACACACAGGAAGACCCTCCAGCTGTTCATCGTGGCGATTAAAGCATGTCCTGTCATTGTTTCCCTGGCAACAACATCTGCACAGGAAGGTACACATCTGTCCTGGGACTGAAGGCCAGCCACACATACATACATACACACACACACACACACACACACACACACACACACACACACACACACACACACACACACACACACACACACACACACACACACACACACACACACACACACACACACACACACACACACACACACACACACACACACACACACACACACACACACACACACACACACACACACACACACACACACACACACACACACACACACACACACACACACACACACACACACATACGTCACTGCAGCCACAAGCAGGAAGACCACAACATGACAAACTTTAAATCACTGACTTCTGCTTTGTTTATGGGAAGTGGCATAAGAGAGGAGAGGAGAGGAGAGGAGAGGAGAGGAGAGGAGAGGAGAGGAGAGGAGAGGAGAGGAGAGGAGAGGAGAGGAGAGGAGAGGAGAGGAGAGGAAATGAAAAGGAACCAAAGGAAAGGCGTACAGGAAAGGAAACCGGGAGGGAAATGGAAAAAGGGAGTTAGAGAGAGGAAACAAAAGTCTGATAAATGACGTGGAACCTAAGCTTGTGAGACGAGGGGGGGCGACCACTGAGAGTCTGACATCAAATTCCTCTAGAGACAGAGATGACGAAGAGGAGGAGGAGGGGGATGAAGAGGAGGAGGAGGACGGGTGGAAACAAGACTAGACCATAGACTGTAAAAAACATGGACGTAGCATCCGTGACGTCACGCATTGGTTTTGGGGAGTCGTTTTTGTGATTCAAATATGGCGGCCTGAACAGCGCCATGTTGGATTGGCCGGCTGAGAACCCGCCCACTGGCCTCGGCAGCCTGTCTCCGGACCGCTCCGGACCTGTCACTCAACGTTTCCACGCCCTAACTGGCCAGAATCTTAAAGGGATAGTTCAACATTTTGGCAAATTGGCCCATTGCCATCTTAACCTTTAATAACAGTAAAACGGCAGAGGCTCATATTTCTTGTTTCCCTCATCAAACTCATCAAATACACAACCCAGCAATCAAAAGCGCTGTTGTGGACACGTTTTGCAGAACCACCACGCTGGAGATAATGACGAGCTTCGGAGCCGTTTTCGAGGTAAATACAGGGTAAATGCGGAGACAGCAAAAACTGTCCCTGAACTTGGACATGAATTTAGAAACGTTGGGTTTGAGTCTCTGTGTCAAATTCCTGCTCAGGTCAGCCTACAGCTCCTCAGTCAACACATAGGAGACTCCCCTTTGCCTCCATAGAATAGCCCTGAGCAGCCCTATAGGCCAGATATGGCTGCCAATTTGCAAAATAACACTTGTTTTACTGTTACTTGAACGTGGAAGTGAGCTTCACTTCTCAGACCAACAACTGCCCCTTGGACTAGATGTTGGGTTTGAGTCTCTGTGTCAAATTCCTGCTCAGGTCAGCCTACAGCTCCTCAGTCAACACATAGGAGACTCCCATCGGCCCTCCCTATAGGCCAGATATGGCTGCCTGCAACTAACACTTGTTTTGTTACTGATTAATCAAAACCTCTCTGTTTTAAAACATGGAGGATCAATCTGAAACTGTGTGCTTTAGCTTTGCAGTACAAGTTTCTTGCAGGTTGGAAGTGTATCAGTGTATCAGTGCTGAATAAACAAGCTGACTCTAAGTTGAGGAAACATGAATTCAATCCATACTATGAATAGAGCTCGCCATAACTCACAGTACATTTCAATAAATTCACTTCCCCGTGGCTGTACTGTACATCTATTCTGTGTGAGGTGAAAACATGTCGTGCACATGTGAAACGTGGATTAGTGGCCAGTTGTTTCCAGCTCTCAGTGACAAAACACTGAACCAGTGTCTTGGTTTAATGCTGACACAATTCACAAAACAAATGAGTTAAAATCAGGTTAAAATAAGCATTTGCTACTTTTATTAAAGGGATATTTCAACATTTTGACAAATTACCTACAGTCTTAAGAGTAGGTTTGTTACCTTTAATTATCAGTGCAAGCTATTTTTAGAACGGCGGAGCAGAGAAATGAGCTGATGAGCCTTCCTGTCGGCAAGACTCTGTATTTCCCTCTAACAACTCTGTGTGGTAACGTTGTGTTATTATCTCACAGCGTGGTGAATGTGCAGGTCACAACTTGTCCACCAGAGCGTTTTGGAGTTGTTGGATTGTGTATTTGATGAGTTTGATGAGGGAAACCAAGAAATCCCATGAGCCTCCGTAGCGTAGCTCTGAGCAGCTCACGGCTCTGCTCCACCATTCTAAAAATAACTTGCACTGACAATTAAAGGTAACAAACCTACTCCTAAAACTATAGGGATTATGGCAATGGGCCAATTTGCCAAGATGTTGAACTATCCCTTTAAACCTGCAGTTTAAAGGGAGAGTTTAAACCTACAGTCACTGTAAACTCCATTTTGGTCTCCACCAGCTTCAGAGGGAAACATCTGGGTCTGTAGCTGCCAACTGCAGAAAAACAATGAGCTGAATTCATGAATGAAGAACCACTACAATAAGAATGATCCTCTCTGTCGGCCATGTTAGTTCCATTACTACCTCAAACTCTCAGAGTACTCCGTCTCTGTCTCTTTGTTTGTGTGTCTTCTCTGTGATTGGTCTGTTCTTGGAGAGAGGGTTGCGTTCAGGAAAACCGGCGCCGAGTTACACAGATTACATCATCACCCCATGACCTCACAATGGCCGTACCCACAATGCCTTGTTCACAACACGCACGCACGCACGCTGACCCTTCCCATTACCACAAAGGAATGAACCGACTGATCCTGAGCAAAACTAAACTGGGAGGACACTGGAATCTTTCTTCCTTTTCCTGCTTCTCTAAAACACACACACACACACACACACACACACACACACACACACACACACACACACACACCAACTCGCTCCCTCCCTCGTTTCATGCCTCTTCTTATCAATCAATATTTCCTCTTTCTCTCTCATTCTCTGTGCCCATCAATATCCACTCAAGCCAGAGTGGGTGGGGTGAACATTTCCATTGTAGGTGTTTAGGCCTGAGTGCACACACTTCCTCCCTCACACATGAACACACGCACACACAAACACACAAACACACACACACATCTATTAAGTGAAAAACCCCAAACAAAAATAGCTGTTTTTATTTTTAAAAAGGAAGAGTAAAATGTGCCAAAATGAGAACATCTATTTTTCTGACCTTTTGTTTGTCTGGCATGTGCTCACACGCACACACACACACACACACATACACATACACACACACACACACACACATTAACGGTCTACCACTCCTTGCTCCACAGTCAGAGGTTATGACCATTTCAACCATAAGTGGATGAGCTGGTTCCAAGGAATGTCCCTGTCTATCTGGTCACTCACTCTCACTCACAAACACACACGCACGCAAACACGCACAGGCACACACATAAACACACACACCTGAGCATGTTGAATAAGAGAGTGCCATGTGTTTGTGTGTGTGGGCGTTTAAAAGACGCCAGAGAAAGTCAGTCCAGATGGCCAGAGAAGATTAAACACCATCTGCCAGCTAGTGTATGTACACACACACACACACACACACACACACACACACAGGAGGTTGTGCAATGATTTATGAAATGACTCTAATAAGGAAATTCATGACATTTTTAGTATTAGTGATAAAGGCCTTTATCTGAGGGACTGATGAATTATTTAGTTTTCCTTTTGTAATCTGTCAGAGAAAATAGGCTGAAAAGGGAAATGAGGATCCACATGTTGTATCAGACTCCATCTCTCTGCTTCATTACTACAACTGCAGTGTGTGTGTGTGTGTGTGTGTGTGACCACTGAATTTCTATTACATTAGCCTGCTGCAGCCAGCACGTGCAGACTGACCAAATGTCCAGTCTGTGTGTGTGTGTGCTGGACCTGGAGTTGAAAATGGTGGGTTGTGAGTCTTTAAAGGAGACATGTTCTACCTCTTTTCCACAAATTGAAATTTGAGTTTCCAGGTGTCTTAAAGACATGTCTGTGACATGCTTTGGTCAAAACAGCTCTTTTCATCCTAAACAGCCCTGTTAAGAACGACTGGTTTCAGTGTCTGTCCCTTTAAATGCAAATGAACCACTGCTTGCCCCGCCCCTTCTACTGGTACCAGGTAGGGGTGGTATTATGCAAATCAGAAAACTAGTTACATCTATCATTGTCAGGCAACTGATGGAACAGCTCGTAAAACCATGGATTTCAACCTAGAGAGCCTGAAAATTAGGGCTGACCCAAAAAAATGGAAACTTCAAAGCTTCATTCGTTGCCATGGTAATCATGCCCCCGTCAGACGTTACAATCGCACACACCCCGGCCGTCGAAGCTTCGATTTTATGTCCGTGAATATTCAATTATCAAAATATGATAATTGACGGCCCTATTGAAAATGACTGGGAGGGGGGTTCAATCCTCACATTTTGGGGCCAAGAGCCAAGACAAACACCCAGATATATGTTATTGGGCCTCCCCTTTAACACACACACACACACATCTCAAACAACCAACAATGAGAGTCAGTGTGCAGTGTGTTTTTTAATGCAGCTCTTTATCATATAAATGTCAAGTTTTAGTCATCTTGCATTTGCCAGACAAAACAAATACTCAGTCCACAGTTCTAACCCAAAAACATGTGGACAATGGAAGCAGCAGTGGAGACGTTACACTGGCTCTTATTTAAGGAAACAGCCGTGTTGTTTCTGGGATAAGGAAAGATTTTCTGCAGGACTTTTCAGGTCGACCAGAAAACTCCACCAGTGTTTCCTCCAGATGTTCAACTTGTCCTGCTGTTGCGCTGAACAGCTGCCGTTCCACTCACCGAGCTGAAGTGTAGGAGGCGCCTCGGTCCGGCTCAAACGCTCATCACAGAACAGGAACAGTCAAGATACACAACATGTGTGAGTCGGAGCGGCCGGCCGGCCGGCGCAGACCTGACCTGACTCAGTACCTCACTGTGGAGGAGATGTGTTGTCCAGGAACAAGCTGACTTCACTCCACACTGTAAGCCTGGAATGTATCCGTAAATCTACCATAACTGCTCATTTGTCATCTAAATGTTGGGATGGATGGCAGCCTCGGGACACATGGCGTCACCGTAGAGATGAACTGGGCCTGTAATGCTGTCACAAAGTGCAGGGAGGTGGACAGACGGACGTTAAAGTGGTGGTCGGTGTCGGCCTCTCCCACAGTGAGTCAGTGACCTCATCCTGGGCCAAACATGATACGCTGTCTGTCCAACACACACACACACACACACACACACACACACACACACAGAGCAGATGGCAGCAGATGTTAGTCAGTTCCTCAGAGAGCAGCGATGTTCCTAACACTGAGTCTGGATACCATTTTCTGCCTCGCTGGGGGCATCCATGTGTGTGTGTGTGTGTGTGCGTGTGTGCGTGTGTGTTTGTGTGTGTGTGTGTGTGTGTGTGTGTGTGTGTGTGTGTGTGTGTGTGTGTTACTGACTCAACAATGAGCACTGCAGTCTGTATGTGAGGTGATTGTGTTGCCATCTTGTTCATATCTGAACTAGTGATGATGAGTGTAGTGTGCGTTATCCATTCAGCACTCTTGAACGTGAGGGTTGTGTGTAGCTGTGTGTGTGTGTGTGTGTGAGAGAGCATGTGTGTATGTGCTCTTGTTCTTCTGTGGTTATGAGGACGATGATCTGTGTTGTGAGGAATCAGGTTCAGAGTCAGGCTCCTACTCTGATCATCTCATAAAAGAGAAATAGTGATAGATGTGATGTCTGAGGCTTTGGTGAGCGTCCTACTGTTGCATGATGGGAAATTGAACATCTTCAGTTTTTTGGCTGATCACTTTGTTCAGACGAAAAGAAGAGACATCTGATGGCAGCTGTCTGATCAAAGGCTGTGTTGTTACAGCGTTTCCTTTCCATTTACTCAGTACGTCGTATATATTTGAACTGTGAAGCAGACGTTGGAGAGCATTGAAAGACGAGGCTGGAGACAGAGATCAGCTGATATCCAACAGGAGGAGCTCAGTTGATGCCTCTTCAGGCTCAGGACCAAAGTTGTCAAATACGTTATAGATGTTCACTTTACTGTGATGTATGATGATGCAGCTGGAATCTGAACTATTACATTTCTAATAATAGAAACTCTGCAGATGTGGTTTAGTGAACTTTTGTCAATGAGGTGCTGACAGTACAGAAGTCCTCCTGTCAGGTTCACAGTGACAACACACAGAGCTGCAGCATTACCCCAATTTAACCTGAGACCACACACACACACACACACACACAAGAGTCACACTCAGTTAAGTCAGTGGAACAACTCACTCATTAACAGCTTTATAATAAATTCATCCTCACATCCCTGTAACATTCACACCGTTTTCACATCTAACTTCCTGCCTCAGACGCTGAGTGTCTCTCCCTTTCTCCCTCTCGCTCTCTCTCCCTGTGTGTGTGTGTGTGTGTGTGTGTGCGTGCTGCAGACTCTGGAGAGTGAGGTAATGAGTGCTCAGCTCTTCTCAGACGGTCGATCCATAAGCCATCTCCTCTGCATTTAAAAATCGATGTGTGCAGCTGGCCTGCCTGCCGCCAACACACACACACACGCACACACACACAGATAAAACTAGGAAGACCCTAAAATAAGATCAAAGTCAGATTTCTTTTTATTCTGTAGGCTCTTCACCAGTGATTCAGGACAAAGTAGCTCTTAACCCTTTGACACGAGCAGCCTCTTCTATTTGCTGCTGTGGCTCGTTCTGCTCGTTCTCCACTAAAGGGCTGAGGAGCTTCAACTGTTCCATAAAATACAAGTAGAGAACAAGTAGGGAGTGGCTGAGTCATTTGTCTGCAGCACTCGTTTCTGCTCTGTCTCTAATATCAGTTGTGTGTTTTGCCTTCAGCGTCACAGGTCATTACTGACCCTGAAGTGTTGCTCTGTCTCTCCCATGTCACTGTCACTGTATCTGCCCCGAGAGAAGTGGAGGTGTGACTACACAACTCAGTAGTTTGTCTTGTTTTCACGTCTGTCTGTCTGTCTGTCTGTCTGTCTGTCTGTCTGTCTGTCTGTCTGTCTGTCTGTCTGTCTGTCTGTCTGTCTGTCTGCTTTTGTTTCAGGTGTATTTGGGTGTTGAACCTAAACACTGTGTAGTGTCAGTGTAAACTGTATCTGGTTGATAATACACCATACAAGACATCTGTCATTGAACTGGACGATTCAGTCGTTTCACAAACAGACACACAGACACAGAAACAGACACACTGACTCCAGAAACAAGCTGCATGTAAAAAAAGAGTTAACAGTTCATTGCCTCCCAGTTATCTGTGTCAGTACAATGCAAATGTTGTCATTAATATTCAGATGTCAAGCAACTTTGCCCACACTCACTTCAACTGCTGAGCCGCTGCTACACAACAAAGAACTGGTCTTTTTTCTTTTCTTTTGCACACAAACACACACACACACACAGACTCACTTTTTTAGCTGATTGTGATGTGCTAAACAAAAGCTGGCCCTATTAATGGTCAGTGATTTGAGTTCTGAATGTCCAATGAGCGTGAACTGAATTCATGACTGTTGTTCTGGTGGTTTGTGTCTCCTGTCTACGTTGTCTTTAACAGATTAAAACCAATACAACACAAACCGGTGTAATGCATGAAACTGGGACACATCATATGGGATGTTTCAGACCCCTCACCACCTCACAGTGTTACAGCCGTTACTGTGCTGATGAATAGACACAGCATCATTTCACATCAACATGTGTGAAGTCTTTCTGTCATTCACAGATTTATAGATACAGGAGGATAAATTCTATTCTACTACATGTCAAGTGAAATCCTATAAACTGACATGATGTCTGTCAGCTTTTCATTTATTTATATCCACCTCTCTTTAACATGTGATAATGTGCATTAATAGCACACATTGTGTCATTTTGCCAAAAACAATAATATTGACAAAGTTACAATTTGTTTATAGCTTGAAACTGGGTAAAATGTAAGTGAGGAAGAAGAGTAGAACAAGGTGGGTTTACAATAAGAGTAAATAAAACATCTAACCCAGAAGTAACTGCAGGAATGTGATGAATGTCACAAATAAATGATGGTATCGAGCAGCGCACAGGATTTTTTTTGTTATAAGATGACTCATGGCTTTAATAGTGAGCCACTCTGAACTTCACTTTCATACCAGCAATTATCCTGCAGCAGTAGGCGTCAGTTTTCTCACACGCTGGATAAATTATCTAAGAGCTAAACTGTGTGTGTGAGTGAGTGAGTTTCAGCTGCACTCACACAGCGCACACACAAGGTCGCACGTGTGTCCATGTACAAATGACCTGGAGGGCTGTTTACTCGTCAATAATGTGCAGTCAGAGTCATGAGTGCATATCACACACACACACACTGACACAAACAGCTGCCATCAGTGAGTGCAGAGTGTTGCGTGCTGACACACTGTTTACAACCGAGACTCACTAGTGTCAGACAAGATGAACAGGAACTGCCGACGCCGTGGAGAGCTTGGTGTGTGTGATGTGAATGGGGGGGTGGACTTACAGCGCAGGCCGGCATGGAGTCGTCCTCGCCCACCGAGTCCTCTGCATCATGATGAACGTCCTGTAATCACACACACACACAGATGAACACATTAGCATACATAGTAGTTAGCCTCAGGCAGCTGCAGCGTCACTGCTTCACCTGAGCAACTGCCCCCACAACACATCACCACACTGTACAGGACTGTTTCACACCCATCATCCATCACTGAGGATTTGTCACATTTACCTTGAGTGTCCACTATACTACAGTGATCGTTATTTTTTTTTTACACATTCATTAAGGGGGACATATTATGGAAATATCACTTTTTGAAGGCCCTTTAACATAAATCTATATATCTGGGTGTTTGTTGTTGTCTTCTGAACTTTAGCAAGTACAAGAACCGATACCAGTGCATGCAATTGCTCTGCATGAAAAACATGATCAGAGGGTGGCTTTGCATCTTTGTTGTATTTTTTTTTTTAGATCAGAGGCTTGTTACAACAAATGTTGTTGTAACAAGCATAAAATAAAATAAAATTGTCTTCCAATTCATTGCATTTTGCCAAATCGTTTTTGTTGTGGTAGAAGGATCGGCATCGGTACTCGGTATCGGCAAGTACTCAGATCCAAGTATCAGTATCGTATCGGTTTGAAAAAAAGTGGTATCGGGGCATCCCTAGTTTCTTTCTACCCCCGTTCACAGTCTGAGGGGGGTGAATTTTTTTTAAACTCTACCGTTTTACTGTTATTATGTTATGATTCTGGCCAATTAGGGCGCGGAAATGTTCAGCCACAGGTCTGGAGCGGTCCGGAGACAGGCTGCTTCGAGGCCAGTGGGCGGGTTTTTGGCCGGCCAATCCAACATGGCGCTGTTCAGGCCGCCATATTTGAGTCACAAAAACCATAAAACGACTCCCCAAAACCAATGGGTGACGTCACGGATGCTACGTCCATTCTTTTTACAGTCTATGTTCTGAACAGGACTGTTTAGAGAGGATGAAAAGAGCTGTGAGGTTTGATCCTTGGGTGTTTAGACTGAAGCATGTCACAGACATGTCTTTAAGACACCTGGGAACTATTTGAATTTGTGGAAAAGGGGCAGAATAGTCTCCTTTAATGTTATCTCATTTATGAACTGAGCACTGAGGTCATAGTGCTGGTGGAGTACTGGCCTGCATTATAACATTCAGCAAAAAGCACATAAAACTGGAACGACCTTTCATTATAATGAACTCCAGGTCAACACTCAAAGCTGATTGGCTGAGGATGATCGACAACATCTCAAGTGTGTGCAAGTTGCCGGCTGATAGGAAACACAACCCCTGGATGTATTTAGACATAAAGTCTGGATGAAAATCAGTAACAGATTTGGAGTAACATGTTTACTGGCATTCATGGCTGTATCAGAGACTTCAAAAAAGAGCACTACACACACATTGTGGTGTCAATAGGAGAGAGATGTCAGAAAACGATGCTGTAAGAAGAGGTGAGATAAAGGCTCCCAGGCAGCAACACTGTACTTAACAGTCAGTGCCTTAGACCGTAAGCCATAATTTACCCTGTCGAGCATCTGTATGTGTATAAACATCACTGATTACATTAAATGTGTATGGGTTTTTTATGGAGTGCACATGATTAGCCAGACTTTTCCTTTAATTCGTCACCATCCATATGTTGTTGTTATGATCAATCTGGTTTGAGAGATGGCCAATCTGGAAGGAAGCTGTAAACTGTGCAACACAGTATCAGCATGAGGCAGTTCAGTCTGACTGGAATCTGCCCTGAGTGACCTCCACCAGATAGTGTGCTTCACACCCCAGGTCTGGGAGGCGACCGGCCGCTCCCTGCTCTACATCTGCAGTAAGTAAGATACACATCAAGGACTGTGCTGCCTACCAAACACGACTTGTTTTGATTTTTACGCTGCCAAACATTCAAGCGAGCCGCTCGATGGGTAGGCGTCTTTTACTTTGAAACCCTGTCCTCGTCAACTCGCTCCTGCGACTGTGAGGAGGAATCAAAGCAGAGTTCAAATTAAAGCGAGAAGCCAGGGGAGAATATTCTCCAGACGGTCGCAGCATGAGATTTATCATCAAGGACACCGAGCTCGGACGGCGTCTACCTCATCTGCTCGAGCAAAAGGGAAAAGCAAAAACAACAGATATGAATTAGCATTACGTAAGGAAGATTATCAGCCTGTCTGCTTTCCTGCTGGAACAACAGCTGCGATTCAGACACTGATAGCACTGATACTACTGCCCGACAAAAACAATAATAACAATAAAAGCGATTATGGTGATTATTTACTTTGCTGGTAAGAACCGAGTCGGGAGGATAAGCCTGGAATCAGCACAGCGGGGTGACAGAGGGAGGCAGAGAAAAGAGGGGGGGGGGGCGGAGATGAGATGGATGGCAGACAGGGAGAGAGAGCGATGGATTATGATGAGAGAGAGGAAGAAACAAGCAGCTAGAAGGTGACGGAGAGCAGAGAGGTTGTCTCAGGCTCTGCAGTGAAGGACAACAAGAGCTGATCTAGCAGCTTGTCTCTGATGCAGGGGAGACTGACATGAGCGGGACAAAGTGGGACAAAGCAGGTACCTCCCCTCAGACAAGAGTGAGGACCGCCTAGCCCATGCAATTTTAAATAAAGGATGAAAACCTGCTCCAAGTTTTGTAGCTACTGTGCCGATAATTTGGCAGCGATGGGATCAGACTGCAGACTGTGGACTGCTGCTTTCTCAACACCTGTATTTGTTTACATGGCAGAAAGGTAGCCCTTCAAGTGTGTTGAATGAGCAGTTGGCAGTTCAGCTGTCCTGTATACCCACGGATTTCCAAAAAGACCACGTGAAGTTCTGCAGTTATCGGCAGCGTCTTTTTATCTTTGATGTCTATGCAGATTTATGGACATTTATTCATGTTGGACATCAAACACAATGATATCAATGGGAAGTGTGAATGACTCTGAATCTAAAATTGTGTCTGTGTGTTCAGACTTGAGCTTTGACTCCAGGAAGAAGTGTGACTTTAGGAGCAAACTGTCGTGAGTGTTATGTTGTATAACGCCCTCACTGCGATGCATCAATTACAAGAAAGCGACTTCCAGCTGTCTTCAGAACATTAGCATGCACTCGTCCTGTTCCCCACATGCATCGTTGCCTGGCGCCTCTCCCTCCTTGTCTCCTCTGCAAACCTCTGAAGCACCGACTGCCCGCATGGTTTCTGTAGCAGCCAGCGTCAAATCCAGCCCAGTACTAGGAGCTCGAGCTCAGGCCTCGTCCACCTCCTGGATCTCGTCTCCACCTGGTACCAGCATGTGATACATTAACACCTGGCATTAATAAGCATTACTGTTACCATGGCTCTGCCGGCAAAGTAATCGGATATCATTATGCAAAAAATATGCAGTGCTGGCAGACTTGCCAAGAGACATTGCGGCATCCGGCGCTGCTGTGGGGGCTCCGCTGATTTTTTCTCCTCACAGAGGAAGGGCGTGTTTCTGGCTTTTTGTTCAGGTCGCAGTGCTGCATGTGGACAACTGTCCCTGATGAGTGTCTTTTACAGCAACTTGATTACAAAATTCCCCTTTTTGAGTCTGCACGGCTCAGTGACGAAACCTCAAGCAGTGAAAAACACCTGCTTGTTTGTCAAATTCATTAGAAATCTGTCTCTGGCAGTTCTGTGGAACTTGAGTTGTGTTAGGGAAAGTATGAACAGGAGGAGCACTCGCTAGAACGTCGTATCTATTTCAGTATCTCTGTGGGAATAAAGAGCCTGAAAACATGTGAACCTGTCTTTTAAAAATGTAAAACTGCCCAGATTGCGTTGGTACCTGGCTGAGATCCAAACACAAAATGAATGTGCAGGTGTCACCGATCGAAGCATTCTGTTCTTTCCTTCTTCTTCTTCGTCTTGTTTCCTGTTTTAAAAGCTCAATTTGTTTGGGCAAGAAGCTTATGAGGTTGTTTCTGTGGAGAAACCCAGCCACACACTCTGGTATGTTCAGGCCGATACCTCTGCCTACACCCAGACACAATGACAACCTTTATTTTTAGTTGGACGCTCTGATATTGAATCTGGAAATCACCACGTAGGTGATGGCATTTCTGTGGTTACTTGTTATGAGAGGTGTAGTCTTTAAAGTGAATCCTCCAAGACAAACATGGTGCAGGTGGGATTTAAGTCATGTACTGCCCTCTGTGTCTTTCTTTCTTTGATGCTGTTGGTGCACCACTTTCTTTTCAGTTGGTTCACTTCTGTAGCTTTCTAACAAGAGAAATTCAGTTTCTCTGCAAAGCACTGACTAATGTGTATTGAGACAAACTAAGCAATAAATCCTGTTGGTCTCTTACTCAAGGAAGCTAAAACAAAATGATGTTCTCACGACGAGCTCAGACAGGCCCCCTCATATTTATGCAAAAGGGATATTTATCTGATGTAGCTCATTCTTCAAGAGCAGAATGAAACGAAGAAAAGTGTCACTGACGCTAAAAAAAAAAGAATGGAGCAACAGATTTCCCAGAGATCAGCAGGACATATTTGTCTTGTTATGTTCTAACACACAGATATTAACTTTACTGTCATAAAAGATTAAGAAAAGTCTCTGAAACCAGAGAACTGATGAAAGTCTTGAAGAATAAATCATTCATCACTAGAAATGGTTGAAGATTATTTTTCAGTCACGTGAATTATTGATCAATCCATTGATCGGGCAAAGGATTCAGCTTATCATGTTAGAGTGGCTGGAAATGTCTCAGCTTCAGCTAATCAAAACAAAATCCCAGGTCAAATTCAGGCTCATGGATTGGTATATAATGATTAGTTGATTAGTGACTGACACAATGAGCTACAATTGTGACTTTAACTCCTGAGATATGAATATAACAGGATTTTATTACTCATTTAATCAGTATATTTAGGTTTCAAACTGTTAGATGAACAATAAAATACTACTACTATGTAATTTCATATATTTTTATTTATGCATAAGCATAACACTGATAATTTAATCAGTAATTAAAATGTCATTAGTTGCAGGTATATAGTAATCCATATTATTGCATGAAAAGCACTTTATAAATACAACTGAATTGCCCTTCTCTTCTCTTATTTGTTATAGACTACCTGATGTAAACTGGATGTATTTGGGCTGCAGACAGTTGGGTGGATTAAATAAGATCTCTGTATGTCTCATCTGGCACTCTGGGAAATAACAACCAGCATTTTTATCTACTGATAATGAAAACAATCCTGTAATAAACGTGTGGATATGATCCAGCGCTGTAAAGCACTGCTTGTGTCACCGCTGCAGCCATGATCATCTACACTCTAACACACTTTGCATGTTTTCAAAAGGCAACTGCCGCCCCTCTGTGCTCTTTGTGTTCATGTTGAATGATCTTGTCTTTAGGGCAACAATCCTCAGCGCCATGTCCACTTCATTCCACAGCTTCACCGCTCGCTCCTTTGTGCTTGTGTGTGTAAAAGAGAAAGAGTGTTTTTTTGTTGTTGTTCTGCACTGGCCTAGAAAAAGCCGGTACAGCGGCTTATACGCTCCGCTACCAGACACATCGCTGCAAGTCAACGGGCTTAGAGGTGTAACACGCAGGTCAAAGGTGTGTGTCATCCAGCAGAGTGTCAGCACGTTCCTGTCTGGCTGATAGAGCAAGGGGAGCAGAGCGCTGTGGGAACAGGGTGAGCAGGTAGCAGCTTGTCAAGACGCCACGCACAAATGAGAGGCCGGCTGCCGCGGTGACTCAGTGCTTTTTTTTGGTGAATCGTGAATCAGGTTTGATTCTACACAATCTATAGTGACACATACACACACGTACGTATGCATGCAGCCATTTCTCCATGCAGCCATTGTGACACCTCATGCAGGAAGTGGACACACACACAAAGACGTAAGCTCTTCCTGAATCATGCGTTCTCGCTGGCACCGCCTCTTTCTCTTTATCAAGATTCAAAAACTTGTCGGAAGGAAGAAGTGAAAAAAAAAAGAAACAACACACTCACACGGGAGCTGTTGTTGTTTCAAACTCGTATCAGAGTGTGAGAGACAAAGAGCCTTTTACACCAGATGAATCCCACTTTGACTTTTCCACCATGCATCTTTGATGCTGTGTTTTATGACCAAAAAAATAAATCACGTCAAATCAAAACCACCAAACGGGGCTTTTTCACACTGTCCTCAGCACGTAGAATCTGTGAGAACGGCTCAGCATCGACTTCAGTGCTTCTACTCAGACCACATCCTTGCATGTTCCAAGGTCACCATCTAATTGAATTTCCAGCCAAACATATCCAGCCTAAGCTACTAAACTGCAAGGAGGAAACATAAACACATATCCTGAAGACATCTAGGGTTCTCTGACAACCCATAGACTACATTAACAGGTCACTAATAAATAGCTCCATGTTAAGTTGCAGTCCTATGTTTTTACATTATATTTTATATCCTACAATTTAGCAGCCACTCCCCCAGATGGGATCACAAGAGAACACAGATATGCTGCAGTATCCTCCATGTGCTGTTACAAGACAGACAAATAGAAAAAGGAAAGTGTAATGCGGCACAACATGGTGGTTTTAGTTTAGGTGTCTCCAGTGTTGGTTTATACAGCTTCTAGTCAAACCTGGTATCACTTTAATGTCCTTACAGGAGCTTAAACAGTAGCTGCTGCTGCTGACACTCAGTAAGTTGATTGTCAGCTTAGGTTCTTCTGTTCACAAGGATCATATGAAGTCTCTAAATGCTCTTATAGAGGCTACAGATGTAACATCTTCTTTGTATCTTGTTTGCTGCCAGGCCTTGCTTGGAAAAGAGATTTTTCTTTATCTCAAGCAATCTGCCTGGTAAAAATAAAGGTTAACAAAAGACACATTTTGTAGTTTGTATGGTATATGATGCATTTTGCGATATTATATTAGGCCTACTTCAACACTGCTGTGTTTTTTGAGCTTTGCAGCATGTTTCTGTATCCACCATGAGTTTACTTTTTTGCCTGCTGTCCCCATGGCAGCTTAAAGCAGAGCTGCTGCTGTCACATTCGTCTTATAGCGACTTTAAGGAAATTTAGAGATGACTTATAGTGAGTCACACTTGTGAAGCTTCAAACTCACTACTTAGGGATGTGTTGCACATGGTTTGCAGATTAATGCAATCTTATCCCCTACATGTGTGTATGTGTTATGTGACCTGTAATACTAATTTAATGTGTTTGTGCCCTCAATATGTTTATAGGGCAGCTAATCCACCATCATTAACCACACTTTACCACATTTGCAAACTTAAAATTGAGCAAAATTGCTATAGGGATGTGTTACGTTCTATTATCATTAGCAGTGTTACAACCTATCTGTATGATATTATTACTTCATATTATCACATTTGCTGTGCCTATGGGACCTGGAAGAGTGGCAGCTCATCTACACTAATTGTCACTAAGTGTATTGTCAGATTTCAGTACCTGGGGTCGCTGTCCCATCTTCACAGGGGCTTAAAGTGAAGCCGCAGCTGTTGACAATCTAATCTAATTGTGACTGACTGTATTGTTTTTACTGTATGCATCTTGAACTTCACCATTATAGCACCTTTTCGCGGTTATTAACCCCATAATGATTTTTAACACGTTTGGTAGTTTACAGTGACACTATGCGACTTTGTAGTACGATTTACATCTACTTTGAGGTGTTTTTCATCATGTTTCAGCCTCTCTAGCAGCGTCTAGAGTGGAGTGGAGTTAATGGTTCTCTACAGGAGAGTTTAGTGTTACAGGTCGGTCTACTCTACAGTCGGTCAGTGTTTTACTCTGTGCGAGTCAAAGTCACTCAGCTGTCAGTCAAAGTCTGCCTCCCGGTGTGTGACTGTGTGACCGGCTCACCTCTCCCGCCGCCGCCGCCCCCCCCAGTGGCATCTTCTGCCACGGATCAGCCAACTGAGCCAGGGGCATCTTTCACGTCTTCCACTCCCTCTACTTTTCTTTTCTTCTTCTTCTTCTTTCTTATTCCTCTTTTCTGCTCCGGCTTGTCGTCCCTCCCTCGGTCGACACTTTCTGTCCGGTCTTCTCTTCCCTTTTCTTCTTTTCCCTCTCGGTGTTTTTTTTTTAAGGTCCCGTCTCTCCGTGCCTGACGGCTGCAATCAAACCGCCGCGGACTCCACCGACCGACCGACCGACTGACCGAGCCGCTCCGAACACGGTACAATTCCGGTTGCGCTGTGGCGCTCAGACCGCCCCTTCCTCCGGAGAGACAAACATGAGAGACGCAGCGAGGCGGACGCCCTTTTTCGGAAACTGATTGACTCAACACACGAGTTATCTCCCTATCTGCTGCTGTCTCTCCCCCTCTGTCTCTCTGCCTCTCTCTCTCTCATTTCCGTTGTTTCCCAATATGGCGGCCGGTGTCGGCTTACCTGTCCGTCAGACCGCTGCGTCACGCTTACGTCACGTCAGGAGGCGGCTTCCTTAGGTAATAAGGAGAGAAGCTACAACTTCTTTGGCTTGGACTTGATACTAAACTTCTATTAATAGAGACCTCGGTATTCACGGCTATTAATCATTTCTGACTAAAATATATTTGTCTTATTTAATAATAACTGAAGCAAAAGCCGCCTATATTATTTTACAAAACAGATTAAAAACCTCAATTTCTGCTGTAATCTCTGTCAAACTGTCAAGCTTGTTGTGAAATATGAAAAACACGACCACAAACAGGTTAATTTCCATACGATACACACAATTACCGTATGAGACGCAGAATGACCACAGACATATAAAATGACCACTAAGGACAGCCATAAAAGCCACATAAAATGACCAGAGGGAGTCTGAAAATAACCACAAGATATAAAACAGGACAAAGAGACAGAAAAGACTGGAAAGGATGCAAAGAGACATAAAATGACCATAGAGATGAGCACATAGAAACATGGTTACAAATCACTGAGTGACAACATAAGTGGATGATTTTCATCAGGTGTCAATAAATGATTGGGGTAATAAAAAGTCCAATTACAACCAAGCTGCTGTTCATCATACTGTGCCGTTTGGTTTCCATGGCTGTGGATAAATAAACAAAGATTCATCTGCAGTCTGATGGTGACACACAGTGGATGGATGAGGAAAACTAAACTCAACATGGTTCAGTGGTCACTCTTTTTACATATTTTATATTTTTCACAAATCATATTGCTTTATATCCAAATATGTTTGTCTCTATCTTATTTTTTCAATATTCATTTTATATTTGTCTAATTCAACTTCTGGTCAGAGTATACAAATATTAAGACACCAGAAACACAAACGTTTCAGCTCCCATTTATATCCATATTTATTCTCAAGCCAACCAGTCTTTTAGAGCAACACACACATTAACAGTCAAATACAGCTCCAAATCTGTACAGGTTCATGGTCACAATCTGAAACAGAAAATCCAAAATAAAGTGTAAGTGTACACAGCTGCAGCTCATGTTTACATGTAGCAAAGACATACGTTTCCACACCAAACCGCAAACTCTTTATATGTTGTGAAAACTGAAAAAGCAAAAGAAAACAGAGTATACTGCAGGTCCTTCAAACATCTTAACATCCACAGAGACTGGATGGTAAAATGGAACAGCTGGTTAAAGTTTGGAGGTTGAGGTCAGCAGTGTCCTGCTTTGCCACTGGATCCACTCTGAGAAATTGCATTGGCTCATAATTAATATTTAGGGCAGTAATAATCGGCTCTGCTCTGCAATCATATTGTCAGACTCACTCTTGTAACACACATCCCTTTAAACTCATCTTGCTCTATAGCGCATTTAAAAATAGTTTTCACTAAGTGAACGAGGTCTGAAAGAACTCACGAGACTCTGCAAGTGATTTAAGAACCAGTGACTATGTTCCCGAAGTTGGAGGTGATTTCTTGGAGGAAGGATCGTTTCAGAAACCTTCTGTACGTATTCATTACACTTTTTCTGCACAGTTAAAAGCTTGGAGAAAATTCACAACAGACATGTCAGGATGGGAAAACAAAGTTTAAAATGTGAAATGTAACTTTTGTGCGTATATTGCGCTGCCCTGCTGTAAATAAAACTTTTTAAAGTAAACAGTGTGCTCAGAAGAATGGCTCATCTTCTCATACACCATAACCTTGTTCTCATTTTCTAACGATCTCTGGCTTGATGGTTCGACAGCCAACAGACTGGTCAGATGTACGACAGGATTGAGCAGGATAAATATAAAGACAAGGAATAAATCTCAAATTTCCTATCTATATAAAAACTATAAATAAATAACACTGACAAGGTTTCAGGTCAAAGCTGAGTCCCATTAAGGTGCTGGAATGCTGCTGCGACCTAGAGTCGAAGGAAGAAGGAGGTGTCGATTGTTTCTGGATATTTCTGTGAAAGTGAGAGGGGCGTGATTAGTGCCGGGAGGATTCTCCTCCACCGACGGGTAGAAGGTTGGTGTGTATAGGTTTCTCTTTGGGCGAGTGCATACGGTGCGAGTCTAGCTGATGGACTTGAGCTTGGACCAGGGGTTCGTCCCGCGGACCTCCAGAGGGGGGTTGTTGAAGAAGATGTGGTTGCACAGCTCCTCCAGCGGCGGCTCTGGATCCGACGTGGCGAACTGAGCGGCGTCCTCCACCTCCTTTCTGATGGCGATGTCGATCTCCTGAAAGCAGAGACACAGAGAGACTTCTTTACTACGATGGGGACGGCGTGTCTCATCGTATGTGCTCTCACGCCACCTCATTTCAACTCTTTTGTACTCGACAAGGTTCCCCGCCTGCGGTGAGGGAGGAGCTGTTAATCTGCGATCTCGGCCCACGTAGTTACTCTAAAGAATCTACAGCGACCTGTCAGCTCAGGGTGGATACTCCTACGTTCTCGTCATACGAGACTGAACTGTTCTCACTCTGTGGGGACCACTGATCTCAGTACGAGTGCTGAGGCCAGTTACAAATGTTACATGAAAACACAGACAAACCTGAGTCTTTCAGTTTCAAGATTTCCACAACACAGCTGCAGGTTTAATTCAATTTCATTTAAAAACCAAGAAAGCACATGACGCAGACTCCTGTTTGTGGTTTAAACACCAAAAGCTGTTGGATTGGTTCTGGTTTAATGTAAATAAATACTTTCTGTATTAAAAAGACCAGAATCTTTCCCCAACCTCAGCCAAATGCCTTTAGAGTCCTATCAGAAATTATGTTGTCATTGCACCTGGATTTTGTTCTGAAGATCAGATGTTTGCTGTCTGTGAAGATTTTAAGAATGTTTAGTATCAACATATTAATAATGATAAAATCATAAATTAAACATTTCCCCATCATGTGGATAATTAAGTGCATCATCTTGCTGTTGCAGTTTAGTTTTATATCAGTTGGTTCTGGAGGAGAAAATGCTGTTACAAGTGAAACCTGAGTCAGACTGTTAGAGCTGATAACACTGGAAGAACTTGACGATCCAGTTATTTGAAACGTGTGACTATGACTGACTGAATATCAGTGGCAGGTTGCAGCTGATCTGCACATTATTATTAGTTGCAACTGTGAACAATGATTTAAGCTGAGATTCATTTATCATCTACAGAAGAAACTGTGGAAGTCAATATGCATGGAGTTCTGTTTCTGTACAATCTAATGTTTACATCATCTAGTAAAAACATCAAACAGCCCTGCAGGTAACAGAACTGTTACCCAGACATCTAAAACCCACTTGTTATATTATTATATACAGTATATTATATCTCTCCATAGTCAGTAGAACCAAATATGACCAGCATCAGACCAGAAACAGTGACTAAACCTCCGTTCTTTGTTTCCTGAGCTCAGCTGCATGTTCCACATTCATCCGACACAACATGAGGTCAGATAATGAGTTCATATAAATGCGAAGGTGCGTTTGTGGTTCAGTTTTTCCATTAGGTTGGCATTTCTTCTAAGAATATCTCCTTTCAAGAAACTCTGATAAGGCCCAGGGAACTGTCTCTGTCATTTCTGGTCCTGCAGACTTCTTTGAACAATATTTTTATTGATTTTTAATTTTCACAAGAGAAGAATGGATACATAATATGGTCCACAGAATGAAAAACAAAACAAATAGACAGACAAAACTAATAATAAAAATAAATAAATAAAAATAATAAAAGAACAGCAACAACAACAACCATCAGCTCAGATCTATATAATTAGGGTTACAGTAAAAAAAGATAAGTCAGTAAAATAAATAAATACAGTATGAGCATTCAAGAAAATCCCCGCAACATTATACAAGAGACACCAGGCTCTACATATTTCAAATAGGGTTCCCAAACCTTATGGAATTGGTCTGTTCTTAAATGCAATATGCATGTAAGATACTCTAAAGGCACTAGATCGAACACTACTCCCTGCCAGCCCTTAACAGTTGGTACCCTGTCATTTATCCATTGTAACAGAATATTCTTTCTCGCTGCATAAGTAAGAATACAGTACAGCCTCTTATTATGTTTTGATGTTAAACGACGATTTGGGAGGCCCAGTATGAGAGACACAGGGTCCATTTCTAGTTTCAAACCAAATATCTTCTCCATTTCAGATAGTACATTAGACCAATACATTTGCAATTTTCGACATGACCAAAAACAGTGAGTTAGGGTACCAATTTCAGTCTTGCATTTAAGGCAAGTGGGTGAGAGAGTTGGATTGAAATAATGTCTGCGGTTGGGAGATATGTGCATTCTGTGTATAATTTTTAACTGCATTGCTTGTGCACGATTGCAAACTGAAATTGATTTGGCATATCTCCAGACATTCTCCCATTCTTCGTCATCAATTGTGGTATTTAGCTCCTTTTCCCACGTGCCTTTAAGCTTCAACAACTTATTTGGGGTTGCGAGAGACATAGCTTTATACAGTAAACTTACAGATATCTCTCTGTCTGAGGAAAATATTAATTTCTCAACAGGAGAGCTTTCATGGTTTTCAATTAACGTGGTGCTATGTGAGACATAGTGCCTTATCTGTAAGTAACGAAAAAAGTCACACCTGGGGATAGAATATTTCTCTATTATTTGTTCAAATGCCATCATTACATTATCAGAAAATAGATCCTTCAATCTATGAACGCCTTTATCCCTCCACTTTTTAAAACCAGTATCGACCATCCCAGGCTGAAAATCTGGATTATTCACAATAGGGGTAAAGACAGATGTAAACTTTGACCTTCCCTCATGTCGACACATTAATCGCCAGGCCCTAACTGTATTTAGCGTAACTGGATTTTCACAACTCAGTCTGATATTTTTAAATTTCTTAAAAAACAGTAAGTCCCTTAATGGATATTTTGAAAGGGAAGCCTCAACATCCAACCAAATAGAGTTTGAGTTATTCATAACCCAGTCGTAAATGTACCTCATGTGAATACTTAGCTGGTATGTTCTTATATTTGGTAAGTCTAAACCCCCTACTGAACCTGGGAGCTGCAATGTAGCCATTTTGAGTTTCGGTCTGCGCTTGCTCCATATAAATGAGCTTAGCCAGCCATTCAGATCTTTTATCACCCTATTTGAAAATATGACCGGAATCATTTGGATTGGATATAACAATCGAGGTAGTACATTCATTTTAACCAAGGATATACGCCCTAGCCAGGAGACAGGCAAAGAATTCCAACGCTCCAAGTCCTGCCTTACCTTCTCGAATAAGGGAATGAAGTTGGCCTTATACATTTGCTTAAATTTAGGAGTTATGAATATACCTAAATATACAAAACCTGTAGGAGACCACTTAAAGGGAAAGGAAGGTAAGGCAGCTGATATCGAATTGAGACTCCCAAGTGGCATGGCTTCAGACTTGGTCAAATTAATTTTATATCCCGAAAATTTGCTAAATAGATCAATAATGTTAAGTAGAGCTGGTATCGATGTCTCTGGATTAGTCATGAATATCAAAACATCATCTGCGTACAGACTTATCTTGTGCTCATAATCAACTAGTAAGCCTCGTATAGCAGGTGCCGTCCTTATGGCCTCTGCCAGAGGCTCAATGGCAATGGCAAATAAGAGGGGCGACAAGGGGCAGCCTTGCCTCGTTCCTCTGTACAATGGAAAACAGTCCGATTTAAGCCCATTAGTCAAAATAGCCGCCTGTGGGTTATCATACAAAATCTTAATCCATCTAATAAAATTATCCCCAAGACCAAATTTGTTTAAAGCATAGAATAAATAAGCCCATTCTACCCGATCAAAGGCTTTCTCAGCGTCAAGAGAAAGCACTAGACCATCAATATCTTTTTGCTGGAAAGCCTGGATTATATTGAGAAGGCGCCTGACATTATTACGGGAGTTACGACCTTTTATAAAACCTGTTTGATCTTCTTTTATAATTTTAGGCAAAAGGTCTTCAAGTCGAGTAGCTAGAATTTTTGAAAGTATTTTTCGGTCCACATTGAGAAGAGCTATCGGTCTATAAGAAGAACAGGACTCTGCATTCTTCCCCTTTTTCAGTATTAAAGAAATATTTGCTTCTCTTAAGGTCTGGGGTAGTGTATTATGTAAGAAAGAATAATTAAACATGTCAAGTAAAGGGTCCATTAATAAATCACCAAATTCTTTATAAAATTCACTACTAAACCCATCGGGTCCAGGGGCTTTTCCGTTTTTTAAGGTTTTTATAGCATTCGATACTTCCTCTCTGGAAATAGGAGCATTGAGATTGGTTCGCTGCTCAGATGATATAGTAGGCAAACTAAGCTGAGAAAAGAAATTATCCATTAACTCAAGTGCATCACATGGTTGCTCAGATGCATACAATCTACCATAAAATTCTTTGAAGGTGTCATTTATAAACTTGTTATCATATATGCGATTGTTCTGAGCATCACAAATGGCTGCAATAGACTGTGATTCTGACCTTTTTTTGGTAAGGTATGCTAAATATTTCCCAGGCTTATTCCCATGTTCGTAAAATCTTTGTCTGGTAAATTTAAGTCTGATCTCTTCATCTTGCGTAAGCAGGTTATCTAAGGTTGATCTAATTGCAGATATTTCTTGCAATAAAGCAGGAGTTGGAGAGTTAACATAGGTTCTTTCTTTAGTTTTAAGTTCAGTCGTTAACATATTTTGCTTCCTCAGTTTTTCCCGCCGTTTGCTGGTTGAAAATGAAATAATAACCCCTCTAGTATACGCCTTGATAGTTTCCCACAGCAGGGCAGGGTTATCTGTTGACTCAGAGTTTACAGACAAAAAGTATCTAAACTCAGTATTAAAATAGGATACAAAGGTATGGTCCTTTAAAATAGTTGTATTCAGTCTCCAATGTTTTGCCCTGTTTCCCACGCCCCTAAGGGAGAGATCCAGCACTACATTGGCATGGTCTGAAATAATAATACTGCCTATTTCACAAGATAAGACCGAGTGTAAGGAGAGCCCAGGTAAGAAAAAATAATCAATCCTGGTATGACATTTATGGGGTGCAGAAAAAAAAGTATACTCCTTATCTGAAGGGTGAATTGTCCTCCATACATCAACAAATCCTAAATCCTCACATATAGAATTGAGTGACTTAGCTTGTGAGGAAAGAGGTGAAACTTTATGTGGGAATCTGTCAAAAAGGGGGTTCAGTATACAATTAAAATCTCCACCCACTATGGAAATATCTGAGTGAATCTCTGAGAAATCCAGGAATACTTTAGTTATAAAGTCTGATGGGTGAGCAGGGGGGTAATAAATATTAAGTATGGAAATAACCGTGCCCTGTAAGACTCCCTTAATTATAACATATCTTCCACTTTTGTCCTTTACACATTGTGTCATTGAAAAAGGAAGATTCTTTCTCACAAGAATTGCCACCCCTCTACTTCTTGAATTGAAAGAAGAAAAAAATACCTGGTCAACCATACCCTGCCGTAGTTTTAAATGTTCCACATCATCTAGATGTGTTTCTTGTAAAAGCGCAATATCAATGTGTTCTTTTTTCAGAAAGGTAAGTATTTTTCTTCTTTTAATCGGACTATGAATCCCTCTTACATTCCATGTACACAAACGTAGTTTATTACCTGCCATGCCCTTTAAGTAAACCCTTTATATAGATATGTATATACAGTAAAGTACAGTAAGAAACATCACTGAGCTGGGAGAAAAACACCTCTGAACAGGAACTATTATACAAAAACAACTGGGGGCTATCCCTGCTACCTAACCTGCAGGGCACTTTAAACCTCTTCCACATCCCTCTTCCTGCGCAAGCCTCATGATAGAAAAAAAAAAAAGCAACAGACCTGATAAAAGTGAATGAATGAGGCTGCACCTTCTTCTTCCCTGACATTCACACATAGAATAAACAAAACTCAAGTTTGCTCACGGTGGCCATAACTTGGTGCATGAACAACGCTGACTGATGAACATGTTATGCAATTATATTATGCGCACATGTGAGGAGCAATCAGAACATATACTCACGTAATGTGTATGGATGAAATCAGATAGCATAACACCATAAAGGTTAGCTGATATACACATCACTGGGATGTAGTGTCCCCACGTCTCTGCTCCAGTGAACTTAGAAGCACAGCGGCTTCTTTGGGGTTGTCAAATCTTCTCTGTGTCCCGTTCACCGTCACTTTCAGAGTGGCCGGGTAGAGTAGTAGTCCACTTGCCAGCCCATAGGGCCCCATTGTGAACCCGGAAATGTTGAGTACCCTAAAGTTTTATGTTAGAAATATATAGTATGGGTCCCCAGTATTCAGAAACTGCCGGATGCTAACTTGTAAATATTGGGCAATTAGCATAATTAGCATAATTAGCACAAATTAGCATATTCGCCTATATAGGCAATATTTCAACAATTGCTTGGCTGATCTGGGCAATATTAGTGTGGTTTTAGGGGTTATTTATGATGCTGAATTCATTTCTGAAATTTTCAAAATTCAAAATGGCCGTTTAATCCGGAAATGACCAGATTTTAACCGCCAGAGGGCCAATTTTGATGGATTTCAAGCCAAATCTTTAGAGTTTTAGAGGATGCTGGTTGGACATATTAATATAGCATAGGTAAATATACTATACCAATATATAGGATGGGCCCCCAGCTTTCAGAAAATGCCGGATGCTAACTTATATATTTTGGACAATTAGCATAATTGACATAATTAGGATACATTAGCTTAATTGCTATGAGCAATATTTCAATAACTGCTTGGCTGATCTGGGAAATACTGGAGTCTGATCTGGGCAATATTGGGGTGGTTTTAGGGGTTATTGATGATGCTGAATCCATTTCTGACATTTTCAAAATTCAAAATGGCCGTTTAAACCGGAAATGACCAGATTTTAACCGCCAGTGGGCCAATTTTGATGGATTTCAAGCCAAATCTTTAGAGTTTGAGAGGATGCTGGTTGGACATACTAATATAGCATGGGTAAATATAATATACCAATATATAGGATGGGCCCCCAGCTTTCAGAAACTGCCGGATGCTAACTTATATATTTTGGACAATTAGCATAATTGACATAATTAGCATACATTAGCATACTTGCTATGGGCAATATTTCAATAACTGCTTGGCTGATCTGGGAAATACTGGAGTCTGATCTGGGCAATATTGGAGTGGTTTTAGGTGTTATTGATGATGCTAAATCAATTTCTGACATTTTCAAAATTCAAAATGGCTATCTTAACCGGAAGTGACCAGATTTTAACCACCAGTGTGCCGATTTTGATGGATTTCAAATCAAAAAACAGCCAAATCTTTAAAGTTTTAGAGGATGCTGGTTGGACATTAACTCATGTATTTGAAATAAATAAAAATGCATTCAGCCTATGAATTAGATTGTTACATCATAATGTTGCTCAGAAGAGGACAGAACACATCACTGATGTGCATAGCTTTTAACCCATAGGTTCCCAACGTGGGGTCCGGGGCCAACCAGTCAGAGATTTCAGGACTTCCACAGAGCTTATGTTCCGATTGTGAGAAACAAATCTTCGTTGCTATTGACTCTTCTTTTGAGCTTCTGGTGCCCCCAGGTGCTGCCAATGAGGTGCTTACACTGGAGCCTGAGCATGTGGAGGAGCGTTATGTTCAGCGATGAGTCCATATTCTGCCTATGGCAGTTGGATAGGGTCAAAGTGTAGAGAAGACGCGGAGAATCCAGTGCAGGCACCTGCTTGGCAGCACATGGGGGCACCACATGCTCAAAAAAAGAGTCAATGGCAACAGCAGAATAAGCTGTTTGACTTGGAGGAGAAGATTTGTTTCTCACAACATCAGAACATAAGCTCTGTGGAAGTCCTGAAGTCTTTGACACCTCCGTGAGGGGGGCCCGGACCCTAGGTTGGGAGTGTATGGGTTAAAAGCCATGCACATTAGTGATGTGTTCTGTCCTCTTCTGAGCAACATTATGCTGTAACAATCTAATTTATTAGCTGAATGCAATTTTAATTATTTCAAATACATGAGTTAAAGCACAAGTCAACGGAATGTTTTTGTTAATATAAGTCCTAAATAGTCCTATTTCCCGTTTCTCGGCTGAAACACGAGTCTCTCAGTCACTCTGCTCTGCTGTAAACCCCGGCATGTGTCTGCAGCCAAGGGATGAACATGAATGTGGTGACGTAGGGATGAGGACCAATAGATCCATGACGAGGGCGGGGGCTGCTAACTCATGGTGCGTTCAAGGCAACTCATAACTCGTGTTGCAAGTGGCCATTATAATGCACTTTCATAGGCAACAGGTCGGAAAAACACAAGTTAAAGGGTTGCCTAGAATGCTACAAAGTCGTGACTTGAAGCCGTAAGGTTTCAAAAGCCTGCCTGGAACGCAGCATTAGCCAAAACGACCGGATCACTGACTTAATGTCCAACCAGCATCCTCTAAAACTTGGCTTAAAATCCATCAAAATCGGCCTACTGGCGGTTAAAATCTGGTCACTTCCGGTTTAGACAGCCATTTTGAATTTTGAAAATGTCAGAAATGGATTCAGCATCATAAAGAACCCCTAGAACCACTCCAGTATTGCCCAGATCAGCCAAGCAGTTGTTGAAATATTGCCCATAGCAAGTATGCTAATGTATGCTAATTATGTCAATTATGCTAATTGTCCAAAATATATAAGTTAGCATCCGGCAGTTTCTGAAAGCTGGGGGCCCATCCTATATATTGGTATAGTATATTTACCCATGCTATATTAGTATGTCCAACCAGCATCCTCTCAAACTCTAAAGATTTGGCTTGAAATCCATCAAAATTGGCCCTCTGGCGGTTAAAATCTGGTCATTTCCGGTTTAAACGGCCATTTTGAATTTTGAAAATGTCAGAAATGGATTCAGCATCATAAATAACCCCTAAAACCACTCCAATATTGCCCAGATCAGACTCCAGTATTTCCCAGATCAGCCAAGCAGTTATTGAAATATTGCTCATAGCAATTAAGCTAATGTATCCTAATTATGTCAATTATGCTAATTGTCCAAAATATATAAGTTAGCATCCAGCAGTTTCTGAAAGCTGGGGGCCCATCCTATATATTGGTATAGTATATTTACCCATGCTATATTAGTATGTCCAACCAGCATCCTCTAAAACTCTAAAGATTTGGCTTGAAATCCATCAAAATTGGCCCACTGGCGGTTAAAATCTGGTCATTTCCGGTTTAAACGGCCATTTTGAATTTTGAAAGTGTCAGAAATGGATTCAGCATCATCAATAACCCCTAAAACCACTCCAATATTGCCCAGATCAGACTCCAGTATTTCCCAGATCAGCCAAGCAGTTATTGAAATATTGCTCATAGCAATTAAGCTAATGTATCCTAATTATGTCAATTATGCTAATTGTCCAAAATATATAAGTTAGCATCCAGCAGTTTCTGAAAGCTGGGGGCCCATCCTATATATTGGTATAGTATATTTACCTATGCTATATTAATATGTCCAACCAGCATCCTCTAAAACTCTAAAGATTTGGCTTGAAATCCATCAAAATTGGCCCACTGGCGGTTAAAATCTGGTCATTTCCGGTTTAAACGGCCATTTTGAATTTTGAAAATTTCAGAAATGGATTCAGCATCATAAATAACCCCTAAAACCACACTAATATTGCCCAGATCAGCCAAGCAATTGTTGAAATATTGCCTATATAGGCGAATATGCTAATTTGTGCTAATTATGCTAATTATGCTAATTGCCCAATATTTACAAGTTAGCATCCGGCAGTTTCTGAATACTGGGGACCCATACTATATATTTCTAACATAAAACTTTAGGGTACTCAACATTTCCGGGTACTCATTTTTGGCAAGTAGACTATAGCGCGTAGTCCACGTTCATTTTCCTCAGCCGCGCCTTTATGTCATCAAAAGCCTTCCGTCTCCGGACCACCTCGGCTGAGTAGTCGTTGAAGAAGGAGATTCTGGGTCCCGTGTTGGTGGTGCCATCATGGTTAGACCGGCGGGCTCCGAGCCGACGAGCTGCCTCCATCACGCGCTGCTTATCAGTGAAGTTATGAAACTTCACAATCAGTGGCCTGGGACGTTGACCGGCGCCGGGTTTGGGTGCCAAGGACCGGTGTGCCCGGTCGAGCTTCAGCCGCCCTGCTTTGGTATCCATTCGGAGGTGGTCAGGGATCCACTTTTCAAAGAATTTCACTGAATCAGAGCCTTCCAAGCCCTCGGCCACACCGACAATGCGTATGTTGCACCTGCGTCCCCGGTTTTCGAGGTCGTCAATGTGCTCCCGCATATCATTCACCTGCTTCTCGAGACGCGTTAGCTTAGCCGCCGATGATGTCGCCGTAGCCTCCACATCAGCAATCCGTTTCTCCGCTTCGCCCACCCGGGTGGCGACTGCCTGCAGCTGGGAGGTCTGTTCTTTAATGGCTTCCAGAACAGTGGAGATTTTGCTGTCAATCACCTTAGTCAGGTTATCAGTTATTCTGTCCAGGGCTTGGACAATATCTGGTTCCACATAGCCTGGGCTAGCATCCATCGGTGTCTCAGATGTAGCACTTAGCTCTTCCTCGTTTTCAGCGTTAGCAGGGTTGCTCTTCAACGAATTTTTCGTGTTTCTGGGCATATTGTCCGATGGTTTGAAAAAATAATTGTCCAGGCTCATGTTAAAACACTTCCCGTCCAAAACTCCGCACTTTTCACCGTTCAAATATGTAATGCAGAAATATAAACTGACAAATGCCACCGGAGCTCACTCAGTCACAGTGCTTACTCTACGACGCCATCTTGCCCTCCCCTGCAGACTTCTTTAGTTCTGTCCCAGTGTGATCCAGCCTCATGCTGAATTAAATGCTATATTCGTCTGTGCAGCAGTAAATTTCCACTTCCCGTCAACACGAGCATCAGTGAAACCACCGTCAGTGTCAGCGGTTGAAGTGTATCAGAGTTCAACTCTTGGTTTGCATCAATAACAGCATTTGTGGTACTTTTGGTGAGTTCCCAGTTGTTTCTGTAAACAGGCAATCTCAAGATGGAGAAGAACAAACAATGAGCTGAAGCTGCGATTAATAAAGTTAATTACAACTCTTCGATAATGAAAAGATTTGAAGCTGAATTAAGATTGGATTTCTGATACTGACAGGATGTTTATCATCATCATCATTATCATCATCCTCCAACATGTCTGTTACTTAGCTGCAGACACAGTGCTGCTAACTACTGGACTGAACAGGTGCAGCTCTGTTCACACTGATTCAAACAGGTTCTGGGAACTGTGTCTTAAGTGTTTAGGTTTGAGTGCACTGTGTGTTGGCGTTTTGATGATGCATGACACACTCGCCTCCTGCATGCTGTGTGTAAATGTGCTCTTAAGTGCTCGAGAACCAACAGAGAGGGTATTCAAAGATTTACCTAATGACATCTGAAACAGCAGCTGGTCCAGACTCAGCTGCGTTACGGCGTGACAATAATGATCATGTAGGTGTGTGTTCTCAATGTGAGGCACGTCACACACTGCAATGTATACTCAGTAAACTGTGCTATGACGTTAACACACAGCAGGGGCACTTTATAATATTCAGCTGATCATCCATCTACACTGCTACATTTTGAAAATGTAATACATATTACCATATTATAACGGGACAGCTTCAGCTTTTATCAACTGCAAACGATACCTTCAATGAAAACTTTACGGATAGTTCACCCAAAATTCAAATTTACTTATAATCTACTCCCCCTCATGTCGACTAAGAGCTGTGAGAATTTTCAGAGTCCTCCATCCCTTCTCTGAGTTAAGTTTTTTTGTTTTTTGGTGTGTCCATTTGGACGAACAAAGTTGGTATCCATTGACAACCATTACATGGACAAATACTGCTGCGTGGACCCCCTCGTAACTCAGAGAAGGAACGGAGGACTCTGAAAATTCTCACAGCTCTTAGTCGACATGAGGGTGAGTAGATAATGAGTGAAATTTGAATTTTGGGTGAACTATCCCTTTAACATCAATTTTTTCTACTAAGATTAACTTTGTCTGTTCAGATCGATACTTGGCATCGTCCGTATATCGATACAATATTGACATGCAAAAGATTACAATACTACGCTGGCTATAAACAGAAGAGGGTCATGTGGACCATGTCATGTCGGCTCTGATAGTTTGGTGAAAGCTGAGTGTCATCATTGAGAATTTGCCTGAAATTTATATTTGGGTTCCAAAGCTCCCACACGTCTCTCCTTCCTCGTGTTGGGGGTTGTGTTTGTTGTGAGCACTCACCTTGAACTCCTCTACAGCAGCCATGTTGTTGCTGAGCATGCGATCCTTCAGCAAGGAGATGGGGTCGCTCTTACTGCGGACCTCCTGGATCTCCTCACGCGTGCGGTAGCTGTAGGAGGTTGCATGAGTCAAGTTATTTAAAGTTAAAATGAAATAAATGAATGCTGATTTTTCACTTCATAAGCTTCAGAAAGAGGATTTTATCCCCAGATCAAACAGACTTCTTAACTTAACTGGAGAGGAGAGATTTAAAAATAACAGAGGAGCCTTTCCTTCAAAGATACAGAGGCCACAGTGTCAAACATCACTCACCTGACCCCGGGGTCACTCATGCTGTGTCCATGGTAACGGTAGGTCTGCAGCTCCATTATAATGGGACCCTGAAAACAGGCACCAGGTCATTTCACCCACAGTGCAGACTGCATCCAGTCAATGCAGAACTGGATCTGTGATTGTGTCCTGTCTACTGAACAGTGGGTGTGTTACATGTTTAGTGTAAATATAATGAAGGTGAATTATTGGATATGTGAAACTGCAGAGAAAAGAGAAAGAAGCCACAGGGAGAACCAGGATGTGCTGTCTAACTCCAAGATACAACAATAACATGATAAATGACAAAACAGGACACAGAGCGAGGATGGAGCTGTGAGGAGGCTATTGTGAGGGTGTTACACTCAGCACATTGCTCTTAAAGGAATAGTTAACCAAAAAAAATGAAATTCAGTCATTGACCCACCTTGATGAATACCAAGTAATTTTTTATTCCTCAAAGTGCATCTGGAGACCCAGGGCCCGACAGAAAAATGTCCATAAAACTACACAAAAACCTTGAAATGTTCCTCCGCACTGCTCGTCCAGAGTTTACTCGAAATGACGTCATTTAGGACATTTTTACATCCTAAACAGTCCTGCATTGTATAGCGCTCTGACGTTCACACGCATGAATGCGAGAGTGCGTACCAGGCAAATTCAATACAGGACTGTTTAGGCTGCAAAATGTCTTAAATGACGTTGTGTAAACTCTGGACTACATCCCTTCAGGACACTTGGATTGTGAATATTTCAAGCCTTTTGTGTAGTTTTCGGGATGTTTTTGTGTCAGGCCCTATTACTCTCATATAAAGTTTTTGTTGGGCTACAAACCAACCGGCTTCCTGGGTCTCCAGATGCACTTTGAGGATATTCATCAGCATGAGGGAAATTCATTTTTTGGTGAACTATTCCTTTAAACTTGGAAGTGGACCTCACCTTTCCTGATCTGCAGTGATCTGCAGCGAACTTGGTGGCCTCTCGGACACACAGGACATCCATCCCATCCACCTGTGAGGAGAGAAGACGAGGAACAAGACGACAAAACGTATGAAAAGCAGTGAAAATGTACTGTGGTAATTCAGAGCCGTCGTCCACTGACGTTGGCGTCATTCAGGTTGTTTGTATGCAGTATCATACATGAGCATCAGACAGCTGTATGGATGCTCACACCTGCAACTGCCAGGACTGACTGTCAGTCTCCTGTTATAGTCTAGGTCCACACAGGCCAGCTGAGGCGTACGGCCCACAGGCACACTGCAGCTGTTGCCCAGGACCCCTCTGGTTGATCACATCAACGTGCAGGATCACAATCAATTAGAGCTTTTTCACCACAGAGCTGCTTGAATCAAAGTTGTGTGTCTCACTCTAATGCCTGGGATGTAGTCTCCTCTCTTGTAGTAGTCGGTGCTGGCTGAAGCTCTCTCCACCGATGTTCCCATGCCGTACTTGTTGTTCTCGCAGATGAAAATACACGGCAGCTTCCAGAGGGCGGCCATGTTGAAAGACTCAAAGAGCTGGCCCTGATTGAGGACAGGGGACAGGTGTTTCCATGTCAACATACGACACATTCAACTTCTGGCTGTTTGTTTTCACTTCTCTTTCCTTCCTTTCATGTGAATTTCTTTTCGTATACATTTCTTGTGTTCCAGTTCATCCCTATTATTTCCAACACATACATATCCACACTCGTACACATGCACAGACCAACACATACACATGCTCACAGACACGCCAATTCAGATACATACGCACAGACCCACCTTCCACCACAACTCCAATTTATATCTATTATGAACAGAGCCAGTACAGCACTTGTCTTTGTTTATTCGTGTGTTCTTGTCTAACCTTTAACAGGTAGTTTTTTGTCTTCATATGTTTCCTATTTGTCTTGTATTTGCATCACTTAAGGGATAATTAAACATTTGGCAAATTGGCCCATTGTCATAATAGTCATAGGAGTAGGTTTGTTACCTTTAATTGTGGGTGCAAGCTATTTTTAGAATGGCGGAGCAGAGCTGCGGTAACGAACCTACTGCTGAAACTATAGGGATTATGGCAATGGGCTAATTTGGCAAAACTATCCCTTTAATAATGATAAAAAGAAGAAAAGTAGAAGGGTTCTGTCTAAACATAAACTGCGCAAGTTTTCTCCCAGAGTGATTTCAGTGTGGGGGACATGGGCTAAGCATATAGATCTAGCCAACAATGCACAGCACTGTGCTGCCATGCATGAAAACAATGAGTCAGGTCATTTCATTCTTCCACCACAGTCGCACTGGGCTGACAAAAGTCACTGCATGAGCATGTGTGGAATCCATATATAGACAGAGGGTGATTTAAAGCTGCACTGCTTCTTTCTGGTCAGTCTCACCTGATTGGCTGCTCCGTCTCCATAGAGTGTGACACAGATCTGATTGTTGCCTTGGTAGAGGCAGGCCAGAGCGATGCCCGCTCCCAGAGGAACCTACAGGATGTCACAGCACAGGCATTCAGAAGAACTAAAAACTGGCTTCCAACTTTTCAAATCTTCTAGTGAACAATAAAGTTTTCCTGATTTGATTTAGTTTTGCAGGCGTTTCTTCTGTGTGTTCATATGTTGCTGCGTGTTTACCTGTGCTCCCACGATCCCGTTGCCACCATAGAAATGTGGGGCGTACATGTGCATTGAACCGCCTTTGCCTTTGGCCACGCCCCCTTTACGACCTGAGCAGGGGACAAAGAAACAGGAGGGGGTGAACCCTGGAGCCCCTTCAGGCCTGTAAAGATGAGGTTAACCCACATGAATCCAGATTCTCTGGCTTCACCCTCACCTGTGAGCTCGGCCAGGATCTCTTTGACGGACACGCCGCGAGTGTATGTGTATCCATGGGCGCGGTACGCCGTGATCAGGTGATCAGAGGGGTTGATGGATGCCTCGATGCCCATAGCACATGCTTCCTGTGGGCGGAAACAAACCTCATCAGTGTCCAAAACAATAAATATATTGTTTACAAAAAAAAATAGATGTTAGCAGAGCCACAAGAGTAACTGTAACTATAATCTTTTTTTTCAAGATTTAAGAGCTCTGCTTATTTTCTTTCATTTTTTTATGTTTTGGAGTTTTACTTTTTAAAAGTCCCAATATTTTACACATCTCCTGTTTATTATTGCAAGTGTTGATTCATAAGAAGATACATCTGTGGTTTAAAGAACATCTAGTTACAACAGGTCAGTGTCAGCCAATCAGATGAGAGGAGGCTCTGAGCCTCTCTTCTGATTTGGCTGAATGTTTTTCTGAGTGATCCAATATAAAATAGAGCAGATTTTAGAATAAAAACACTCAGAGAAACCAAATCCTACAAGTTGCTGGGTGGAGGGGGCGGGGCTTTGTTGTGACATCACGAAGGCTGGTTTTAACTGTACAGTAACTGTAATCTGATGGTACCTGTCCATCGTACAGGTGACAGAAGCCTCTGATGATCTTCTGTTTGTACAGCTGGTCAGCTTTGAGCTCCATGCGTCTCACTGTCTGCATGGTGCGGTAGTACTGCAGACCCTGTTCTCGGGTCAGCTCCGCCTTCAGTGGAGGACCGTCCTCCAAACGGTGCAAATCGCATTTCTGTTGGCAGTGAGGAGAAAAATACAATATAGACCAAAGATTAGAGTTTGCAATGCAACTTTTCCCCAAAGCCTCTCTATTTGCAGAAACTATTTGCAAAACTACTGTTTTACTTTTCTTTCATCACCTGTATTGGTCTTTTAGTTTGTTTCACCATTTATTTAACCTTCACCACATAAGTTGTATATTTTTTTCTTAAGAGACTGCAGGTAATGGTGGGGACAATATAAGCCCTCGGGTTTCCGACCTCACCTGCACATTGTTTTTTATATAATTCACCCTTTGTAGAGTGATTTGCATCAAATATAAAGTCTTATTTTATGCGCAAATAAATAAAAAGCTAGACTACACATACAGTTCAACTTAAAATCAAAAATCTGCACTAAAATCAAACAGAAAATATAGACTACAAATTAAGCTTAAAATAAATCAAACTAATAATGGTTGAGAACACACAATCAACAATAAAGAAAAAAAAAACTCACCTGTTTTAATGTTCTGCCTGATGTGGTGGAAGAAAACTAAGTGATATATTTTTTTCAACTCACCTTGATGTCAAAGGTGACCTGAGGGGTGAAGTCAGCGTAGGAACGGGAGACCACAACTCTGGCGCCCTGGCAGACGAGAGTACATACTGGACATTTATACAAGAACGTGCGGTTTAGAAGATAAAAGACTGCAGCAGCGCCATGACCACAACGTAAAACACACAAGTCTTCCAGCACACAGACAGCGTGAGGGCTGCCCTCCTCTTCACAGCAGCTGCAGGGAGGTCGGGTCTGAGCGTGGCGGTGCGAGCTGGACTAGACTGCTACTACGACTGTGGAGGGGAAAGACATCAAGCCACAATTCAGACGCCAGTTTGAAGCTTGTTTACTCCTCGAACCATTGGCCCCGAGGTGTCGTTAAAAAGCTACTAATCAACTGTTAAAGACAACATGAGGTGAATACATCACTCATTATCAACAAATACCACTGTGTATTTAAATGCAGGAGAGTTTTTAGAATTAAATGATGAACTAGAGGTCATCTCAGTTGGAACACTCAGTGGGTGCAAGTGTTCTTGTTTCATGAGGGATATTTGTCTAAAGTTGTGTGAGACACTGACAAACAGTTAAGACAGAACAGCTGTTGCTGAATTCTGATTATCAAGTCATTTCTTAAACATTCTCTGACCACAGCTTCTCAAATGTGTTGATTTATATCCATGTCAAATTAATGGCCAAGTTTAGAGTCATGTAAATCAAGCATATAAAATTCTCAAAATGTTACCATGACCTAGTTTCAAACATTTTCTTACTTGTAGACTATACAGTATGTTAACACAGACTAAACACTTCATCTCTTAATGAAAACATAAGTGACAGATATGAAAGTGATAGTTACATGCAGCCCTAGTTTTACTGTTAATGTGTGAAATGTGGAAAACTTACAAGAAAAACATGCATTTGATAATTTACCCTCAACCTGCCTTGGTTAGTTATTAAAGGGATAGTTCAACATTTTAGCAAATTGGCCCATTGCCATAATCCCTGTATTTTAGGAGCAGGTTCGTTACCTTTAATTGTCGGTGCAAGCTGTTTTTAGAATGGTGGAGCAGAGCCGTGAGCTGCTCAGAGCTACACTACGGACGCTCATGGGATTTCTTTGTTTCCTTCATCCAACTCATCAAATACACAATCCAACAACTCCAAAACGCTCTGGTGGACAAGTTGTGACATGCACATTCACTACGAGATGACAGAACGAGGTTGTTTTCGAGGTAAATTCATGCAAAACCATGGTTTTTCAAAATAGCGCAGCTCTGAGCAGCTTGCAGCTCTGCTCCACCATTCTAAAAATAACAATTAAAGGTAACAAATTTACTCCTAAGATTAAAGGGATTATGGCAATGGGCCAATTTGCCAAAAATGTTGAACTATCCCTTTAACTATATTTCCCCTGGAAAAAAAGGCCAAGGAGGGACAAAGACCCAGTTACCCAGAAAGAGAAGGACATAACCACTAACTGTCTCTTTAACAGGTTATTTCCCCTTCATTCAGATCTTACACAGTCCCGTTAGTGGCAGGCAGACATGGAGGATGCTACTCGTTTTCTTACTGGTGTGTCTAGCGGGTCGGCCTGGGAGCTAACTAACTGTGCCACAGATGCTCTAGTACTGACTGGTGGTGGTTTAGGTGGTTGCCGCTGGGTCGTTGCCAAGGCAGGCGCCTCCGGTGAGGTTAGATTGACGTACTCTGACAGGTCAATCAGCAACTGGGGAACACAGGAGCCAACCAATCAGACCAGAGCACAGCACAGCCTGAGCAGCTCTACAGAGGCTACGGGGACGAGGAGAGACGTCTACAGGTGAGAACAGAAGCAGCAGCTAAATGGAGACAACGGACACACACATTGATGACTTCTGGCTTCTGGAAACTAAGACAAAGGAGGGAAAACATGGAGACTGTGCAGCGGCCCAACAGTGTCTACACCTCAGCTAATGTTTGAGGACTGGCACAACATTTTAATAAATGACGTCACACGTACAGTGTGTGTTCAAATGACCGATAAGTGATCAGTTCATTATGAAAATATTTTTTTCTGAGCAACTACAGCTAAATGTTGCGTGACTAAGAAACATCACCTTGTTAAGCAGGCAACGGGGTGGGCCAAACTACAGAGTTATCAATGAAGTGATTATATTAAAATCTTATGTCAAGAAAAATAAATAATAAAAAATAATGATAAATTAAATGAAAACAGAAAACTTATGTTAGGAATTGGAACTTTATATGAAAATGAGCTGCTATAAAGTCTAATGGACTGTTTGGAGAGAAAAAAATCAAGAGCCATTGTTACTCATGATGAATTCTTTTAGCCTTAGCAGTTAGAGCAGCTCCTACAGACATCAGTGCAGAGGGAGGGGGGTAGGCCTGGGCCTACAGACAGACATCAGCAGAGTGACAAGCTCCTTACCTCAGACACTGTTTGGGCTCCCTAGGGTTCAGGCGAGGGGGGACGAGGAGAGGAGGGAGAGAAGCGAGAAATAAATAGGGATTGTTGTGAGTGTTTGTGTGTGAGTGAGTGAGAATAAACAGGGAGTGGAAGCAGGAGGGAAAGAGCGACAGCCAATTCAACACAACAGGGTTCCTACAGTCACCTGGAAATCAAGTGGCAACTCTCGTGACGGTTATATTTAAAGCAGAAGTCAGTGATCAGGTTATATTTTCCAAAGCAGAAGTCAGTGATCAGGCAACCCATAACGTTTTGGCCAATGCTATAACAACTTCCGACCCATGAACTTGTACCAGATCATTCACGCGCATCCCTTGGCTCTATTGCCTTGTCCCTACTGCACACAGTCCTTCATGCCGTTCTCTCTCCTCATTGGATAACACTTGTATCCCACAAGGAAAGTTTTCTCCTGGTTTACAGCAGAGCAGAGTGACGGAGAGACCAAACACTCCATGTAAGTGATTGCTGACGGAAAATAGGACTATTTAGGACTTAGATTAACAAAAACATTCCGCTGACTTCTGCTTTAAATATGGTTTGTTTTTAGAATAAGACATTAAAAGAATGCCTGAAAAAAATATATACATAGGTTTAATAATCATTATAAAAATCACATGTATGATGGTTTGTTTACCAGTGGCTGTGGAAACCCTGTGAACACAGATACAACATGCTGCTGCCAGTGCCATGATCGCTGCTGCTGATGCAAACTATTTCAGAAATAGAGGAAATGGATGCACTGGTGTGATCTTATTAGAACCAATATTTGCCACTTATCCACCCATTACTAAAATAATCCTGTTAGACTGAAACATAATCAGTTTCTTTTACAAACTATTTTAGTAATCCAGGCCAAGCAGGCAGACCATCAGCTGAGATAATGAAAGTAGGTTTTGACACAAGTCAGTGATACTGCTTGTCTAAGCTGGATGCCAGCCGCTAATCAAAGCGGAAGTAGAAAAAGAAGAAGAATAAAGGACATTATTATAGTCTAGAGGTGAAACACTAAAACAGAAAATTGGTGGCTATCTACGGAAAAGTTGATTTCAGGGCGACTTAATCACTTGTGTGAACTACTACATCAAAACAACAACAGGTTTTTAAGGATTAAATCTAATACCCGTTTTGCTATGTATAACCAAGGGAAGCCAAGTTTAACCTGAAAAACAAACAAACATATTGATCCCTTGGCTGAATCTTACAGCTGATATTGGTAAATATCGATCACATCAGTGCATCTTCAGCAGTAGAAGCCGCTTTTCTGTTGGAGGACAGACCGCCACCACAACCACGGACACACAGAAAAGTAATATTGAGTAAAGATGGAAAAATACAGAGACGCGACCGCTCCTGCTTTCCCACCGTTTCTCCCCGTGCACAAGCTTCATTTCACCGTTAAACCATTCCGTTAAAACGTGCTCAAACATTATTTATCCGACCAACACACGTCTGAAGCAACTTTAAAGCGGGAGTCAAACCAGCCAGGAGGATGCTAATGTTAGCCGCTCACAAGGTCAGCACCATGTCAGCACCAGGCCGAGCGTTTCCAAGCTAACTGGCTGATAGCACGGACCAGCTCGGCTCAGAAACGGGCTCCAGCTCTACGTTTATCCCGGACCACTCACCACATTCCTGCCAGTTATCCGACAAAGAGCGTTGGAGATGATGGTTAACATGTTTTGCATGCTACGGAGCGACGACCGGCCGGCAAAGGGATTAATTAACGGCTCAGGGCGCAGATATATCGGCTTAGTGAGTTGTTAGTGTCCGTCCCAGAAATGTGTCCGGTCAACACAGTGGCGGAGCAGACTGTTGGTTCCGCCGAGGTTTTTATAGCTGACTGGAATGCGTCACACGTGAGGCCTTTTAGGCTGATGGCCTCCTAATTGGAGGAAGCTAATGTAGCTCAAGTTGTGCTCTTATGGATCTTATGATCTTTTAAATTCTATTTTTTTCACCAAAGTCAAGCTTCTGTCCTTGTTTACCTTCCACCTCTCTTTTACAACCAATAATATGGTTCTGATGCTGTGCAATGCTGTATGTCTGTCACTGTATTTGTATTGTTGCTATATGGCTCTATGCACTCCTGCCCAAGACAAATGTCAGCTTTGGGGGAAAATAAAGTTTATCTAATCTAATCTAATCACACATAACTTTATGTGATTACAGTCAAGGGATATTTAGAATAAGTAAAAATGTGCGATTAATGGTGAGTTAACTTAAACATCCATTATTATTCATTCATTAATCAGAATTAAATATTTTAATCGATTGACAGCACTAATTTCCATATGACTCGACAGACAGACATGTATTTGAACATAAAAAAAGCAAAGACATCTGAACATCTGAAGCCATGATAAATAAGATTTGATTTATTGCATACAAGTAACTTAAGGCCAAATAAAGACACCATTCTTCCTTTCGCAGCTGTCTGACACATTCAGGATACAGGTTCCCATTCCATACAATAAAGAAAAGTAAAGCTGTTTGTGCGTATAAGCGACAGTAAAATATAAGACTGTAACATAATGTAATGTAACGTCAAGCACAGTGATATAGGATATATATGAGGTTACAACAAAGGCAGAAAACTAAACATTTGTTTCAGTTTCTTGAGTAAAATATGGCCGTCGTGACACTGTAAACACTGACTGGCTGTCAGATTTGGTGTTGAGAACAAGATAATAAAATAAAAGCTGTCTTTGTGTCTTTTCTGCTGTAGTGATCCAAACAACTGTTCATGTAAACCACCACAAATAATGTAACAGGAATAAAACAGCGACACTGTATGGGTTGTGAAAAATGTGCAAAGCATGATATAAAATGATGTATTATACAGTATACACTCACACATACACACATTCACTCACACATGCACAATCTTACACCTCATTGGTCAGACGCTAGAGGGGTTTAATGGGACGTAGATTTGATCAGTCAGTTCTCCACGGTTTGGTTAAAATGTCTCTTTCCATCCAGGTACAACATGGACTCTGTCGGACAAACACAAAGCAATAACATTTGTTTAGTTTTGTTGGATTTTTATTTTAAAAGGATATTTCAACATTATGGCAAATTGGCCCATTGCCATAATCCCTATAGTTTTAGCAGTAGGTTTGTTACTTTTATTTGTCGGTGCAAGCTATTTTTAGAACGGCGGAGCTGAGCCGCAAGCTACGCTATGAAGGCTAATGGGATTTCTTGGTTTTCCTCATCAAACTCATCAAATACACAATCCAACAACTCCAAAACAGAGTTTGTGGCTGCTCGTGTTAAAATGGGTGAAATTAGGGTGTAGGCCAGTGTATGCGCGTGTGTGAGCCTACCTCCATATGTCTGTGGGATGATGTTGGGGACTTCCCGGTCTGAAGCGAAGGTGAAGTGGAAGACGTTGGTGGTGTTGTGCTGGCGGGTCAGCGGGTCAAACACCTCGCTGTGAACTCTGACCTGGATGTACTTCCCCTGTGTGTAACACACCTGAAACACACACAGACACACAAGCTGCTGATGAAAAAGTAAATGGACTCAGAAACTCTCCACTCTCTTGATCCACTCTCTCTGACCTGTGACGAGAGCAGCAGCAAGGAGCCGATCTCCACCGGCTTCTGGAACAGGATGTCATCAACAGCCACCAGACTTGGTCGACAGCCTCTGCAGCGCAGCAGGAGAGGGACAGCACTCGGTTTGTAACGTCACACCAAACAAATAAATCTCCTGCTTTGAACCTGATGATCTGTCAGAGTGTCTCACCCGTAGGAGCAGGCGTTGGCCCAGCCCAGCTCGTAGGCCTTCCTCATCAGGAAACCTCCAAATATCCTGTTGAAGATGTTCCTCTCCTGGTCCAATCACACACACACAAAGTGGATTTAACCTTCACAAACAGTTTATAACAACAACACTATTCATTAACAAATGAATTATCCAGATACAACTCAACTGATTGATTGCTGAACTGAATCATTCCAGCCTTGAACACAATCGATGCTGAAACGGTGATATAATGTTCACAAAGTGGTGATTTCACCCCCTGAATACATCCTGAAGCTCCAACATGAGTGTGTTGCTATTATTTTGTACTTGCAGCTGTGCCCTCTCTCACCTGTGGGTGGCAGATCTCCAGTCCTTTCAGTTTGGCGTCTTCCATCCACACTGAGTTTGGAGGCAGAATTCTGCTGCGGAAACTCACCGTCCTGGAGGAGAGGAGACACATGTCGTACATTACCACCCATAAGAACCTATTTTTAAGCCATGACATGTTTATACATAGAGTTTGAGATGCTTAAATATTTTTGGTGACATTTATTTGATGTTGTTTTGGATATTGTTCCAACCGTTTGATTCAAATTTTTACTAAATTTTACTTGCGAGGTATGTGAGCCATACTTTGTATCCAGGGTGTTGAGGAACAGACTGTGGACGATCTTTCTCTCCTCATCTGTGGGAGCAACTTTCAGCAGCGATGCGGTGCTCAGCTCCACGCGGCGGGATTTATTTGCTGGAAGGAGCAAAGAAACAAGGTCAGAATCAAAAAGTGAGTATTTTAGGGTCTTCGGCAAGGCAATGAAGTCCAACCATACCTTCTCCTTCCTGGAAAATCTTTTCCTCCTCTGGTCCGCTGGGCTTCAGAGGATTTACAAACGCTGCCCTGAAATGAAGTGGGACAGAAACAAACAGGATGAGAGTGTGTAAACACACTCAACACACTGAGTCCCTACCACACGTGACAGCGTCTGTCCATTTCAGTTCTATCATAAAGGAATTTGTGCGTCCACAGGCTGAGCTGAGCTCCTCACCTCTTGTTCTCTGGGTCCCGAGCCACCATGACAAACGTAGCATCCAGAACTGGGGCGTAGGCTCCATCACGGTACTGGAGGAGGAGGAGGAGGATGAGGAAGAGGAGGAGGAGGATGAGGAACAGGAGGAGGAGGAGAGGGTTGTGGGTGTTTTATATCAGGAGATGTAGCTGATCTACAACATGTTTGTTCTGATATTTATCTTATTTCTTCACTCTATGAACCAGCCATCTACCAATCAAACAGTCTGAGTGGGACCGCGACAATTTTAATTTTGCATCCATACTCGTTAACTCTAGCTGCTTCCTTCTGTAAGACTGTTTAAAGGGATAGTTCAACATTTTGGCAAATTGGCCCATTGTCATAATCCCTATAGTTTTAGGAGTAGGTTCGTTACCTTTACCATCAAATACACAATCCAACAACTCCAACACACTCTCATGGACAAGTTGTGATCTGCACATTCACCAACACCACGCTATGAGACAATAACGGAATGTTATGAGACGGACTAAATTCATGCAAAACAGCCCGTCCGGGGCAGTTTTTCAGCAAGCAGTATCTGCATTTGCCTCGAAAACAATTCCGCCCTGTAACGTTCCATTATTATCTCATAGTGTGGTGAAAGAGAGGTCACAACTTGTCCACCAGAGCGTTGTGGAGTTGTTGGATTGTGTATTTTGATGAGGGAAACCAAGAAATTCCATGAGCCTCCGTAGTGTAGCTCTGAGCAGCTCACGGCTCTGCTCCGCCTTTCTAAAAATAGCTTGCACCGACAATTAAAGGTAACGAACTGACTCCTAAAACTATTATGGCTATGGCAATGTTAGTGTTTTTGTATGCTGAATGTACAATGTTGCAAAGTGTGTATGTGGCCTTTTTAATGGCTTCAACATGGATGTAGAGCCCACAATAAATTTCCCACCTGGTCAGACAATAAAGTTTATCTTTCTTACTTATTGTTCCACTAAACCTATCAATGAATATAAATGGAATAAATGTATAATATAAATACAGTTTTACATCTAAGTGTGTGTAGGCAGGTCAGTGTGTTTACCTGGGACATGTGCATCTTGGCTTCAATTGACGTCTTTCCCACCCACGTCACATGACCAGTGAACTTGACGTCACAGTCAGGATAGATGACGTGCTGCCTCATATCTGACCAACAAAAAGACATCAACATTAATGTGGAACTCCTCTACACAGAGCGGCGGTGTTTAAACAACTCAGGCTGCCCCAGATTATCACTTTCATTGTTAAACTGTTTTCATTTTCAATTGTCCAATTAACAGAAACCTCTTGAAAAGTCCTTCACAGTTTCCTGTTATATATTCTGACGGAAACGTATGAAACATTCCGTTGAAATCAGAACCAAATTGCACAAATTATTCACTTCACAAATATTTAGGAGACAATAGAGGAATTTCCTGGAGGCTGGAGTGACGTCAAATGTCTAGTTTCAACCTGCCAAGCCATAAAACGAATAAAGAACATCAGCTCTTTAATCTAAACAAGTCAAAACAGTTGATACATTTTTTGTTGTAATTATTCTAATAAATCTGTTTTAATTGACTGATTCAGGAACAAAAAACAACCAAACCAACCAAACCAAAGGGACAGACCCACAGCACCGAGGGTTGTCAGTATGAAAACAATCAGTCGTTTGGTTTGTTTAATTGAATTATTTTTAAAGTAAAAGTTAAAGTAAACTGAATGTCTGTGGTTCAAACAAATATCAAATATCAGAGACTCTTACCGATTTTGTCCACCAGCGCAGTAACAATGGACAGAGGAGACCTCTTCAGTGTCGAGTTGTAGGTGTGAGAGTAAGATATGAGAACTGTGGATGGAAATGGAAAGAAAATGTATCAGTGTTTGGTGACTGAGAATAATGACGGCTTGTTTTTAGTGTAATGTGATACCTGCTAAACTGTCCAAGTCCTCCAGGATTCTACCAAACCTGCAGAGACAAGAGAGAAGAGGCAAACGTCAAGCTTCTGTTGTGGTTGTTTATCTGTGAAAGCGAAGCTTCAACTTTCCCCTATCGCACATGCTGGTACTGGTGTGTGTACCTGACAGTGTTGTGGAAGGTGAGGTATTTCTCTCTGAGCTGTGGCTCGGAGCCCAGGGGCAGGTGAACCTCCAGGTAGCTGTCCTTCATCGTCTTCGCTGGAAGGTCCTGTTGAGAGTTCGCCAACATGGACGACAGTGACACTCGCTCTGCCATGGCCTGCTGGTGGTCGCTGTGGAGACCGTTAGGAGATACATTACAGATTTATTTACATATAAAACCTCTGGATACGTTACTGGTAAATACTCTACTTTCTTGTCGTGTGAACTGGAAAAGAAACAAAGACTCGAAACAACGCTGAGTTAGATATCTAAGATTAACAACTATAGATATGAACAGAAGTTAAATGTACACATCACAAGTGCAAAAGTGCTAAAGATCCTTCTGTGTTTGCCTATTATTGATTTGACATCTGAAGTTAAAGAGGAACGGTGCAAGTCTGGTCGCTTTTCCTCTGTTTTGCTAACCCTCCACCTGGTCATGTGCATTTGTTTTTAAGGAAGCCAGCGAAAAAGCAATCCATGGAGCGGTGGATAATGTTATATAACATATACGATGTTAGGACGAGTGCAGGTTACGGCGGCCAGGTTCTACACTGATGTTACAAGGTTGCTTTTCAGCCAGAAGACACCAGGTGGAAGCCTCCATTCTCACTTCAAGTCATTTAGGGAAAAATCCTGCTTAGTTCCTCTTTAAATTGATCAAATATAATTTGAGCCAGCGAAAGAATATCCACAGACTCTAACAAATGCAGGCAACAGAAGGAAATAGAGCTTCAATAATACAACTAATTATTGTGGATACTCTATATATACACTGTAAAAGGGATATGACTACAAAAAAATAATGATGAAAAAGAAATGAATCATAGGGAAAGAAATAAACAGGAGACTGGCCACTGTGGCTGATTGTGTACTTAGAAAAAACTAATATATATTGTAATATATTATATTTTATACTGTATAATATAAAATATTTCATTAATTTAATGAGACACAAAAAACCAAATGAAACAAACACTCAAACACTGTCATGTAGCCCTGGTTCAGTACCTCCAGTTAGTGGAAGCTCCCACGATCTCTCTCAGCCTGTTCCGCACTGAAAAACACAGAGGAATCCGTCAGATCTGGTGTGTACCTACGTGTTTCCTCAGTCTACAGTCGAGCAATGAATGCACCACAACTTACAGGAGTCAGAAGTTGCATGACGAACGCTGAGACTGTTTACAGCTGCAGCCTTCAGACACAAACTGTTTGGCTTTTGCAGCACGATCAGGAAATATAGCTGTGGGCTGTGATTATGTGCTGCAGTGCCACCCAAAAGTGTACGTGCATACAGTAACAACACCGATCCAAACACAACTTCAAGATCAAAATCTTCTAGTTTTTAGTCTGGAGGCTGCAGCACATCGAGGCCAAAACAGTGCAACGGCATAAAACAACAGAGAGAGAAGCAGCAGTCAGGTGGAGACAGGTATCATGTGAGAACCAGCTGGACTACAACACTGAAGCTCAGTGGCACAGAGGGAGGAAGAGAAGAGGTTAACAGACGCCACCTCTGAACGCTGCAGGGAGGGATTAGCTCTATGGTGGAGCAGGAAGAGAGATCCAGACGGCCTGAGACCTACCAAGAAGCACAACGGGTGCACAGTAAAAGATGCTGTAGGTGAAAAAAACGACATCGGTGCAAAACATGCAAAGGAGAATTAATAAAGAATCAGAGCAGACAAGAAAAGACTTTGGCAGTAGTTTAGGAATTGTCTGATTTTTACCAACACACACCATTTGAGACGTGCAAGAGTGGATCTCCTGTGGACAAACACACATGATTTAATAATATGTGGGATCAAAGTTAAAGGGTTAGTTCAACATTTTGGCAAATTGGCCCATCACCATAATCCCTCTAGTCATAGCAGTAGGTTCGTTACCTTTATTTATCGGTGCAAGCTATTTTTAGAACAGTGGAGCAGAGCCGTGAGCTGCTCAGAGCTGCGCTACGGAGGCTCATGGGATTTCTTGGTTTCCCTCATCAAACTCATCAAATACACAATCCAACAACTCCAAAACGTTCTGGTGGACAAGTTGTGACCCGCACATTCACCACGCTATGAGATAATAACACAACGTTACCAGACAGAGTTGTTGTAGAGGTAAATACAGACTGCTTGCTGAAGAACTGCCCTCGACAGGAACGTGCATCAGCGGTTTTGCATGAATTTACCTCTAAAACAACTCCGTCTTGCTCCGCCATTCTAAAAATAGCTTGCACCAACAATTAAAGGCAATGAACCTACTGCTATAAAGACTATAGAGATCATGGAAATAGCTCAATTAGCCAAAATGTTGAATTATCCCTTTAAGTTAGAATATGCACTCGATTTATTTAGGATTAAACAGTTTTTTCCTCTTTATTTTACTCGGGTTTTCAGATCTGGAAAAAACAAACAAAAATCACAGAACAAATGTGCATTAGTCAGTGTTCAGACAAATATACCGTCTCATTTATACTTATTCTATTAGTTAGGTTACTCATTGGTCTCAAAATATGTTATGTTACTGTATATGTTATATGTTACACAAATATTGTAGCTTTTACACTGGTGACAAGCAAAAACTTTAATTATGTTCAGGTTGTTTCAAATAGTAGACACCGTACCGTCAGCCATGTCCGGGGCCCGGCCCCTCTTCGACACCCCACCTGTGCAGAGCGACCTGGTCGTCAGGGACGCAGCTGACCGGAGAAGCAGCAACCTGTGGTCCATGTGAGGACATGACAACAAAAACAAATCCTAAAATAACCTTCAGATCAAGAGGTCCAGATACATCTACATGCATCCTCAACTTCTAATTATAGCCGTTCACAGCATCTGTTCTGTCTGTGATCCACACAGAATGCACAGCTGAGCAGACACACTGACGTGGTGTGGTCACTGGTCACACTTCACTTCTGTTCAGGAACTGTGCTTGTAAATACATCTGCTCTGACATTTTCCATTGTTAACTTAACACAAGAGGAAAGTGACGAAGCTAAGATTGACCTAATATAGTGACATTACCTCATCAATAATCTATTTTGAGCAACGAATAGCCATTTCTACAACTTTTGATTTCACCTGTCTTTTTAAATCTGATCTTGCACAATTGCAAAATAATTCATCATGCTGAAAGAATGATTTTAGTGATTATAGATTGTATTATTAGATATGGACAGTTAATGCTGTAGTAACATTGTTAGGTGCTTTTAATAGTGATGGTATTTTACACACTCCTTATATATTCTGTGAAGGAGATTAAGTATTAGTAGTAGAGGCATTACATGAAAATACTCCAGTTGAATACAAATACTGTAAATCTGTACTCAAGAAAAGTATTTCCCATGGCTGAAATTACCCAGAAGTCATTTGTGCATGGTGAAGTACTTGTGTTACTGGTGCTCTTCTGTAGCAGTGGTATGAACATGGCACCACCCTCTGTGTATACAATGACCCACCCTGTTTGGGCCTGACTCACTATTTCCAGGTGAAGCACGTTCCTTCATTCATGCAGCACCGGAGTCATTCAACTCCACGGAAACTAACAAATCACGATACGTTCACCTTTAAAGGCTGTTTACTGTTGCTAGTGTGAATTAGCTGCACTGGAAGTAAGCTAATAGTTTAGCAGTGATTATACCGCGGTTTTAAAGAGCACTGACCTCGGGGAGAGCATGGTTCAGTCCGGGTGACAGAGTTCAAGCTTCAGGCCTCCAAATAAACGGGTTAAAGGGGAATAATTGCGGGGTTTCTCTCCTCAGAACCGTGCTGTGCCAGGCGGTCAAAAAAAGAAACCTGCTCAGGATGTTTCCGTGTTGCATTTCAGGCCCCGCCTACTTCGCTATGACGTCAGATGAAGCGTTTACGAAAATAGGAAATTTAATCTCTAAGTACACATTGTCAGGCACTTTCTGGCCTCACACGCTCACAGCCTATACACCTCTCATCGATCAATCAATCAGTCAATCAATCAATCAATCATTCAATCAAACGTTATTTATGGAGCCCGTTTTATACAAAGAAAGCAGCCCTAAATGCTATAATAAATAACATACAACCCCAGCCCTTTCACATCACACACACAAATGTACTTAAATACAACAAAAAATATTTTGTTAATTAATAATTAATTGAGATCAATTATTATTAATTTAGTAATAATAATTATTAATATAATTATTAATCGATTAATTTAGAATGGATAAAAAGAAGTAAATGGCGAGAAGCAAATAAAAACAGTGCTAATGATATCAAGATAATAAAACTTATAAAAGTCAGTTACCTGTACAATTTGAATGTGCAATGACCGTAAAGATATTCAGTTCTATTCCCCTCTAATCCCCCTTCTTTAGCTGGTTTTATTGTAGTGCTATAGCACTAAAATCTGACTCCTGCACAGATTCAGGGTCAACCCCAGACCCCCAACGCCCACCCCTTAATTCCCACTGACATGTCTTAACACATTTTCATGTAAACATGCATCTGTAGAGGTTCAGATTCTATAAGTTCATAGCCATAGACTACAAACTGAAGTGTTTACCTCCATGTGAATTGGGCCTAGTGTGAGCACTCTCCAGGCAGAAAGGAGGCAAACAAAAGACGCTATTGTTTGCATTAGGCTGAAATGCACGATCCGGTGTCTTTGGACCCAGACCCAAACTGGCATCAATTTCTACTTTTTTTCTTCTTTTCTTTTTTTTCCCCAAATCTAATCTGTCTCACATGAGTTGACTTTACAATTGTGCTTTACTGTTCTATTGCTATTATGAAGTGTACTATGAGAGTTTAACACAAAGTATATGAAGTGTTTGTAGTCCTTTCAGACAATTCCAGCTTCTCAAATGTGCAGACTTACAGTTTTTCTTCGCATTTATGTAAACTTACAGCTACTTACTTATATCCTACTTGTGATACATCAGTTTGGACTTTCAAAGTAGTTTTGGAGTATTTGTCACTGTCTTTCACAAAGCAAAGAATCGACGACGATTTTTAAAAATTTCAGCCACGTAAGCAAAGAAAATGATTCTTATCATGCAGTCGACCACAAAAAGTTCAGGAGTAGGCTATCTTCACCTCATCCTGCTTCGATAACTTCTTACCTTACTAACTTACTACCTTTGTTTAGCAGCCTAACGGGACACTGGAAAGAGTAATTTTCCATGTACATCTTTGACGCGAGTCTTGTCAAGGTGTACAATCCTTTTACTCTAAATGAGGTGGTATTACAATGTGGAAGTGCCACTTTTACTAAAAGCAGATAATACTTTCTGAAACTTTCAGCTTTCGCCTTGAAAACAAAGATCTTATGACCTTAACAGGATCAAAACAGACCCTCACGTCCACATTCCGATTCCGCTGTCCATGATTGGTTGAAACCCCCACCAGTGGGTGTCGCTGATTCGCCAGAAACCTAAGACCTCACTGAACTGACCAATCTCGTTGCAGCCACAGCCGGGTATAAAAGGCTCGATGTAAACAAAGAACGGAGTTGTTTAACGGCAGCGACCCGGCCGAGGGGAACTCTACTGGATGTTCTTGTGTCGACGAACGCGTCCTGACCAGAGGCAGACAGTGGGGGAAAAGCCACTCTGAAGCGAATGAAGAAACATCTTATCTTTCACTTCACATACCGAGGACTTCTCACGAAAGGAAAAAAGAGTAAAAGAAGAAAATGGAGTATAAATTACGAAAAGCTGAACCAAAGGACGTGTCTGATATATTACGACTGGTGAAGGTAGGCCTGTTGTCAAAATGAGACGTAATTGAACTTGAATTCAAACGGTCAGCTCACGCGCTCGGCTCGGTGAACCGTTAGCTATCTGTGACCAGTGCAGACAGTGACAGGTAAAGGTCAGCCGAGGCCGAGGCCTTAAACCACGGATTATATCGGATCATAGTGACGAAGCGGCAGGTGGAAAATGTCCGGAGGATGTCCGAGTGTGAGCTCAGTGTCAGGGGCCTTTACACCCAGCCGAGTCACATCCGCTCTGACTGGCTCTATTCCTAATATGGTCAGTCTGTTGTGGAGACCCCGCTCATCTGACTGCTTCACCCCGACCCAGGTTATTATTTATCAAGCTGTGAAACCTCTGACCTACATTAACAACACTGCTGCGACGAGCATTTTCATACGTGCTGTGGTTAGTTGACAAGTTATTCAAGTCTGGAGAGACGGTTTCCTCATCTACCCACACAGTCCTGAATAAACTTGAGCTCAGTTCCCTCACATACAACTTAAATGACGGTATTAAATGACATCTACAAAGTGTTGAATCATTTCCAACAAGGAAAATCTGATATTTTACATAATGGCCCGAGGGATGAGTATTCAAATGTTAACACAACCGTCTTCCTACATGATGATTTTGTGCACCACTTAGATTAGATTTTAGATTTGTGAACTTTTTGATCATGTAATGACTCCGGTTGAGGAAACACACTGGTAAGAAGACGGGAAAGCAGCCAATCCTCACCAAAGAGGAAGACACTATTTAAATTATTTGGTGTAAAATTACCTCAAAGATTGATTTGCTGTCTGCAGTGCACCATTTGAAGTATCTTTATCCTTTTATAAGTGTGAATTTGAGCTGTATTGTAACTTCTGCCTGTTAGATTCCAGTCTTAATGTTTGTTGTTTTGTTGCAGGAACTTGCAAAATATGAAGAGATGGAGCACCAGGTGACACTGACTGAAAAAGGTGAGCTTTAAGTCACATGATACAGTTAAATTATCAATGCCCCTCCTCTTCTTCCTCTCCTTGTGCTTAAAGTTTTTGTTTCCTGGCAGAACTCCTTGAGGATGGATTCGGTGACACCCCGTTCTACCATTGCATCATCGCTGAAATCCAAGGAGAGAGCAGCAGTGACGGTATTAAAGACCCACAAAAGAAGACAATCTGCTCCTTTGTTTGAGCCCAGCTCTCCGTCTTGGTGCCCTCTCCCTCCACCTGGAGCCAGCAACACACCCAGCTTATTGATCTATTTGGTTACCCGGCGGTTTCTGATCTAAATTTGACCTCACAATGCTGCTCCCTCCACCATCTGCTCAGACCAGCAGTGTTTACCTAACAGACATACAGTACAGCGTGCACTTCCTGTTTTTGTGAAGTAACTATAGATCTCATCAGAACTGAATCTGTAGCTTGTTTGAGTCAGACGCCGCTCGGCTGCAGGTGTTCCTTTTCTGCAAACAAAGTCTCGCACACATCTCATGTCTGTGTATCACACTTCTGAGTGCCTCAAAATCTGCACAGTTTCTGACTTGTTGCAAGAACTTTGATCACAGGCGCCTGCTAAAAATAGATTATGTAATTACAGCTTTGCCTTTTTGAAGTTATAATCTTCTTAACAAGTATGGAACAAAGGGTTCAGTTGGACCAGACCTGTGTTCTTCTACTATTTAGTTTTTGTGTAGCTTAAACAAACATTTGAGCAATCCAGAGCACATGCCCCATATTAATGCACATGCCCTGGATTAATGTACAATCTGACCCAGAAACTGCTTAATGTGTCACAGCAGGACACACACAGTCTAAAGAAGACGGATAAAGAACTATTTAAAAGGAAATGTATGAAATAACAGATTCAAAAGCTCTATCTATTCATACATTTATACTATATTATATTATATGTACATAAGTCACCCTGACCTGAGGGCTTGAGGTGTGTAAGCACGATACCGCACATAACCAATGAGATAAGACAGGCTGAAGTGAGTGGCTCTGACTGTCTCATAGCAACGGCACATGTAAATGTCTGGCGTTCGTTACAGGTGGAGTTTACGGTCAGATGATAAAAGTGTGACAGATGTGCTGCTGTGAAGCACCAGCAGTGTTCAGCAGAGTCAAACTGAACGGAACAAGCTTTTATCTATTTGTTAAAGTGATGGCATCTATGTCTTCCTCCTGTCTGAACACTTACTGTCACTTACTGTTTGGACAAAAAGCATCTTATACTGTTCTGTCTTTTTAAAAGTAAGATATTGAACTGTTTCTTCATGTCTCCCTCAGATCCGAAGGTGGTGGGCTTTGCCATGTACTACTTCACTTATGACCCCTGGGTTGGCAAACAGCTCTACCTGGAGGAGTTCTATGTGATGGATGAGTACAGAGGTGAAGACAACTCATCTGTTTCACTCCAAGTTTATTTATATCTTAGCAACTTCTTTGTTAAAAAGCCGTCTGTGTCTGTGGCTTTTTTTTTTCCAGGGCTGGGCATCGGTTCGGAGATCCTGCGGCACCTCAGTGACGTAAGTTCACCAAGCCAGAGTATCTGTTAACATAAAATGACATCGGCTTCTCATCCCCGTAACCCTGTCCTCCCTCTTCCAGCTGGCGATGAAGACGCGCTGCACCGGCATGATGTTTGTGGTGGCCGAGAACAACGAGCCGTCGGTCCAGTTCTACAAGCGTCGCGGTGCCGAGGACCTCTCTCAGGAGGAGGGCTGGAGGCTGTTCCGCTTCGACAAGGACAGCCTGGTCAAGATGGCCACTCCGGCTGAGGAATGACAGAGGTCCGGCGCGGCACAGGAGGAAGGGGAGGCAGAGCGAGGGTCTGGCCTCCACGTCCGACTCCTCGAGTCAGACGAGAGTCATAGAAGTTCAGCTTTCTAAAAAGGGGAAAACTATATCACAGTAACATGATTACGTGTGTAGTTCAGTTTGATTAAAAAACCTCTTGTCTTTTGTTTAATCACGTTTTTTGATTTCTAATATGTTTCTTTGATTCACTTTTGATTTCATTCTTAACCTTTCATTACTTGTTGTCAGTAGTGATGCATTAGATTACTGTCAATTTTGTTTGCAATAAAACAAGTGATCACACGCCATGGCCTCATGCTTCAGCACACTGTCTCCAGCTTCTAGTTTGAATGTTTCACACTTTAATCAATCAAGTCTCAAATTCTGATTGATCCCTGAAAAAAACTTGACTGAAGTGAAAAAGCTGACTTGTTTATTTCCTGCTGTTAGCAGTTATTATGTAAACCTTGCTCCACACCGGACAAAACGCAGCTCCAGTGTCTGCGGACGCAGTTTGTCCACTTCTCATTGAACTGAAGATGTTTATGTCTGTGTCTTATGTTGCAAAAATGGTCACACAAATATAAATCAAACCAAGAAAACTTTATTGTCCCAGAAGGAAACTTTTTCTTAGCTGCTAGCGTAAAATAAAACAAACCAATACTGAAAACAAAGACAATTATATTAGTGATGTGAGTGCAAACAGTTACTTCACAATGCTGAGTCATGATGAAAGGCTAAAAATAAAATAAAAGTTACATATCATTGCACCAGCCCAGAAGGAAATAACAAAAATGTGACAAATAAAAACCATAGTGCAGATTAGACAGTCTCAAGAATAAATCAGAGTATCTGACTCCTAACGCCCTCACTTCATGTCATTTTTTGGAGTGTAATTTCAGTCTCTGGGTATTCATCTTCGTTTCATACACTGTAATCTGCTTCAATCATTTTCCTGTAGATGATGTAAATATAAAGTCCACTGTATGACAGTATAGGTCACACAATTCCTGGTCCTAACCAGAACATGACTGATGCTATGTGGAGTCTGTTATTACTCCTTTCAAACCAAACAAACCATAATTGAGAGATATATATATAACCATAATAATCTGATGGACCCATTGTGAAAATAATCCTCAGATACAGTGTGGGATGAGTCAGCGTCCTGTCAGTGAGTGAAGACTCCAGCAGCAGCTGAGAAAACCTGACTGACTGTTAGTGATGGAGTCACCGGTCTAAACTGGAACTGATGCACTGCAGCTCATCAGATACAGTGTGTACCACAGCCTATGGATATGAGGTTGTTGGTTTTTCTTTACTGTGTTTTATATCTGAGAATAATTTTTATCAACATTTTTGACTGTGTTTTGTCTCCATCCATGTTTTCTGCTTTTTGATGCTCTGTGAAGCACTCATTCCTCCTGAAAGGTGTTTTATAAATAAAGTTACCTCCTTATTTAATACCTGGAGAAATCTCTGCTTAACCAACGATAACCAGGAAAAATCATTTCAAAGGTTCTTCTGTGTTTGAGTATCAATGTATCATTCACAACTCTCTATTTTGGAAATATGCCGGATGGATTGAGTAAAACTGATATTTTTGCTGGCTGCAAGTAAAAAGCCCAAATGACTTGACCCGACTTCAAAAAGATCTGGGTGTAAAACAATGGCAAAACCGGCATAATAGTATATCAGATCAATGAACTGTGTGTGGTGTGTTGTGTTTGTGTTTACAGATCATCATCACTGGGTGTGTTTAGTGTTTTTTATCTGCTTTTGTTTTATCTGTTCAGTCTCTGTACTAAAATATGAAAAATGATATTTAAATAAAGAGTTAAAAACAACAACTAATGATATATTGAAGAGCGTACACACACACACACACACACACACACACACACACACATAGAAACTCAGTCCTGTGTTGGCATGCTCTCCTTATCGTGACCGAAGGTTCCTGAGCATCATAAAGGAGTTCATCTGAGTTGCCTGGTGATAACTGAACACAGCAGCCAATGGGAAGATGCTGCTGACTCTCAGTGACCACGTTGCTCTTGTTGTCTCCTGGTGTTTACCATGATAACCTCTGATCCCACCTTTATGTTGGATTATTAAACTGGTTAAATGTTGACTAGGGGGAGGGGTCTGACAATAAAAACACAGTGCGGGTCAGAGCGAGGCGACGGTGGGATTATGATGGTTTCTTGCATGAGTCATTAGTCCTCGTCTGGGTCACAGGTCAGAGGTGATGAAAGCTCTCAGCCTCATGAGCTCATCCTACATCCACTGTTACAGTAACACTTGGGTTCTTTCCCAGGATGTCAAGTGTCTCTTATCTGGATGCGTTCATTGTTCAGAAGGGAAATCCAGTGACACTGAACTCTCTCTGACAGTTTTTACCAGAAGCTCCAACAGAAACTGCTTTGTGGAGTTGAAATGTGTGACACAAACCACTTTAAAAACAAAACTGCTACAGTAACACGCTGTGTTCTTCTGTTGTTTGATACACACTGTGGTGACTGAAGAGGATTACCATATTTGGTGATGCCTCTTGTTTTTGCTGTGTCATATTTCCCCATGTTGTTTTAGATACATGTTTCCAACAAACTTTGACTCTTGGTGGAGATATCTACAGCTTCAGTTCAGCTGGAATAAATACAGAGGCCCTGAGGTGTCAAACAGCAGAAGAGGTTCCTTCTCTGTCTGACCCGGGATCTGAAACTAAGTAGTAAGAAGTGACATGACAGCAGGTTCACGTTCAGAGCTGTAACTCTGCTGTGGTTGAGGAGGAGCTGCTGCTGTGGTTTCTGTAAATACAACAACAGGACGTGAACTCCTGACAGCGATCACGTTCACTCTGACTCTGAAGTCTCTGAGATCCTCCAGTGAGATCAGTGTTGACCTGCCGTCTCATGGTCTCAGGAGGAACTGGACTGTTGGGATGTGATTTGAGCAGCTCTCACTGTTCCCATCAGCTGCTCTTGACTGCACCATCCCATATTCCACGTTGTGAACTGTTTCCTTGCCTGAACACAACATCTACTACACGTCTGCCTGTGCTGGGTGAGGGACCCGTCCTCTGTCCTCTGTCCTCTCCTCAGTCGATGTGAGGGTCAGAGGCAGGGTTGTTATAGTGAACTAAAACTAAGACTGACACTAAAACTAGCAGTGAAAAAATAATTTAGTAAACTGAAATAAAAATGACAATTTTTTACAAAAAATGAGAACTAAATAAAAAGGGATAATGCAACACTAACTAAAACCAAAGTGAATGTCAGATAATCAGCTTAGTTTAAGTTTTCTTAGAGATGCTAAAGTTGCAGGAAGAAAACACTCAATATGGGACGACTTGGAATACAAGAGTGAATGTAACGTGATAAGGACTGATGGGAACATTATGGGATGTAACTAAAAGGGAAAAATCCCACAAACTTGCAAGTTCATCTTCAGAGGCTTTCTCCTTTCTAAAACCTGGAAAACTAAAACTAAATAAAACTAATCAATTCCTTAAAATAAAAACTAAACTAAAACCGCTTCATCACTAAAACTAAACTGAAATAAAAAAGCAAACTGAAAAACTAAACAAAAATAAAAACTAATGAATGAATGTATTTATTTAAAGCAGGGACAGTGCACAAAAAACGTTAATCTTGTAAAACAAGAAGAGATGCTCTGAGCCAGGTTATAGCATGAAAAATGTAAAACTATAATAACAGAGGTCAGAGGTCAGAGGATGTTGTCATGATGCCATGTGAAGACAAACTGTTGGACTGCATAAATAAACTAGTCTCGAGGTGGATCTGGATGGAGGTCTGGACTCTGACTGGACTGCTCCAACATGTGGGTCGTCACAGAAGTAAGTTTTGTTTTCACTTCCTCATGACGTGTGAGAAAAACAAGAGAAACTCCGGTGTTAAATCAACACAGGACAGAGCATCTTACTTTCAGACTTTTTGTTGCAGCCCTAATTGATTCAGGCACATGGCGTCAAGCCAGAACGAGGCAAGAGAGCAGCTGTGAGAGCTGTGACCTGACAATGATTGACAACAATTGACATCTGACCAATCAGTGGTCAGAGGCTGCAGGTGAAGAGAGGAATCAGGAGCAACAAAGAGGAAAAAAGGTTAGAATGTTGTTTCTCTCTGATCTGATCTCAGCTTTAACACACTGTGCTCAGGCTCCAGCTTTGAGCTTTTAGGTTGATGTGCTATTTTGTTGTTGTTGTTTTTATTTATTTAATTTTATTAGCACATTTAAATAAATCTTAACAATCAGTTACTTGTTGGGGGAAGAGTATTTCATTTTTTATGAACATGCACTATAAATGACAAATACAAATTCTTGTAATATTGAAATCAAGTCAAACGTTGCCTGCATAAACACATAAAAAAAAGTCTCAGAAATTTGGAGAAGTGAAAGTCAACAGTGAGAAGTAAATGTGGAAGCAGCAGCACTTGTCTGCATGGCTGACGACTCACAACAAATAAAACCAACCTGTTCAAGTGAAAGAATGATGAAGACAGAAACCGTCGCCTCGGTGAGATGTTTAATTACATTAGGATAAAACGTCATATATTATATATACAGTGTATTATTACACATGGACAACGACATCATCCAGTTCACTGACAAGTCAATCGAGAAGGAATGTGTACGTGATTTGGCCCTTTACTGTAGCACGTGGAAATAAATAGTGAAGAATGAACGTGTGAACGTGTCACACTGAAACTGATGAATACATGAGACGTGACACAGAGACTCAACCAGAGGACAGGAGACCGTCACACGTCTCTGCAGCCCCTCCTCCACCGAGCACACATACTTACAGCTCAGGGTGAGTCAGCTGTCTACAAAAAGACACACGGCCATCTTTACACTGCTGCCATTTGTGATTTTAAATAAAAATATATAAAAACAAATGAATAATCTGCTGAAAACAAGATATTTTTTATTCCTGTTGATCTTAGCTGAGGTTTGAGTCACACGTGTCGAATAATGGGGTGAGGAATAATCTAATTTCAGAGCTCACCTCTTCTACGTACTGTCATATCAAATGTAACTTTCTATTTCATTTCTTTACATTTGGAGACAACAACACAGACCGGGAACAGAAATGGCTTCAGTGCTGCTGTTAGAAAGTGGGAAATCTTCACTATTTGTATTTTTCTTACCATTGTGACTAACAGTTATTTTTAACATGGATTCATCAAAAAGAGATCTGAAAAAGGACACAGTTACACAAATGCCAAGGCCATGTCTTCTGAACAAAGAAAGGTCACGCTCATTTAAAGGGATAGTTCAACATTTTGGCAGTTTTAGGAGTAGTTTCATTATAGGGCGGCTGTCCCGATTATCATATTTGCATGATCGTTGCGGAAATAATGAAAGTGATGGCAAACAAACACTAGTATCTCCATAATCAGGCAGGTTTCCAGGATGCCAAGTAGCCTACTCATTTTAATGTGACAATTGCCAAAGAGAACCGGTGTCAATCACAGACTTCATGATCGATCACCATGGCAACGAACGAAGCTTCGATTTTTGGGGGTCAGCCCTGGTTCGTTACCTTTAATTGTCCGTGCAAGCAATTCTTAGAATGGTGGAGCAGAGCCGTGAGCTGCTCAGAGCTACACTACGGAGGCTCATGGGATTTCTTGGTTTCCCTCACCAAACTCAACAAATACACAATCCAACATCTCCAAAATACAGTTTTTCAGCACGCAATCTCTGCATTTGCCTCGAAAACAACTCTGTCTGGTAATGTTGTGTTATTATCTCATAGCGTGGTGAATGTGCAGGTCACAACTTGTCCACCAGAGCGTTGTGGAGTTGTTGGATTGTGTATTTGATGAGTTTGATGAGGGAAAGCTCTGAGCAGCTCACGGCTCTGCTCCACCGTTCTTAAAATAGCTTGCGCCGACAATTAAAGGCAACGAACCTACTGCTATGACTGTAGGGATTATGGCAATGGGCCAATTTGCCAAAATGTTGAACTATCCCTTTGAGGGGCTGCAACTGTCTAAAGTTTGCAACTTGTTCTTTTTCTGTTGATGAACTCATGTATTTATCTACTTATTATTTAATTTCCATCTACTTATTAATGTTTACCACTTCTTCTGAGCTTTTGAAAGTCAAGACATCATGAGTGTTCCTCTGCCCATTGGAAAGCAAACATCGTAAACAAGTTAACACTGAGCTGTTGTGTCGAACTAAAGGTCATGGGAGGAGAAAGGCTGGCTCCAGAAGCAGCTACAAGTTGGAGTTATCAGGGTGAGAAGAATGAGGGAGGAAGGTGAGCAGAGAAGTGAGAAAACCTGCTCCTGGACCAGGCCCCATGTCCAGGTCTGGAAGTCTTCAACACAGTCTGATTAAGCAACACAAGGTCCTCGTCTGTAGCTGGGAGGGTTTGGATGTGAGGAGCAGGAGCAGAGAGTTCATCTACAGGAGTTGCGCAGGTGTGAGTGTGTGTTACTGGGAGGTGTAGAGGTGTGTGTGTCCTCCTGTCGCCTCAGCTGGTGGAGTCGTTGCTCTGTGTTTGCTCTTTCTTCTCGGCCTTCGGGAGAAACGTGACAATAAATCATCAACATCGATGTACACAACAATCTTAAAATTTTAATCTTTGGACGACAGAGAAAAGCTTCACCTTCTTCTTGCCAAACGGAGGGTCCTTCCACAGAGCCTCCAGACTCCCACGGCCCTGCTGAGCCCAGCTGTACGCAGAGTCTCGACTCACCTGGTGGAAACACAACACATCAGACTTACTCTTCTTACTAATCAGAAGGAGGGCGCCATGACTACTATGGCGATTTTTCTATTCTATTTGCACATATATATAAAAAAACAAACAGTACAACAGTTCATGTATGTAATAAATAATGATAATAATTAAAAACAAATAACAATAATCATTTTATTTTTGTTTGATTTGTCGGAGTTGTCAGAGTTGTTGTTGAGGAAAATTCATGCAAAACCTCTGATGTGCGTTCCCGTTGGGGCAGTTTTTAGGCAAGCAGTCTCTGTATTTACCTCGAAAACAACTCTGTCTCGTTGTGTTATTATCTCATAGTGTAGTGAATGTGCAGGTCACAACTTGTCCACCAGAGAGTTTTGGAGTTGTTGGATTGTGTATTTGATGAGAGAAACCAAGAAATCCCATGAGCCTCCGTAGCGTAGCTCTGAGCAGCTCACGGCTCTGATCCACCGTTCTTAAAATTGCTTGCACCGAAGTGAAACTTAAGTTTATTTCAACCTGGGCCCTGTTTTCCTATGTTTTCAACCTGGGCCCTGTTTTCAACCGGGCAAGTGGCTCCCATCAAAGTTCACACACTGACAGGCTCAGATAGTTACAATGAGAGACGTGCTAAAGGTAGAGACATACGTTCATTTCTCCTTTCTAGTCTGTTGCTGGACACTCATTGTAACTCTCTGATCCTGTCAGTGTGAAATAATGCAGTTTTATAGGTTGAACTTTGATGGGAGCCACTTGCCCGGTTGAAGAGCGTTAGCTGGGCTGTAGGCTGCCTGCCCGGCTCAATACTGGAGACACCTCAATAAAAGTATTATCCATCACTCACATATACAGAAAAACATTATGAAAATAGGGCCCAGGTTGAAAAAAACAACGAAGTTTCCCTCTAAAGGTAACAAATCTACTCCTAAAACTATAGGGATTATGGCAATGGGCCAATTTGTCAAAATGTTGAACTATCCCTTTAAAGCCGGCCATCTAATACCTAAAATCAAAGTAAACACTCACTTTAAAGTGCTGAATGTGGGTTTGTAAACTCGTCTACAAATTGCATTTAACATGACAAGCCAGTAGCTGCCACATCTGGAGCCACATCTGCTGGTTCAACGTAAAGCAAAAAGAACAGCAGGAATTCCAGAAGTTCAGTTTTCCATTCTCTTCAGTCAAAAGCTGAATAAAAACAGGGAAGCCTGAAGCTGCAGATGCTGACATGTCCTGACTTTAAAGGTTCAGTAAACTACGTCAGAGCTGCTTGTTGGACGGCTTCACACACTCCCTCCACCCAGAACTACAAATGTTACTCTTGTGACTTCCCAAAACTGATGATCTGACACTCCCGCCCTTTTCACACAGGCACTGACCGGCCGCACTGAAGTGAGAAACAGCATGCTCTTTTCATTAAAACACTGCATCAGGACAATGAGTGCATCTTTCTGTCTGTCTTTTAAAACGCGAGGCTCAACATCTGCTTTTATCTGCTCAGCTCATGTGTTTCCACAGCCGTCCCCTGCCCTGCTCATCTGCTCCACCTCTGCATGTGTGTCGGGGCTGGAGCGTGATAGCGTCGAGGCGTTGTCCGTGTGGCTTTCGTGCCAGCCGCGTCTCTGGGTGGAAATACAGTTAATGAAATGACCCAGACATCAGTGAAAATTAGAAACCGGCTTCACAGCCAGGACTTCCTCCAGGAAAAGCACGGCCCTTTCCTCGGAGGAAACGAGTCAGCGATCAAACGCACACAAACACTGATACGGCGCGGGAGCCGGCCTGGAAAGTTTTTTAAATCCACGTGATGTCGGTCAGAGCTGGAGACGGATGGTTTATGAGGCCAGGGTGTGATTTTCCTCAGTGGTTTCCTGTCAAAATGAACCTCTCCTGGGTTGAACTGTGCTGCAGAGCGCCCGGGGCCCCGGCAGCTTCTACCTATAAATACACTGACACAAGCAGAAGAGGTGACACTGCTGCTGCTTTCACAGCTGTTTCCTCACTGGCTTTCAGTGGTGGAGAAGTGAGGGGAGGACAGGTTCAACAGGTTGTCTGTCTTGCGGTGTAAATGTTTTTAGACTTTGTTTTCCACGCTGTAACGTTGTAATCTGAACTAAAGTAACACAGTGACACAGCTGCAGTAAATGTTATCAGGCTGTGTGAGACCTGGACTCTGGTTGCACAGCTGCAGCGTCTTCACACAACCTTACTCTGAACCACAAGAAATATTCAAGCAGCTACAACACTTTTACATTGTGCTCACTGCTGTTTATTATTCTTCAACATTTAGGTCCGTCACATGGCCGCTGTGTTGGGACATCATCCGACCTGGATCACAGCTTCAGTTTATGGAAGGTAGGGTTGCAAAATTCTGGGAATTTTCAAAGTTGGAAACTTTCCATGGGAATTAACGGGAATTTATGGGAATTAATGGGAATAAACGGGAATAAATCGGAAATTTACAAAAGTGAAGGTTGGCCCTTAACAGGGAACTTAAATATAGTTGGAGAAAATATATTGTAGCATAATCTTGGCTAAAACAACCAGATTTAATGCAAGCAACTTGAATATCTATGCTATTCCATGCACACAGCATCCGCAAAACCAAAACTAAGAAATGCTGGGCCCGACCACTAAATAATAACAAAATAACGTTAAAGATAAGATTTTTTTTGATACAGTTTGTTTCAATTACCCCCAATTTCTAGTTAATTCCCATAAATTCCCAATAATTCCCATAAATTCCCATAATTCCCATAATTCCCGTGGAAAATTTCCAATTTGGAATATTTCCAAAATTCCCCAGCTTAATTTCCCATGGAAAGTTTCCGGAAATTTACCGTTAATTTATTGGAAATTTTCCATCCTTTGCAACCCTAATGGAAGGTATTAACTGGTTTTCCTGGATCAGTGGCCACTGATCTTTTACTGTTAGTGATGATTTCAGGATTTTAATTGGCTGTTTTGTTTTTTTAACTGACCAAACGTAAAGATAGATTCCATTTAGATATGAAAGATATAAATAAATACTGTGTGTATGTTTATGTATGACTGTAAATCAATTGACAAGGTTTATTGGCAAAATTTGAATATACCACCCATTATTATATTTGTGTATAATCACTATAAAATAAAATTTGTTCGGTTTTCGTAGCCTTGTAATTATTATAGAGAAAGACCAACGAAGAAGAAGGAGGAGGAGGAAACAGCAGAGTGAGTGAGTTAGTAGTTAGTCGGTAGAGAATAGTGAGAAGTTTGTGAATGGATCATCAACGCACAAGTTTTTTTTGTCTTCGGAGGACACTGTCAAGGTTTCCCCCAATTTTACATACTGGGCCTTTAACTATTCACTCAATATACTTTAAAATTAAAAAGTGTATCTGATGCATCAGAGAGAAAGACACACCTTTAGTGCGGAAGCGGCCTGCTGAGGGTAAAACATGGAGGCGCTCAGAGCCATGAGTCCCAGAGGGAAAACCAGACGCTTGATCCTGGAGCCTGCAGGAGACAGAAACACAAAACATGTTTTTAAAAAGGTGGGAGAGGACTACGAACTGATGTGACCTTTCCTACCACTCCTCGTTACGTCATCCAACACCAGTGTTCAACAGGCTCGAGGTGAGGAACACTGGTCCAGCAAAAACACATCAATTCATTGTGAATAGCGAAGGCTCAACATCTGTCTTCACTGACACGCCATCCTTCATTCATTGAGAAAGTGATATCATGTTTCCATATCTGTTCTCAGGAGGCTGATAAAGAGATTCCTGGCTCTGAAGGAAATTAAACTGAAACTGAGATAAACTGGCTGCATGTAAAATATCAAACTCCAGCTTTTCTCCCCAGGTTGAAGGTTATTCCTGGAAGATGAACTGGACCAACAACTCCTACACAGACCAGAAATACTGTCATGTGTTTCAGATTCTGTTGTTTTATTCATGGACTAAGAAAAATATAATACGCAAGAACAGTTGGAGGGCAACCGTCATTCTAACATCCCACCAGTCCCATATCATTCCGATAATTCTTGCCTCCTATGGTTGGAATGAATTTTTTTAAACATCCTGCTTTTTCCCAAAAAGATTTTGCGCTGGTTGTGCTCAGGCACGATGAAAGGAGTTTGAGTCGATAAGTAGGAGGGAGTCACCTGTTGAGTAACGCACATTTCCTTATATTGAAAGCCTTGTCGGAATGGTGGGATGATGGCATGTCAGAATGGTGGGATGTCGGAATGACGGTAACCAGAACAGTTTACAAGTAGATGTACATAAAAGGGAACAGCAAAGAAGCAAAACATGCCTAGAGGACCCACCTATCATCTGTCTGCATCCACCACTCAGACTAGGCTTGCAAAATTCCGGATATTTTCAAAGAAAAGTTTCCATGGGAATTAACGGGAATATATGGGAATTAACAGAAATAAATCCAAATGTACAAAATTGAAGGTTGGCCCTTTATAAATAATTAGTAATATTTTACTCAACATTCATGTTTTTTTGTTCAGTAAAAGAATTGATTGTTCAGACAACAATTAAAACTTGATAAAGTTCTACTCACAAATAAATCTGTTGAAATGTCATGTTTTTAATAGTATTATTTTGCATGGATGTCTGCTTATGACAAAACTACATTTACATTTATGTTTGGATATGATAAGTTTGTTTAAATTACCCCCAATTTCCAGTAAATTCCCTTAAATTCCTATATATTCACGTAATTCCCATGGAAAGTTTCCAATTTGGAATATTTCCAAAATTCCCCAGCTTTACCTCCCATGGAAAGTTTCTGGAAAATGTATGTTTGGATATGATACAGTTTGTTTAAATTACCCCCAATTTCCAGTTGATTCCCTTAAATTCCCAGTAATTCCTATAAATTCACATAATTCCCATGGAAATTTTCCAATTTGGAATATTTCCAAAATTCTCCATCTTAATTTCCCATGGAAAGTTTCTGGAAAATTACTGGAAATGTTCTGCCCCTTTGCAACCCTAATTGAGTCCAAATCAAAGTTTGCCCCCTACCCAGCTGCAGGCATCTCCTGCTGACATACAGTATTGTGTTTGTAAGGTCTAAACCATGGTAACTTTGAAGTCTAATCAGTTGATCCTTGAGTCAAAGTGAATGTCGATGTCACACATTATATAAGAAGCACAAACACAGACCCATGTGCCTGTAAACACGGTGCTGCTTCCTGAGTCTGTGGAGCAAGTGCCATCAACGTAATCAGGTCTTATCGTCCCGTCTGCCACCTCTGACCCCGTTTACTGTGTCGTCTGAGGGCGGATGTGGGTCAGTGGGTGTTTTTGTGAACTCTACACGCACTGTTTACCTTTGGCCAAATAAAGTCCCAGGAAGCCGGAGAAACCCACCATGGCCACACTGGGGTAGAGGTCAGGAGGGGGGTCGCTGAGGAACTGGTACACGTCTGCAGGATCAAATAAAGGAGAGGAAGGAGGAGAAGGGAGGCTGAGCTGTTGAGAAATGTCTGATAAGAGCAGAGGAGTCACACAGGTTCATGTTGTTTACGTTTATATTTGACTGAACGTGAAGCTAATCTATTTCAGAAGGGAAGCAGCAGCCAGTGGTATGTTGTTGGGGGGGGGAGTACATAAAACTACATTTGGGTCAATGATGTGATGCAACCCAGTGTCAAGTGCTGTAACCTGTATTTCTCCATAAAAATTTGGCTATGTACAGGAAAATAAATCTGGACTCAAATGTGGAGTAGTGGAGTAAATGAATTTCCTCTGCAATACAACACCATGTTTCTTGACTGATTTAACATCATTTGTCAAATCATTTAGAAAAAAAACTTTCTTTTTAAGATCTGCTCAGTGTTGCCAAAATGCATTAAAATCTAAATATAGAAATGCAGCAAAAAAAATTATCTCTTTCAATCCAATGCTTTCAGAAGAAAGCATACTTTTAACTACACTTCAATCCACTGTAAGTGGATCAAATATTTAATATGAATAATTTTTGTGGTCACACCGTTTGACATTTTTAGGACGGTCAGTCTGACTTGAGGAACGTTACAAGACGGAGTTGTTTCAGAAAGCCGGTGTTGTGCTGAAAAGAGACTGCTTGTTGAAAAACTGCCCCCAACGGGAACGCACTTTTGCATGAATTTACAATTTCGTCTCATAACGTTGTGTTATTATCTCATAGCATGGTGAAGGTGCAGGTCACAACTTGTCCACCAGAGCGTTGTGGAGTTGTTGGATTGTGTATTTGATGAGTTTGATGAGGGAAACCAAGAAATCCCATGAGCCTCCGTAGTGTAGCTCTGAGCAGCTCACGGCTCTGCTCTGCTGTTCTAATTAAAGATATTTCTGAACTGCTCATTTTTCCAACCCTTGTTTGTCACTGACCCATTTCCACATTAACACACCTCCAACCAAGTGAAATAGTTACAGCTATTTTAACACACAACAGGACGTTCACACAGGTTCCTTTATGCGCACAATCTTGTGCTGCTCAAAGAAACACCAGCTTTACAGTAACGTCAGCTATAAATGCATCACTATCACTAACTGACACAATGACTGGCCTCTACGTTGTAACTTGTAACCCTGACTGGAGACACAGGGACCTTGGAGCAGTTTGTTCTGGAAAGACAAAACAACTGATGAAAGCAGAGGAAAACAGTGACTTCTTATTTCAGTCAAAAATTAAAGTTTAGCTTTATTTTTAATACCGTAATATTCCATGTGTTTAGAAAATTTAGAAGGTTTAGAAGATCTGTATCTGTAGATTTTGATGTGGATTTTAATCCAGACTGTTTCTCTTGAGCTGGGACGGCGAAAAGTGGAGAATAAGGAGAAGGATTCTAAGGGCTCATGATTGACAGGGGCCCAGAGAGGCCCCTAATAAAATTAAAATACACTAAGTTATAAACTTATAATCACATGCAATGGTAACACTAACTTTAAATTTTTTTTTCTTTTCATTTTCACATTTTTACAGGGAAATTCATCAGTCTGTCTGTCAGCTCATCTAGATCTAAGAATATAATACAGTATATGACCTTTGGCAGGTTCTTTATAGAGTATCAGTCTTGCAGCAAATAGTGAATTTCATTGTATTCAGTGCTTCCCCTACCGAACACCTGTCATGTTGTTCTTTCTACAAATATGGGAATGATAGTCAAAAATATCAGTAAAATGTATGGTTTTATGTAAAACAGCATCAACCCAATAAGATTCCCTATCATGGGGTAAACAATCCTTGGTGGGGCCCCTGCTCTTGAGCATCAACTTAAAGGGATATTTCAACATTTTGGCAAATTCGCCTATTGCCATAATCCCTATAGCGGGGGTCTGCAATAGGCGGCCCACAGACTGAATCTGGCCCGTCGAACCTTCCAATCCAGCCCGTGACTGAGTTCTAATCTAATCTAAAGTTTACGTAGGCTACTGTGTTTCTCGGTCTCTGTGTGCGTCTGTAAGTCAATGCGCTGCGCTGGGACGCGGAAACACGCTCAAAATGTTTGTGTGTGCCTGTGAGCCGCTGCACTGGGATAAGGAAACGCGCAGGTACCCAAATCACCATGCGCAAAAGCTTTGGGAATTATTTGTATAGCAATTAATCGTCAACTAAAATTCCATGATTGACAGACGTAGGCACGAGGTCACTAGTGCAGCTACGCTGATGATTGTTCAGATCATCTTCTGCAGTGACGATGGACGTGTTGTCTCACCTGTGACTGTTGTTACTGACGTGTTGATGGTGGGCTCCACAGTCTTGTATACTTGCTGTGGTTCAGAGATGATCAGTAGGGACAGACCGGGACACACACACACACACACAGAAGAGACAGTTACACTCATCTGATAACTGACTGTATCTCTTGAAATGTGCATTAAACAGCTCCTGTCGGCTACACACACAGAGAGTCAAAATAAACAGAACCATCTCAACTTTCAAGTGAAGGACAAAGCCGACAGCTTTGACACAGATGTTTCTTTGTGACATCAGTCACTGAGCTGCAGCTGGCGGTCACTGAACAAGAAACATGTACGTAACTCAGAAACTACTCTGTTTTGTAACAGCGACAAAACAAGACTCACTTCAGCTTTCTCCAGCGCAGTCAGACCCGTTTGCTGCAGAAAAACAAGACAAGAGAATAAAACTTCACAAAACATTTATCATGCAGCAGCATTCAGGTCCAGTTACCTCAAAGTCAAGGACCCAACATGGCAGCGGTGACACGGATCAAAGCTAATGAATGACATAAAGAAGAATTTATAGCTGCATCTGCATTATAACAAGTAAAAACTACTAAAAAAGAAAAAAAAAATTAAATTACATTTTTGCACATAGTCTATAAATTCAAGGACTTTGAATGAATTAAATTATAGCCCATTGAGATGTAGCATCTCATTTTCAATGACCAGTGTCTATTTATGTCAATATTCAATAACTTTCTAGGCCCCCACTCCCCCTCCTCAAATTTCAAGGCCACTGAGGACCCGTGGGAACCCTGGAAATGAAACTACATGTTGGTTTATTGGGCCCGTCACAATTTGACCTTCTGGGCACCGGGAAAAATACATATTGTTTCCGTGGGTGGAGTCAGTCATAAAAATAGTCCAAGTTTTCCTGTGTTAAATCCTGCAGGTTCAAAAAAGAGGGGGAAGTGAATGGAAACAGATGTGATTGAAGCTTGATGTGACTTAGTGAACACGACTCATTATCTCCTCTCGTTGGAGCAAAAACTGGACATAAGAGTTTTGTTTGTGTGTTTGTTTATATTTTTCAAATGTCATTTTATTTACTTTATCTTCTTGTGTTGCGCACATGAGGATGTGGTTTTCTTTCTGTATTAATTATGTAAGTGTCAAATCTGATGATGTAGCTGTTTGGGAAAAAATGTGTCAACATTTTGGCAAATTGGCCTATTGCCATAATCCTTACAGTTTTAGGAGTAGGTTCATTACCTTTAATTGTTGGTGCAAGCTGTTTTTAGATCGACAGGGCAGAGACGTGAGCTGCTCGATACTTTCGCGTTTCCCTTATCAAACTAAATACCCAATCTAACAACTCCAAAACACTCTTGGGGACAAGTTGTGACCTGCACATTCACCACGCGATGAGATGATAACATATATGTAACATTACAAAACATGACGCAAATACTCGGAACTACTTGCTTTTGAAATCACTCCACCCAGCAGCCATGTCTGGGATGTAGTTCTGGCTACACATCTGCCTCGAAAACACCTCAGTCTCGTAACATTACAGTATTATTTCATAACGTGGTGAATGTGCAGGTCTGCCTCGCAGCCCTGCCTCGAAAACACCTCAGTCTCGTAACATTACAGTATTATTTCATAAAATAAACATTTGCTGTTAATGGTTTTCAAATGTGAGGTTCTGTTGTTTGTAGGGATTCTGAACGCAGCTTCATCCTCTAACACACCTGACACTGGCTGGTGTACGGCTCGGCCCATTTCCTCAGTGAGGCGATGCTCTCCTCCAGCGGCCCGGCCTCTGGCTGCACACACCGAGGTTCTGGTTCAGGTCTTGTGTATAAAGACGGCAGCTGAAACAAACAAACAACAGGATGAACATCATAATGATCAGCTTAACTGAAATATGTTGGACACATCAACATTTTCTTTGTTAGTTGTTTGTTGAACAGATGGTTCAATAAAGTTTTTATTTATTTTTTGTTTTTTAAAGTATATTTTTTGGGGCATTTATGCCTTCATAGATAGGGGGGAGGCAGAGAGAGGGGAATGACATGCAGTAAATGGCGCCTGACGCGGGACTCGAACCAGGGCCGACTGCAGCGAGGACTGTGCCTCTATAAAGTTTTTATTGACCTTTGACTTTTTATAGCACTTAAGAGTTCTGGTTCTGTTGATAAGAATCATAGGAGCATGTATGGATGAGACAAGTAGTGTATATGCCAAAGTTCAGTCAGGAAACTGATCTGAAACAATATCCATTTTTGTCTTTAAACTGTTTATAAAGCACAATGTATCACCAAATTCTTTGTATAAACTTTTAGCCAACCTCATTACAACCTTTTACACTTATTCACAATCATCAAACTCAAAGTCAACAAAGAGCAAAAACAAGAGTTCAGTTCCAATGGATTGTAAAATAAAACAAAACATCCGTTTGGCTGGTCTGTGACTCAGCTAATGACGTCAGTTGCAGTAAATGAATTCTTGAGTTTCAGAAACGAAATCAAACAATACATCAACCTAATAAGTCAATCTGAAAATAAGAAAGCCATAAAGACCATAGCACTATTTTCTTTGTTTCCACGTTTTAGAATAGACCTGTTTGCCTAACATGAAATGTTTCTATTCTTTGTCTTCTCCTGCTTTTCATGATACTATGTAACTGGACCTGCTGACATTATTCCATAACCCAGTCCTCCCTCATTTCACACTGTAAGGCATCACCAGTTCTCCATTCACCCACCTCCTCCAGGCTGAGCACCGGCTGTGTGCTCCTCTTCTTCCCCTCTGCGGCCGCAGCCAGCACGGATCCGCTCAGCAGGCCGGCCAGCCCCGGAGCCACGGCGCACAGCGACACCTAGCGGCACAACGGAGGAATGAGCCGGTTAACGGGCACGAAGCTCAATAGTATGAACCTCTAGCCTGTTAAACCTTCAATTCAGACACCGTAGTTCACCAGTACACGTAGCTAAGTAATATACTAGATGAAATAAAATATATTTGGATCCCATGGGTTCTGGCATAAAGAAATTAAAATATTTATCCTCTGGTTTTAAAAAGGAGGCGCCTGTTTAACCGGCTGGTTACCGACTAATAGCTAACAACATGCTAGCTGTAGCTGTTATCTATTTCAGCATCGTTTCACTACATGCCAATCGGTGAGTCAGACGTGAATTACACCAGGGACGGCAGAAGGAGAGTATTGTAAAGGAATATTTACCACTTTGACATAGGACATCTTCCTCTTCCAGACGTCACTTCAGTCTTCAGTCCGTGCTCTCCTCTGTACTTGCGCTGTAGCAGGCGTGTGAAACGTCATCAGTCACTGCCCAAATGCTGCTGCATTCAGGGGCACTGTAAAGTCGGAAATCTCAGTGTGGGTATGTCCGAGTTTTCATCAAGACTTGCCAAAGTAACAATACAACAGTAGCCATCCCATGTTAATAGCAGCGATGTTCCAGTTGACTTGAGGATTAATACTGATCATTGTTGTTGGAGGTTTAACGCAGTACACATTGCCATAATTATAATCGCACTGACTTAATTTTGATGATAGGAGTCTCACCCTGAGATGTTTCTAGATTCTTTTCCCCCATTGCTTATGAATTACAAGTTTTCATTAAAGCTGCCTGTGTAAATAGTCATTCTAAATACACGAATGATAAATTATTAATTACTGCTAAATTTACTTATGTAACACCAGTGAAATTCTATTCATTCTGAAGGACACGAACAATACAAAATAATTTGACAATTTTTTTCAGTCAGTCATTTGATTGATGTCAAATCACAGACAACAGAATCAAGTTACAAACAGCCATAAGAATCAGAAAACCAGAGAACCAGCTGAAAGTTGACCAATATGAACATTTATTTCTGGAAAGAAGTTACAAATCGTTTCCAAAGAGTTTCTACTCAGATTATAAGATATGTTAATCTGATTTTACTTTCTTTTTCGGATACAGTCGTTGTAGCAAGGTATGTTTTTTTTGTAATTTTTTAATCCTCTATTCTGTTTTCCTACTGACAGACTGAAGACTGGTGGACTAAAGGATGCTGCGCTATGACTGAATGTGCCTCAACTCAGGACAGTAGTTCTTCATCAGGTACATGTTTCTTCTTTAAACGGCGACATGAGGAGGAAGAGGAGGAGCAGCGAGAGGACTGCAGAGCGACAGATGTGATGTTCATGGTGTCGGGGTGATGCAAGAGGGACATGGATTTATGAAAGAGGCTCATTTCCAGTGTGACCATGTGTGTTCAACAGATGAGACGATCCTGGGACTTTCAAGGGCTGTGGAGGTGTAAAAAAAGAAAACTGACCAGGGAAAAAATGTGCAAAACCGGGAAAATATCTAAAGAGTGGGCCGAATTCTGATAAAGAGGTAATAAAAAAAGGCTGAAAGTTTAAGAAGCTTTGAAATTTGGGTGGAAATGGTGTCTGAAGGCAAAAAATAGCTTATTTTGCTTTGACTTAGTGTTCTATAGTTTCATTTTGTGCCTGCTTTACCAGGTTCAAAGGCAAAACATTTGTAAAATGACAAGTAGTGCAATGTCTGCATTTTAGAGCTGAAACCATTTTTGGATTTCTTTGATTTTCTTAAAGACCGGATGATTTGACTAAGAAAATACTCATTCATTTTAGCCCTACCGTGTTAAATGCATTCCTTGAAAAACATTTGTTGCTTTCAAACATTTTCCCAAATTAGAAAACAGATTAAGAAGAGAGTAAGAAGTCACACACAGCCTCTCACTGCTGAGCAGACGTTCACATGAAGGGAAATGTAGACTAGACGAACTCTAGTAGCATTGCATCAACACTGTAAAGCTGTGGCGAAGGTTTTGAGGTTTGTGTGTGCACACAACAGAGACATTGCTGATCCAAAGAATTGTGAATTGAAAAGATAATACCAGAGGATAAAACAGAAATCTGCCACCAACAATTTGTGTTTTTCGAAAAATGATGAAAACCTGTAAATATACCATCTGGTAAATGAATGGACACAGTAATGGCTGAGCTGTAATCTGAAAAGACACCAGTGTTCTCCTTTAAAATCCACCTGTTCATGAGGGCAAAACCCAAGTAAAAGTTGCCACCTAGAGCCTCTCTGTTGGTTGGTTTTCTTCTTCTTGGGAATGTGGTGACGTGACACTGAAGCAGAGACTGGTCTCACAGCATCCATTCATCAGCCACACGCAGAGCTGCTGAGGTGGAGGAGGACAGACAGCCCAGGGAGGGACGAGGAACGGAGACAAGGTACAGTTTTGAAAATGAAAAAAAAACAAAAAACACAAATGACTCACAATGAAATTCTTCTCATAATAAATAAACCTACTACTGTTACTGCATAGCTCGGTGAAAAGCAATACCTCTGAAAATAAATAACTTAAATAGACGGCTGACAGACGGAACTGCATCAGTGTGTGCTCTAGCCCTTTTCACAGTTGGCTCAATGGAAATAAAGAAATAAAAAATAAATATGCAGAAAGGACGAGGTCCCGAACACGGAGCTGCTGGGCGGCGGGGGTCGAAGGCGCTGGACTGCTGCGCTGTGAAAGCTATGACAACGGCGGGTTTGCATCTGCTGTGTGACTCCTCTGACGTGGCTGAAACCATGCAGGTGAACATTCAGTGTCTGGAATTAACAGACCGGTGGTGGGCGGGAGGACGAGGGAGGAGGAGGAGGAGGAGGGGGGTCAGGTGAAAACACTGGCTGGTCTCAGCAGGTTTTAAAGCTAAATCGAGAGCGAGCGTTGTGGAAACGGCTCCTCTTCATGTGTTCTTCACCGGCACTACGAGACATGTAGGAGAATTGGGGAGCTGTGTGCAGATGGAGGGAACACAGAGTTCATATTCTGCTCACCCTCATCATCATCATCATCATCATCAGCAGCAGCTGCAGCAGCATCACGGCTGCCAATCTACTGAGAGCTTTCTTGCTTCGAATTTAGATTTTCATTGGCTTATTTTGGCACAGAAACGTATACATATCAGCCGCTGTTGGAAGATTCTCAAATACGGTGGAGTATCACCCTCAGTGAGACAGTTTCCTCCTGTCTCATGTCTGCGACAGTCAGTTTAGAAAGTCCTTCTTCAGCTTCTTCTTCATGTCATTGTCTCCTCTGACAAAACACGGCTCAGCTGTTGACAGCTGGACGATAAACACTCTCCAAATGTTTTGGTTCCTACTACAGTATCAATGCTGAATGGAGCGAGTGGATTAATCAATTGATGGCCAGTGTCGACTGATTGACTGTTCCAAACATTTTTCAGTGGTGAAAGTGGCTTAAAACGCCAACTCTTCTCCACTTTAAGCTTTGTAAAATTTCATTAAAGAATAAGTATCTGTGGGTTTTAGCCAAACACAGACAATTAAAGACGTCAGCTTCAGCTCGGAGAAGCTGTGATGTGCTAAGAACAAGATCTCCAGATCAATCAGCAGTTATTAAATCTTCAGTTGTAGCCGTATGGACCTGAAGCTCTGCAGTGTAAAAAAAACAACTTCCTTTTACCGTTTCCCACAAAGGGAGTGGAGCAGGAAGCAGGTCATCCCCATCACGCTGGCTGACTAGTCTGTGTAGTTACAACAGACGCACTGATATTTATTTATAGATTTTCTTTATGAACGTGAACCTGTTCTTACAGGATCCCTGATGCTTCTTAAAGGGATAGTTAAAAAATTTGGCAAATTGGCCCATAATCCCTTTAGTCATAGCAGTAGGTTCGTTACCTTTAATTGTCAGTGCAAGCTATTTTTAGAACGGTGGAGCAGAGCCATGAGCTACTCAGAGCTACGCTATGGAGGCTCATGGGATTTCAGGTTTCCTTCATCAAACTCATCAAATACACAACATAACAACTCTAAAACGCTCTGGTGGACAAGTTGTGACCTGCACATTCACCACACTATGAGATAATAACGGAACGTTATGACATGGAGTTGTTTTCAAGGCAAATGCAGAGACTGTTTGCCTGTTTGTGTTATTATCTCATAGTGTGGTGAATGTGCAGGTCACAACTTGTCCACCAGAGCGTTGTGAGTTGTTGGATGAGTTTAATGAGGGAAACCAAGAAATCCCATGAGCCTCCGTAGCGTAGCTCTGAGCAGCTCACGGCTCTGCTCCGCCGTTCTAAAGATAGCTTGCACCAACAATTAAAGGTAACAAACCTACTGCTATGACTATGTTGAACTATCCCTTTAAAGATTTTTACTGGCTGTATATTAGTTAATTTCAGACACTGCGACACATCTCCAGTGTTACAGGCGTGTTGCCGACACGACAGCGGTTCGGAAGGTCCAGCTAATAAACTGTGCGCTTACACCCGATGAGAACCAATAAAGTGCAGGGAATGTAGATGAGTTGAGTAAAGCACTGCCAGTGACCAGACACATACATGACCTCTCAGAGACCAGGATCCGTCTTTCCTCTGCCGTCCCTTTCACTAACATCCTACCACATCATCACCATCGACACATAAAGAACAAGCCCTGGTGTGACCGTGGAGCTGTGTGGGTTTGTTTTGTTTTTTCTCCTCTCAATCTTGCGTTCAGCTCTCTCTCATCCACGCACGCACGCAATCACACACACACAAGTATCCTCAAACTATGAGACAGAGGAAGGAGAGGAGACACAGAGAGACAGGGTGACGTTATATGGACATGAGCACGGTATAGTGGATATCTGGGAGTAAAGAGCAGAATTAGGAGTAAAAAGCTGGAACGCACTGGAAGCGAAACCTGGATGTGTTTTTGTTTGTACTGCGACAGATTAGAGGTGGGAGCAGCCTGAAGCATCAGCAGCACCTGTGTGACGATCTCCATTCTCTACAGTCCGCTTTGTATATTTGGAGACAGTCTATAGTATTAACTACACTACAGAATATAGTGTTTACATTTTGTTTATATACCTCATTGCTGTTATATGTCTTATAGGGCTTTTTGTGGTTGAAATAGTCACATTTCAACTTTTCACTAACCTATTTCTGATGAGCAACTTGATTAAAGATATACAGGATGTTTGTTTGCCTTTAAATAGGTCGACGGCTGAGATGCAGGAGAGGAAGCACCTAATTCAAAAGGAGTGTGTGGTAAGAGGTTTGATCGACGGCTCAAGTGACGTAAAAGCGGGTTTCCCTTTGTGAGTGAACGGCTCTGACGCTTCCAGTGCGTTTCTGCAGTAAGCCTGACTGGACAGCCTAAATACAGTAGGTGAGAGTAGTAGAATAGGAAACTGACCACAGTCCAAACATAAACCAGCAGAATGAAACCTTTTTTTTCTCCCCCATCATTATTTTTTTTTCTTAATTTTCTGAGAAAGCTAATTCTGAAAATGTTCAAGCTGACTGTTAACGTGTGGCGTGTCGCCGCGCCACGCTTCGACCGCCTTCAGTAAGAAGAGCGAATCTATGGCCCCAGCCATCTTTTCCTTACCTTAGGTAAGTGCTGGTCTCTAGTTTTAAAAGCCTGCACATCTTTAGAGTCTCCCACCTGTAAACACCTCGTCTCCCCCCCAGCGGGAGACCTCAGTCCCTTGAACAGTTGCGTTCCCGTTTCTAGAAAAAAAAAAGGAGGCGTGTGGTGGAGCGGACCTCAGCTACAGCGTCTGACGTGCTCTAGCACATACTCTGGGAAATGCAGACTGCACACCTGCAGACCGTCCAGTTTGCAAGGCATCCTGGGATATTCGTCCTCCTTCCACTTGTTTTCGTCGGGGTCGAAGGTGAGGATGGAGTCACTGTAGTGGCCGTTGTAACACAGGCCGCCCAGCACCATGATCTGCCTGTCCAACACCGCCACCCCGTGGCCGCTGCGCCCGATGGGCATGGAGGCCAGGATGGTCCACTCGTCAGTCTCTGGGTCGTACACCTCGGTGGACGGGCAGCCCTGGGACTCGAAGGAGGCCCGCAGGATGACGCAGACCCCCCCGAACACATACAGCTTCCCGTTGTGAGAGATCATCTTGTGGAAGCAGCGGGCGTAGTTCATTTTGGATTTGTTCTCCCAGCAGCTGGCGTGGGTGCCGGGCAGCAGGGGGCCCCGGCCGGCGCGTGTCCTGTGTGCGTCCGAGCCGCCCGGGTTCCCCACCCCTCCTCCTCCTCCTCCTCCTCCCCCTCCTCCTCCGCCGCCCCCGGCTTCCCGCCCCGGGTCGAACACGCACACCTGTTTGGAGGTGGAGGAGGACGTGATGCCGCCGGTGATGTACAGTTTCCCGCTGAGGACCGTTCCCTCGTGGCCGTACTTGTTGACGGGGTACGGGTCCACGAACTCCCAGCGGTCCTCCGTGATGTCGTAGCGCTCCGTGGAGTAGAAGGTCTCGTCTCG